>WEIU01015652.1:227997-247569 GCA_013389925.1 Aegithalos caudatus
CTGGTTCCAACAGCTCCTGAGGGTGGGGATAGAATACACACTGTGGGCACATCTTACATTGTGACCTAGGACAGAGACTTTTATAAGTTTTTCTACTATGAACTTGTAATTTGTCTGTTCTCTTCAGCACCACCTTAAGGCTGAAAATCAGGATAAATTGTAACCCAGCCCCATTTTATGTTTTATATATTAAGTAAAAATTCATCCCCATGAACTGATCCCATCAAAACCCCAATATATTTATGTATAACCACAAAAACTATCCCCTCACAGCCTGGTTCATAAACCTCTCAAAGACATTCAAGGTATAAATGAATTTCATTCTTATTTTTGGATTAATCAATGAGACAACATTATTTTTTAATACCTGACCAAAACTGCCTCAAAACATTATTCTTACCAAAAAAAAATGAGAATTATAAACAAATTTCTCCCATATTTATTCATAGGACACTCAGGTTTGCTCTCCTAATTCAGACAAAAGTGATCACAACACACCTGAGATCAGCTTCAAACCCAAGCTGGTCCCTCAGACTGTAAACCACCCCCCCCCCGCCAAAATTCATTAATTTTTTTACTAGCACTTCTAAATTCAGCAATACTTTTTCCCTGCAAGCCAGACTCCCGAGGTAATGACAGAAAATGTGATTTATTCACCCAGCAGATAATTTCCCTTCCTTCCCCTCAGTTTCAGCTGGGATCACTCATTCTGCTGGTTCAGAGCAAATTAATGATTATTAATAACCAGAAACCAGGCTCTCAGGGTGATGATGGATGATGGTTGGTGGGTGAACCACGTTAATAGGAGATATAAAAATAAGAATTATTTGATTAATTTATATTTTTTTTTTTGGCAGCTCCTGTGGCAGGGGCTGGGCTGGGCCCCTCGGGGCAGCCCCCGCCCCGCATTCCGCAGGCAGCAGCTCAAGTACAACCTGGACAGATATTCCTCCAAAATTCCAACTGTTTTTGCTGTGAGAAAACCTCACCCCTCGCTGCAGAATGAGGCTGGGAATTCCTGCAGCGCTGCTGGGACAGGTCAGGAAACAAAAATCAAAAAAAAAACCAGAAAAACCCCCAAAAGCAGCAAGGTTCTGCACAGAATGGAACCCAAATTCCTGAATTCAGAGAGATACAGGCAGCTGTGGCCAGAACCAACCCAAAAGTCATAAAATAGAAATAAAAGAAAAAGAAACAAACCCAATTAATAAATGAAAATTCCTGTTTGCAGCCTGTTTGCTGAGGAGAGGGGATGCCTGGGAGCCTGAAGGACAAATCGACCTTGACTCATTTAACACCAAGGTTTTCTTTGAGCTCCTCCTGAGGCAGTCCCAGTCTGTCACCAGCACGCTGGGCCACTTCCAAGAAGAGGTAAAAATCAGGAATTGGGGCTGCTTTTCATGTAGAAAAGCCTAAAACGGAATAATTGTGTCTGTTCCCATTGTTCCATCAACCATGGATTATAAGGGAGATGCTTTATTTCAACTTTCATCTGTTTAGGACATGATAAATGAATCTGTCCTCATTTTATTTAGTATTTTCTAAAGCTGGGAAGAAGAGAGGCCTTAAGGGAAAATATTTTGGTCCTCTTAGAATTATTTTCTCTTGGTACAGAACTGACAAATTTTGGGAAGTGACTTCAGCTTCCAGCTGCAGCTTTTCAACTGGGAAATGAAAAAAAAAGTGGATTTTCTACACTGGAGAGCTGCAGGTTAAACTGAAGCGAGAAGAATAAATGACTGGATAAATATGTTATTTGAATTTTGTAGTGAATATATAAATTTTGATACTGAAATAAGTAGGAGAGCATTTCACAGCCCAAAAAGTGAATTCACCTGTGGCACGCTGGTGACTCCAGGTGAGGTTTTAAAGACAGCAGAGGGAGCTGGATCACAGCAAGCATTTAACAGATAAATAATGTGGAAAAAAAATCATCATTTCCCAATGTAAGCCCAGCTGGCATCCGTGGATTTGCACCAAAAATCGAGCCCAGTTTGGGGTTAATATATAAATATATATATATATATATCAATCAGTTTTTTTATTCTATTTGCTTATTTTTATTTTTGCTTTGTGCCTCAGGTAAAAGATCTGTACCACAGGATAATGAATGAAATATCCTCACTTAAAAACCTTTGGATAAAGGCTCTGAGCATCCCAGGAAAGGGGGAGGATGATGAGAGCACAGAGGCAAAACAGGAGGTACAGCTCAGCAATGGTTATAAATGGAATAAATGAAACTTGTACATGGAAAAATGAATTTATACATGGAATAACAAATTGAATTTGCACATGGAAATGTGAATTAAATTGATACAAAGAATAATAAATGGAATTCTAGTTCTAGAAATTTTAGATGTAAAACATAACTTTCAGTACAGCAGGCATTTTCTAGGCTGCAAAACAATTAATTTGTCCATAAATGAGAGGTGACACCCCAAAACTTCAAGGGATCAGAGCAAAATAACAAGCACATAAGAAAAACATTAAAAATAAGCAAAAGTTCAAATCATATTTGCAGCATTTCTATCACTTGGAGGATGTGAAAAACCTGAGAGTTTGGGACAATAACCACAGGAAAAGGCTCTGAAGCTGCTGCAGCATTTATTGCATCACTGGACAATCTGCCATTAATCTAGAATTTAAGTTTTTCAAGAAAAGGCAGTGAATGCCATGAGGTTTGATGATATAAATTCAATTTTTGGCAGACACCAAGCAGCCCCTGCCTGCTCTGTGCTGTTCCAGGTGCCTTTCTCTGGGTCACCACTGGAAAACCCCCAGGCCACCAGATTTTATGACCTCAGTGGAGTCTCAAGTAATCCATGGGAGTTCATCCCACAAAAACTGATCCCACTGCTCCAGTCTGTGCTTCAGCTTCTGCAGGACAACAGAAAAAGCAATTTATCACCTGAGACCCCAGGTAAGGGAGAAGAGATAGGCACTGCCACCTCCCTTATTTTATTCTTCTATTATTTCAACTTTAAATCCAGGTGATTCTCTGCCTGCCACTTGCAAATCACATTTTGGTCCCACTTTGTTGAAGATCTTCCTTGGGCTTAAGGAGCAAATTCAATTGGTGGAAGTTTGCCCCAGGCTGGAAGGAGCCCTGAAATCACCTGTAAAACTCAGTTTTCCTTGCCAGCCCTCACCAAAGTTAAGGTAAAGTTCAAAAAAATAATTAATTCCTTGCAGAAAACAGATTTCTCTCCTGTTTCTTGTCCAGGCTACTCCTCAAGGAGCATTTTAAAAGCCTCTGCTGCTCACACAGAGGCATTAAAAAGTGAAAAAAATCAGGAAACCACTCCAGCTTCCATAACATCCCCTGCCCTGCTCCTCTCACCTGCAGAAAGGATCGCCCACATACAGCAAGAAATGCAGACAAGGTGAGAAACCCTTGTAATTCCCTCATTTGGGGTCATAAAAATACATTATTTGCAAGTTTTTGAGGGAAAAATGTTTATCTTTGGGGGTGGTGTGTGGCTCTAAAGTACAGAGCCCAGGGAGTGCTCAGCTTCCTGGGGATGTTTCTGTAAAAAAGATTTTTTAAAAGTCAGATTTTCTACACCTGCTAAGAGCTCTGTGGTCAGCAGGGGCAGAGAAGTCCAATTCCCAGGGAACATTGGAATTTCTGGCAATGTTTCAGGTGCTCTGATAAGTGTGGAATGGCCAAAGCCACCCACTGGGGGTGACATCCCTTCCTGCACAGCAGGGAGGTGACAAAAACCACACAGAAAATGCCTAATTAGTACAGTGAAACTAACTTGGTACAGTGAAATTTGTCTTTCTGGTTTGCTCCTGTGCAGATAACATTTTAATTCTGGTATTTCTTCTCTCTCAATTTAAACATTTCCCTGTTTTTTTCAGCTTTAAAGAGGAATCTGTCAACTCCCTGTCCCCTTCAGAACTGGAGGACAAAGTGGATGCATTAACTGAGGAGCTGGTGCAGATTATTGAGGATGAGCAGCAGTTTTTAAGCAGTGAAGGCAATGAAGATCTGCTCTCTTATTACCTGGAAATAACCACTTTGGAGAAGGAGAGTTTGGTAAAACAAATAAATGCATTAGAAGAGGAAATAGCCCAGGGCAGAAAGTTGTGATGCTCCAAACGCTGTGGTTTGGTTCCTGCTCCTCTCACTGGGCATTGGGCTTCAATCCAAAGTAAATCCTCTATTTTTGCTTTCATTCCAGTGTATTTTTCCTCTCCATCCCAAAGGCTCATTAAATCAGGAGGGAAAGCAGTGCAGCAATTCAAGTGACAGGACTTTGGCTGGAGGAGCTGACATTTCTGGCCACATCCAAGTGCTGAGAAGAAATATTGCTGCAAAAGCCTGGACTCAGAGTTTCCAGGAACAGGAGCAAAATATAGATCCACTCAATTCCTCATGTTAAATAAATTATTCTTTAAACTAATGCATCACTCCACGAGGTGTTCTGAGGCCTCTGCAGCTGAGAGTTGCAGTTTTCTGATTTTATGACACAGCAAAAACTGCAGACACAGTTACTTGGGTTGATTATATCTGTGCAATTACACTTAAAATGCAAGAAAAATTATTTTCCACCACTGAAGCAACTTCTGAAGTCACTTTATTTCAGCTCTGTGCCACCACCCACCCAGGAATGCACTGTCCAGGACCTTAAACCTGGGGAATCAGTCTCTCCTCCTTCCAAATTCCAGAGCCAAACCCCAAAACATGAAATATTCAATATTTCCCCATCAGTGAAACATCAGCCCAGCCTCCAGTGCAGATAAAAAGCAAATGAGGGAAGAGCAAAGTCACTCAAAACTCTTTTTTTCTCCCCCATCAGTAGATAACTCATGGGGACACAGCACAAATTAAATATTTTTATCAGTCACTACACACTCTGGACATTTCTGCTGGTGATATTTGTGTCTTGGCTCCTTACACCTTTGCCAGGAGGAGGCAAAGTGTCTTTCAAAGCAGCTTTAGGGGTGTTTTTATCTTGCTTCTTGCTGGTGTTTCCACCAAAAAGCTCTTGAACACCCCTCAAGGCACCACCAGCAGCTGGCTTTGATAAAAAAAAATAAGTAGATTTATTGACTTATGCATTTCCTTTTTAACTCACAAGAAGAGTCTCACATTGCATCTTCAATCTTATATTAACATCAATTAAAACCATTTAAAATCTCAGATAAAATCAACCCCCCACCTCCCCAAACCCCCCAAAAAAATCCATAAATACAGAGTCAGAGACAGGGATTCGACAGGAAGTGCTGCTTTTATCGGGGTTTGCAGTGCCAGCCTTCAGCCCATCCCAAAAATCAGGGCTCCAAAGTCCAGGAGGAGCCCAGGCTCTACCTCTTGGTGTTGATCCAGTGGTACCTGTCCACACGTGGGCCAGCGAAGGCGGCCGTGGGTCTGTAGGTCCTGTAGCCCCTGTGCTGGCCAAAGTGGGGGCCCTCAGCCAGGTGGGGCTTCCTGTGCAGGTACTGCCACCAGGCCTGGGAGGGAGCCTTGCAGAAGTCACCAAACTGAGCAGCAAAAAACAGAAATAAATCTCAAAACGTGCTGGGGAGCAGTCTCAAAACGTCAGGCCTCGCTGGTTCCACCACATCCCCTCCTACCCAAGCTCCATCCCACTCACAGCATCACTCAGCTTGGGAAAAAAGGCTTCTAAGAACATTTTAAGGAGCAGTCCAGCTGTTCCCTGAGCCGTGTCCCCAAGTGCCACATCCCTGAAACCCCTCCAGGGATGGTGACTCCATCAGGGGTGGTCACCACTCGGTGGAAACAACTGTTGAGGTCCTCAAGTAATTATGGTGTATAAATATTAAATAATTAATATTTAACTGGTGTTAAAACAAGGATAATGAGTGGTATCACGAGAATTGCTTTGTAAGAAACAGGTCCACAGGGGTTTTTTAACTTTGTTTCACAAGCTGTGGAAAAGTTGGATGTTTAATAACAGGCTGTACACACCCTAATGAGGCTGGAAAACCCTTCCAGGGGAGAAATCAAACCCCAACCTCCCCTGGAGCAGCTGGAGGCTGTTCCCTCTCATCCTGTCACTGGGAGAAGAAGCAGAACCGTGGCTCCCCTCTGCCAGACCCTCTCCTGAGGGGTTTCAGAGGCAGCAGCTCCCCCAGAGCTCACCTGGTAGACGCTGTTGGGGTTGCTGACGGTGGGGATGGCTCGGGGCTCCCTGCTGAAGCTCTCCTCATCCGAGGAGGTGCCTGAGTGATAATCCAGGGCTGCCCTGCCCACGGCCAGGCTGATCTGCTGGGGCAGCTCGGGGTTCTCCTCCCCATCAAAGTGTGCCACGGTGAAGGGCCGGCTCCTCTCCCCGTACCTGCAACGCCTGCAGGTGGGCACTGCCCCTCCAGCAGCAGCCAGCTGGCACCAAAACCTGCCAAACCCTGCCTTGGGAGCAGGTTTAGGCTGATGGAACACCCAGCACTGGGGTTTTTCCCCCTGAGAGGCTCACCTGCAGCACACCTCGAAGGGATCCACCCACAGTGTCATCTCCTTGGGCAAGCCCAGCGTGTGGAAGTCCACGTCGCTCTCCAGGCACGCCTGCTCCAGCACGGGATCCCGGCACTGGTGCTGGTTGATCCTGATGCACCTGGGGAGCAGCAGAGTGCACCTGGAGATGGGCTTTCCCTGCAGCTTTGCAGGTTCTGCCCGTGCACAGCACCCCCCAAATCTCTCTTTGTTGTCTCAGAGCTGTTAAGGTCTCACTTAGAGCCCCGAGCAGCAATTCAGCCTCACAAGCTGATTTATCAGCTCAAACAAGGCTTAGCTTCTCATTCTGATCAAGAGCTGATGAGGCAAGTTGCTGCTCTAAGTGTTTAAAACAGAACCATCCCAAAAAATCACTTTAAGACCACTTGAATTCTGCATCCTGACAGTCAGAGGCTGCTTGAGACACTTAAGATTTCCACCTCAGTTCTCTAATCGCACATCTACAGGTTAAAAACCACAATTTTCACCAATTAATAATTCTTCCTTCAAGCTTAAGGGGTATCCTGATGGTTCCCTTTGTGTTATTTATTTCACTTTAAGGCTTCCAGGAATTACTTTCATTATTTATTTCACTTTAAGGCCTCCAGGAACTCCTTCTCCAAAACCAACCCAAGGCTCCACATCCTTCCCTTCTCACCTGAAGGCTTGGCCTCGGGATGGATTGTCCAGGTACCAGTGATTTTTATACTTTTCAAACAGGATCGTGGTCAGTCTTGCTGCAAACTTCTCCATTTTATGCTTGCTCAGCTTGTCTTCCCTCTTCACCAGCTTTGTGATGAAGAAAACCGTGGCAGCAATTTCATCTTTCATCTTCAATTGCAGCACAGGAGCTGCTGGAGGAGATAGAGATGGAACACCACACCAGAGAGATTTAATAACATTAAGGCACTATCAGGTTCCAAGAATTGATGCTGCAAAACCTGCACAAGCCAGGATAGACAGAGCCTGGGGAAGCCTGAGTGCCAAACAGCAGATTAAATTTAGTTTGGGTTATTAAAACCAGTTTAATGCATTACTAGAAGGCATCTGCACTAAGCAAGTTAAGAGAGAATATTTAAGAAGAGCTTAAAATATAATAGCTCTTATTTGTCACATACAATACAAGCAGCAGAGCTGACAAATATGCAGCTTTTTATGCAAAAAAAGAGCAAAAATATCACCTTTGCACAGCAGAGACAGTAAAAACTTGAGGAAAAACTCCACAAACAGCTTAAAGAGACACCAAGAACACAGATAAAACACCCCAAGGCCCTGGATCATTTACACAGGGGAAAACCCCAGCACCTAAAAGCTCCCTCCCTCTTTCCCTGGTAGGGATTGGTCAGGCTTTTTATGGACCAGCAATCAGGAGCTGAGGGATGTTAGGATATTCAGGTGTGCAGGAGCTGCAGGTGTGTTAGATTAATTAGCAATTTATGCCAAAGACATTCCCAATCTCCTTGGCTTTATTCCAACATCAGCTCCATCTTTTAGGGTGATTTAATTGATTTCATCCTGAATTCTTTTGTGTCCATCAGTCTACCCCATAAATCCATGTGGAATATTTAATATTCACCATGAGGAAAACAGCACCAGGCTTATTAATTAATGATTAGAATTGTGCTGGACTGCTTCTAGCAGACTTAACAGGATTATTTTCCACCTGAAACCTTCACATTTGGTGTTCCTTATTTAGAAACCTGCTTGATTCTGGATTTATCACATCACTGATCTTCCTAATTCACATTATCAGAAAACATCTCAGTTCCTCAGATGTGAGAGTTGTGCTCATTGCTCAAAACCCCAAGCTGTAATAATTCTCTGGGCACAGAGAAGAGCTGATTGTTCCTTTTTTAATTCCCTTTTGCTGCCTCAGGAAGTTGTGTCTCCAGTGTCAGATCCCAGGAACTGTCAGGACAAAGGAACAAATGGAGGCAAAAAGAGCTGAGTGCTCAAAATTGGCTCCTAATGGGGCTGGGGCAGCCCCACGGTCCCAGAGCTCACACCCCAGCCTGGGCTGGTACAGAAATGCAGAGCCTGGAGGCACAAATTGTGTCCCTAAACCACACATTCCTGGCTATTCCTGGGTTTCATTCCTCTCCACTCACACAGCTCCTTCCTCGCTCTTAAATTGCTTTCTGCATCTCACACACACACAAAAATAAAAAGATTTTAAAAAACCAACCAAGGCTTTCAGTAGAAATTCTGCTTTTAAGGAATGAGTAACAAACCACAAAACAGGCATTATTCCTTCTCTTCCTTTGTCTCACATACCAAAACACCTCCTCTGCCAGTGGGGACCTTTCCCTTTCCATGAGCACTCCAAAGAAAGAGAAATCAGAGCCTGAGACAGAGAAGGGATCCTCAGAAAAAGCTTCCAGGTTTTTTTTCCTCTGACATGGAACCCCCAGTGTTGTGACCACAGGGGTTCCCTCATCCTGTGCTCCTGGGGTGACACACGAGGATTTTGCTCCCTGCAAACCCCTGAGCCATTCCTTCCTTTTCCATGGAGAAAATAGAGCAGGGACAGCCTGCTCTGGGATTTTTGGGGAATGCTTGTGGATGACAGGAAACCACTGCTGGGAAGAATTTCCTCAGAGCATTTTCTGGCCTCTGTCTGTGCAGACTGTGAAGGTTCTGACTCTGTCTGCATCCAGAATTAGCTCTGGAGCATTCTTGGACAGCCAAGCTGGCTCTTCATGCCTGAGGGCTGAGCTTTATTCTGGAGATTAAACTTCTTTTTAAAATGTCATCCTCTGAGCTGAGCGGATTCCCTCGCAAACCCTGCAGCCACATCAGTTTCTCTGTGATTTAAAATATTTGATCCATGGTAACAAGTCAAAAAAAACCCCAAAATAAAAGTTCTGAAGTGACTTTAAAGTTTCAATCACGTTGATTTTGCTGCAGTGTGGCTGAACTGCAGGAGAAGGGGAGGTGTTATCAAAAATCTGGAGGCAACCACCACAGATGTGTGGGGTTTCAATTGAGCTGACAAAACTGGTGTCCAGGGAAATGTCAAAGAGCAAGATGTGCCACTTCAAAATGATGGGTAATGCACATTATTCTAATTTTTTAAGTTCTTTTCAGTAAGTTTAGTCCACTCAGGGTTTTTTCCTACACAATCCCAGACACACAGATTGGGATTCCTCTAGAGATGATTTTGTCTTCCTGGCCAAAGTCTGGATATTAAGTCTGATTTCTTTGATTTCATGGTGTTTTTCCTCAATATCAGATTGTAACCTAATAAAAGATGTGACCTCTTCCTCTCAGCTTTGATTTCCTTTCATTCCTGAGCTACCCATGCTAAAGCAGCATTCCCACTGCAAAAACAGCAGCAGGCACAGTGGGGACTCCATCCCCTGCCCTGGGCTGGATAATTTAATCATCATTTCTGACCCTGCCACATCTCAGGAATTCTCCTGTCCCAAAAGCCAGGGTGGTTTGGGTCAGACAGAGACACAGGATGGGCTTTGGAGGCATCTCCTGCTTGATCCAGCCAGTCCAGGATTTCCCCTGTGAGTGAGGAAATTCTGTGAGTGAAGGGCTGGAACCCACAAGGGACATCAGAGGGAAGCCTGGATCCCTCTTCCACCTCCTTCTGCTGGGTCCCTTGTTCCCACAGGTAACACAGAAACTGCAGGTGAGCAGCAAACAAAGCCCTCACCTCAGCAACCAGCCCTGTGGTTAATATTTCTTGGATGATGAGAGGCAGAAGCTCAAATTCTGCTCATTTGCAACAACAAAAGGGGGAAGATTTAGGCAAAGTTCTCAGCAATTCACCCACCTGGCTCTGATTGTTCAAAGTGTGCTTGATACAGAAGTTCTGAGAACTTGTTTTAACTTGGTATTTTTAATATCATGCAGGAGTTCAAGCATTTTTGTCCCATTAATGTCACAGAAAGCAGAAGAGCAGAGGGTGATTCTGGCAGCCCCTTGCAGTGGCAATTAAAACTGGCTCCTTTAATTAGGGAGATTCATCAGGCTCAGATCCTTCCCAGTGCT
Source organism: Aegithalos caudatus (assembly GCA_013389925.1). Taxonomy (NCBI): domain Eukaryota; kingdom Metazoa; phylum Chordata; class Aves; order Passeriformes; family Aegithalidae; genus Aegithalos; species Aegithalos caudatus. The sequence goes on from WEIU01015652.1 coordinate 238,460, forward strand.
GTCAGTTGTCACTGACTGGAAATAAAACCAGCCCTGGGTGCTCTGTTTGGGTAATAACTGCTGAGGAAGAAAATGTCTGAACCAAAACTGGCACAGCCCATGCCAAAGAGAGAGAGATGATCCTTTAAAGAGCAGCCAGCAAATTGTGCTCCCACTCATCCCCAGCTGCATCCCAAAACACAAACTGTTCTCATCCCAGCAGATTTAGCAAAACCCAGGATGGACAGCCAAGTGTTCTGACTGTGAGGAGGCAGGAGATAAAGGAGGAGATATTTGTGCCTTTTGTAAAATGATGTTGGTTTAATCCTTATTAGGAACAAGAAAAAAAAAAAGCCAAAGCACTAAAAATCAGTGCCTGGATATCCATGGGATGATCCAGAGCTGGCTGGAACGAGGGGAAATGTGTCCAAAGCCTTCAGTGGGACTGAAATCAGGCCCCCAGCTCCAGCATTCTTAGGCAGATTAAATGAGGTGTCCCCTGGGTCAGCAGGCAAGCCTAGGCTTGAGCCACGAAGGGCCAGACTCAGGCACAGTTTCTGTAGTAACTGCAGCCCCAACCTGCAGCAAACACAGCTCCTCTAAACACGCCCTGGCAGCAGACACCCCTGCAGGACCTTTTTTTTTTTTTTTNTTTTTTTTTTTTTTTTTTGCTATTTTTCTGCTTTCAAGGATTGAGTACATGGAAATAAAGAAACCAAGTGCAGCCTGGATTGCCAGTGGCAGTCTGCTCTCTGCAAGCCACTTGATTTTTGTGGGGGATGGATGGTAGGCAGCTCCTCCAGGTAAGCAGCTGCAGTTGGTAGATATTGATATAAAAATCAGAAAGCTTGAGTGATTTCCGTATGGGTGGACAATCTCCTGAGGGAAGAGCAGCTTGCATTTGTTTGGTCACTGTCCTGGTGACATTCAGAAGCACCAATTCCATCAATCACTAAGTCAGAGGGCAGAAGAAACCTCGTACCTGGAGGTTACAAACTTACACACCTCTACTTAAACCATGCAGTCTCTGTGAAAAGAATTATCTGGGGCTGGAGAGAACCAGAGGCTGATTCTGATCACCACCACAAAAAATTTAAGGGTTTGAGTACTCCACATTGCTGGAATTTAATTTGAGATTTCCTGATTTAAGTCATAAAATAAACCTAAAACCCCTCAGTGGTGTTGATCCAGGATGTTCTAAAATAAAACAACAAAGACTGCAAAGCTACCTGGGTTTATTTTATGGAGTCTAAGATGCCATAACTCTTTAAATTTCCTGGGTTTTGTTGCTCTGTTTGTGTGCCACGATTGTCAGAGCTGAGAATCAAGGAGGAGCTGAGGATCAAGGGCAAGCAGGGAGAAATGCCTGGGCAAACCCCCAAAACCAGGGGCACAGCACAGGACACCCATCCCTCTGAGCTGCTCCTCTGCCTTTGGGGCATTTTCTAATGGAATCAAAGCAGCCTGGAGCCCCAGGGACACCAGAACTGCCCCCAGAGCCACTCCAGCTGGGCTCACCCCACCCTGGAGCCGTTTGGGTGGAAATTCCAAACTCGGGGTGTGTTCCCCACGTTGACCTTGCCCATGGAAACCTCTCCTGTGCAACACAAAGCTGTCCCCAGGTCCCCAGGCAGGGTGGCCATGGTGACAGGGTACACAAAGCTCCCAGCCATGGGCTGACCCACCACACTCCCAGCCAGGAGCCCCAGGGGAAAAGATGGGAGCATCCCCAGGGGAATTCTGCCAGGGAAAGGCTCCACGGAAGGGAAGAGAGAAGAATCCACACGTTTTTCCCCCTTCCCATAAAATCATTTTTTTGTCCAAACTCTCTCCTAATTGGGATTATTCCAAGGTGAGCAGCTTGAGGGTAAGTGCTGAGCTCTTTAAGGCGTTTATGGAGGGCAAAAATTCTTTCATTTGCAGGAAAACTTCTCCCTGCAGGCTCACAGATTGTGTCTCGTTCCTCTTTTAGCTTGATAATCTATATAAAACAGCTTTATCACATTATTAATTGCATGCACATCTATCAGACACGAGACATAATTGATGAGAACTCCTGACACACTCTCAGAACAGATCTGTGGATTTTTTTAGCTGCCTGAAACGAGTGTAAAAATTGGAGCATTCTGACACCTGACTGACAGCACGATCTGTGCTCCTGCATTTTTTTTTTTAGGGAAAAAGAAAAAAAAAAAAAAAAAAAGAAAAAAAAAAAAAAAAAGTTTTTTGAAATACAGGAAAATGCGAAAATCCNAGCAGGAGCCCGAGATGCTGCAAACCAGACACGATGATAATTCCCCTGGAATATTTTGTCTTTTTAGCCTAAATTTGCAGCTGGATTTGCCCTCCCACCTCTGGATACACCAAGGTTTTCCTTCTTTCCCCTTCTCATTGTGGTGCTGCATAATAATTTCTATTTTAGTGTTTAATTGCTTTGCCTTTGCACTCTTGAAATGGTCTTTGTGCTGTGTTCACTGCAAGATTTTATTAGCAAGAACTCCTAAAATGTGGTGTAAATACTAAGTGTAGATAGAAATATAAATATCTAAATATCTAATTATAAATACGTAATATATTAATACACAAATATAGATAAATATAAATATAAATAATATAAATATAAATATAATACATATTTGGAATTTAGCAGAATAAAGGTGATATGACCAGTATTTTCCATTATTGACAATTCCTTATTATTTTAAGAGCATTTTGAGGAGATGGAGAATATGAATATAATTACTGGCAGTCCTTTCTTTTGTTCCAGGTTTGAGTTCCAGGACTCCAGGAGAAGTTCTTGGTTTGCAGGCAGTGTAGTTAGCTGATTGTATCCATAATTCCACAATCACTAACTTCACTGCCATCAAAACAAGGCACAGCATTCCCTGCTCCAGCCTCGGCCTGGAGACTCCCAGCTTCCTCATTCCTCCTGCAAAATCATGAATAATGTGATTTATTTGCAGCCTCGTTTGCAGGATTTTACCTGCCCACAGCAGTGTGTTGGTAACACAAAGTGAAATCTTGGATTTTGTGCTCAAATCCTCAGGAGTTTTCCTGAACCAAGAATCCTGTTATTTAATTGATTCATTTACTGTACACTTAATTTTTAATACACACAGACTGGACTATGAATATTTTTGGGTTGCATCTTTCAGCTTTATTTGCCAGATATCAATAATTCTCATTTGTGTTCCATGTTTTATTAAGCAAGGCAAGTGAAGGGAGTTTTGAGCAGTGATTAAATATTAAACTCACTGTAGGTATAATAGATATAAGTTGTGGGGTTTTTTTCTGACCACTTAGCTCAACTAATAATTTTAATTGGAGAAAATAAGGAATAATGCCAGAACTTGCTGTATAGGAGGGGCCTTTTGGAAAGAAAAAGTAGGGGTGAAATCTCTGCCATCAGCCTGGTTGCCAGGCAGTGTAGTTAGCTGATTGCCCAAAGCAACAATCACTAGCCACACAGCCAGGTAAAAAGGTCTGGAATGCCAGGATCAGGAATTTGGGAGCAGGACTCAGACCCCCAGGAATTCTGAGGACACAAGACTGAGGCATCAATAGGCAGGACACTGAAATAAAGCAAGTGCTGGGTGCCTGCCAAACCAATTTTCCTGCTGATCCACCTCATTTCCACTAAAAAACGTGAGGATAAACTGGATTTTTGGGGTTTTTTTCTTCTCCAAATTTGCAGGTTTTGACTCCCATTCTGACTGGGCTGATCTCAGCCTTACCCAGGCCTCTGTTCTCACATTTCCTTCCATTTTTCCTTGTTGAATAAATGAAATTAAGGCCTGTGGTGGCAGCTCTTTCCCATCCTTGGAGAAGTTGGAGTGGAGTGAAAATGGCCTGAAAGGAGAAGGAAACTTCTGCTGGATCCCCAATTATTGACCTGGTTAATTAATGTGCCCCACCATCAACACAGCTCCCACAGATAAAGCAACCTCAGGCAAACCATCCAACACAGAAATTGCATTTTCTCCCTGACTCTGCAATTATCCCTTTCATTTTTTTTTATTTTTTTTTTCTAATTTTAGTGAAGCACTCCCCATTTTCAGTGGAAAGCTGGGTTTGGGAGCCAGGCCTGGCAGAGCAAAATGCAGGAGGTGCTGAGCTCTGCAAGCCTTTCCTGCAAGTCAGCAATCCCCCTTTCCCCATCAATAATCCCAAAAGGAATCTCATCCATCACCAGCCATTAGCCTGCTCTGAATTCTGGCTGCAGAATGAGGCTCCTATTCTTTTTATTTTTTAATTTTTTTTTTTTTTTTAATTCAGTNGCTTTCTGAAATTCAGGGAAATGCTGAAATTCCACCATCCCTACTGTACTTCATTCTGGAAAACTCCACGTGGAAATGGCACAAAATGGAAAACTCCACGTGGAAATGGCACAAAATGGAAAACTCCACGTGGAAATGGCACAAAATGGAAAACTCCACGTGGAAATGGCACAAAATCCATGGCACAGGGATGGAGCCAGGCAGGGCACAGGGACAGGTGGGATGAGCAGGAGCCCGAGATGCTGCAAACCAGACACGATGATAATTCCCCTGGAATATTTTGTCTTTTTAGCCTAAATTTGCAGCTGGATTTGCCCTCCCACCTCTGGATACACCAAGGTTTTCCTTCTTTCCCCTTCTCATTGTGGTGCTGCATAATAATTTCTATTTTAGTGTTTAATTGCTTTGCCTTTGCACTCTTGAAATGGTCTTTGTGCTGTGTTCACTGCAAGATTTTATTAGCAAGAACTCCTAAAATGTGGTGTAAATACTAAGTGTAGATAGAAATATAAATATCTAAATATCTAATTATAAATACGTAATATATTAATACACAAATATAGATAAATATAAATATAAATAATATAAATATAAATATAATACATATTTGGAATTTAGCAGAATAAAGGTGATATGACCAGTATTTTCCATTATTGACAATTCCTTATTATTTTAAGAGCATTTTGAGGAGATGGAGAATATGAATATAATTACTGGCAGTCCTTTCTTTTGTTCCAGGTTTGAGTTCCAGGTCTCCAGGAGAAGTTCTTGGTTTGCAGGCAGTGTAGTTAGCTGATTGTATCCATAATTCCACAATCACTAACTTCACTGCCATCAAAACAAGGCACAGCATTCCCTGCTCCAGCCTCGGCCTGGAGACTCCCAGCTTCCTCATTCCTCCTGCAAAATCATGAATAATGTGATTTATTTGCAGCCTCGTTTGCAGGATTTTACCTGCCCACAGCAGTGTGTTGGTAACACAAAGTGAAATCTTGGATTTTGTGCTCAAATCCTCAGGAGTTTTCCTGAACCAAGAATCCTGTTATTTAATTGATTCATTTACTGTACACTTAATTTTTAATACACACAGACTGGACTATGAATTTTTTTAGGTTGCATCTTTCAGCTTTATTTGCCAGATATCAATAATTCTCATTTGTGTTCCATGTTTTATTAAGCAAGGCAAGTGAAGGGAGTTTTGAGCAGTGATTAAATATTAAACTCACTGTAGGTATAATAGATATAAGTTGTGGGGTTTTTTTCTGACCACTTAGCTCAACTAATAATTTTAATTGGAGAAAATAAGGAATAATGCCAGAACTTGCTGTATAGGAGGGGCCTTTTGGAAAGAAAAAGTAGGGGTGAAATCTCTGCCATCAGCCTGGTTGCCAGGCAGTGTAGTTAGCTGATTGCCCAAAGCAACAATCACTAGCCACACAGCCAGGTAAAAAGGTCTGGAATGCCAGGATCAGGAATTTGGGAGCAGGACTCAGACCCCCAGGAATTCTGAGGACACAAGACTGAGGCATCAATAGGCAGGACACTGAAATAAAGCAAGTGCTGGGTGCCTGCCAAACCAATTTTCCTGCTGATCCACCTCATTTCCACTAAAAAACGTGAGGATAAACTGGATTTTTGGGGTTTTTTTCTTCTCCAAATTTGCAGGTTTTGACTCCCATTCTGACTGGGCTGATCTCAGCCTTACCCAGGCCTCTGTTCTCACATTTCCTTCCATTTTTCCTTGTTGAATAAATGAAATTAAGGCCTGTGGTGGCAGCTCTTTCCCATCCTTGGAGAAGTTGGAGTGGAGTGAAAATGGCCTGAAAGGAGAAGGAAACTTCTGCTGGATCCCCAATTATTGACCTGGTTAATTAATGTGCCCCACCATCAACACAGCTCCCACAGATAAAGCAACCTCAGGCAAACCATCCAACACAGAAATTGCATTTTCTCCCTGACTCTGCAATTATNTTTATTTTTTAATTTTTTTTTTTTTTTAATTCAGTGGAAGGTTGGATTTGATGGGTTTGGAGGGGTTTTCCAAGGAGAGATGAAAGCCAGGATTTGCAGCTTTGGGCAGCAGGCAGCCATAAAGATTCATTCCAAGGAGTAAATGGCTTTACACAAATATAAGACATCCTAAAAGCATCCCAATAAGTGTAAGAAAATTCATATTAATGCAGTGGATAGAATAAGAATAATGTTCAGGTTGTTATCAGTCACAGCTATTGCTTAGGGTTCAAATCCAGATTTCAGATTTGATTCAGACATGAACAATTCTGAAGGAACAAATCCTGGAAATTGTATAAATCTGGGAAGAAAATGTGGGTTTATCCAACAAATTCCTTAAGCAAAGAGGATCCTGCAGGCTGAGAAACTCTGAAATTCCAGGCCAGGCACAGGAGGAGAATGAATTTTAAGCAATCTAAAAAAGGTTATGAAGGACAATTTTCTATCTCAAAACCACGAGAAATAAAGCAGTGAGTCTAAATTTCTCACTTTCATATGAAAGGCCATTGTCATTTATGTTTTCCATTGCTGTATCCAAGCTTTTATCCACTGAAACATAAAAACTCAGTTCATAACCAAGTTATCAAACTGGCTGCTCTGCTCCCTAAAAAGCTCTCAGAAACTGGATTTCAGCAATAAAGGAAGATTTCCACTTGGGGATTTTTATTATTATCAGCAGTGAACTGTAGATTTACTGATTTATACTGGTTTGGCCTGGCCTGGCCGGATGTTTATCAGGAGAATAAAATCCAGGAGTAAGAGGTCTGGATTCTATTAAGGCTTTTCTTTCCTTCTGCTGTAATTCCCAGGACACAAGGCAGAGATAAATGAGCTGAAGTTTAAGAACCACATATCTGAATTAATACAATTTAATTCCTCAATTGTCCTGGAGTATCACTGAAATATTAAAGCTGATAAGTGCAGTGATTGGAGAAATAACCTGGAAAACAAGATTTCAAGAGGTACTTTCAGGAATGACGTCTTCATTTTGGACATAAAAGCCTCCTTTTTTCCCTTCCTCCTTATTTAAGCTTTTAAGTTGGTTCCTGTTAAACACTTCCTCTCCTCAAAGTTTATTAAAATGCTGAACCAAGTCTGTCTGCTTGGCCCAAATTCTGGTTTTTATTTCCCTTGGTCTAAAGACTCAGATTCTATTTAGGAGGACAAGATGTCCTGGATATTATTATTACTACTACTACTACTACAATAACTACTCAGTTTTATCCTGTATTAATACATATCATTACAAGATTTAGAAATTAAAAGGCTGCTGTAGTTTTCTCCTTTGTTTTCTGTATATTTCCCATTTATTTCTCAATAGGGGTCAAGAGAAGGAAATGGAAGCTTCACCATTTTTCATGAAGATTTTAATTTTGCTTTCGTTCTGGCTGGGATTCAGAAAGTCAGGGAACAGTGTGGTTGTATTTTTATTTTTCTGAAAAAGCCAGGAAACATCAGAGCCTGTTCCTGTTTCCCAGACATGACACACGCTCAAAGCCAGCAGCTTTCCAACATTTCCCTCTGGAATTCCTGCCTTCTGCTGTTTCCATGGCATTTTAAAGGATTTCCCTCCCTTTAAAACATCAATTTCACAAACGGCTTCTCCCCTTGACCTCCCAAGAACGACTCAAGGTTTAAAATCTCCTATAAAATCCTGCATCTCCTATTTTAAAGCATCGCTGCCGGTTCTTTCCTGTCGGGACAGATCCACTTTGCTGCTCTGCCTCCTGGGGAAATCTCTTGGAGCCCGGGGCGGGATGGAGAGCCCGGGCTCCAGGAAACAGGTGCGGAGCAGCTTCCAGGAAAGCAGGGCCACCAGGAAAGGGCTCGGCGTTTATCCCTGGCCCAAGCACAATTCCCGTGCTCTGTTTTCCCTTCCAGGTTCCCTCAGGAGTTTTAGCATCACGCGCTGAAAACGCCGAGATTTTGGAGTCAATCCCGGGATTTTTTTCACTTAAATGTGGATTTGGTGATGCTTGAGGTGATGCCTTCCGAATCAGAATATTTAGATTTAGGGAACTGGTGCTGGGAGGGATAAAATAAATCAGCGTTTGGCTTGACCGGCAGGAAACAATAAAGCTGATCCCGCTTCCACACAGCAAATCCAGATCTGGGGAAGCGAAGGAAGAACCTTTCAAAAAAAAAAAAAAAAAAAAAAAAAAAAAAAAAAAAAAAAAAAAAAAAAAAAAAAAAAAAAAAAAAAAAAAAACCAGGNNNNAGGAGGGAGGGAGGGAAGGAAGGAGGAGCTGCGGCGGTGCCGGTGGCCGGAGGAGCGATGCTGGCGGCAGCAGCGCTGTGCGCGGCCGCGCTGGGATGCGCGGCGGGGGCGCGGCTGCTCAGCGGTAAGAGGGGCTCGGGATCGCTCGGGATCGCTGGGGATCGCTGGGAGATCGTCTGGGGATCCCCTCTATCCCGGAGAGATCCCTCCGGCCCCGCCAGCCTGGCCTCTGTCGCGGCCAGGGTCGGGATGCGCGGGCTGCTGTCGCGACATGGGCAGAGATGCTCTGCGGTGGTGCGGGGGGGAGGTCGGGTTTGATGGTTCTGGAGGACTTTTCCAACTTTTCCAGTTGAATTTCCCCAGCGCCCTGCCCTGGGGAGCTGGCTGGAGTCAGCGGGCAGATCCCGAGTGAGGAGATAAGGGGAATATATTTAGGATAAGGAATACAAGGAATCCTTTCAGCCTTGCTCAGAGCTGCACATTCAGTGTCCTAAACTGAGCTCGGGACCCGACCGAGCAGTGAAGTCCAGCCAGGAATCAACTCCAATCAGTTTTTCCTTAGCTGAAAGTAATGGCAAGTTTGGCTGAGAAGGCAGAGACTTTCTTCCTTTTTTTTTTTTTTTTTT
>WEIU01015652.1:247595-258034 GCA_013389925.1 Aegithalos caudatus
TTTTTTTTTTTTTTTTTTTAATGAAGAAAACGTGTTTGTGTATCAGCAAAGAGCCTGGGTGGAGTTTTGGTGACTGTTTTCTAGAGAGTTGCAGATTTGTATTGAAACTCTGCTGTCTGTGTTTTCCTTTTGCCTCTCCCAACAGCAGTGGACATTTCCCTCAGAAGAGGTAAGGGGCTTTGCCTTTTTCTCTTGAGTGTCAAATTCCAAAGAGAAACACAGGCTATGCTAGAAATGTATTTTTTAATAGGGCTGTCGTAGTAAAAATTCTGCTCCTGTTGTAGTCCCTGTGTAAAACATTAGCAAATTCTATTTCTGGCTGTTTAACTGCTGAAAAATTCCAGTGTGAGAGGTGTTTAAATTCCCACTCCTACAGTGACCAACATAAAAGGATAAAGCAGCAAACATCCCATGGCAGGGTTTATAATGACCTGTCCTTGTATTATCCCATTTGTTCCAAGCACACCACAAACGTTGCTGAATGTTTTCCTTCTGTAAAAACATGTAGGTTAGCAGATTGTGCCTGCAAAGAAATATTTACTGAGCAAAACAAAACTGTTTGTTTCCACAGTCTAAATATTGGGACTGCTCTGCTGAAAAAAAACACACGAGTGCATCATTTTGGATGATGTGTCTTTTCACTTTGATCTTCCCTCAGAACCAAAATAAGCTCTGCTGCTTCTGCAGGAGACAGTCCTTGGCTTGTGACAGCCTGAAAACAGACATTGTTTACTCCCTGGGCAGGCAGAAACATTGCAGAGCATGGAGCAGAGCTGGAAATTGGGCTGTGGGAACTCATCTTGTGATCCTCAGTATGGACACTGGAAAAGGAAGAAGTTTGGGATCGGGTGTAAATAAAAAAATTCTTCCCTGTGAGGGTGATAAGGCCTTGCTTGGCCAGAGAAGTTGTGGATATCCCATCCCTGGAAGTGCCCAAGGCCAGGCTGGACTGGGCTTGGAGCAGCCTGGGACAGTGGAGGTGTCCCATGGCAGGGGGTGGAATGAGAAGGTTTTAAGGTCCTTTCCAACCCCAAATATCCTGGGATTCTGTGGCACTGCAACACCCATCAAACCCCAAAAGATAAATTCTTGCTATCTCTGCTTGTATAAAATCACTGATTTTGACCATTTAACTCCTTAAAAATAATCATCATTTAAAAAAGCCTCTTTGAACCCTTGCAGGGGAACTCTGCTTTTTAAAAGGCTGCATGCATCAGCTCACTCTCTCAGTGTTTCTTTGGGAGAAACTCCCAGAACCTGCAAATCCTAGAAAAAATCATGAGGGAGCTGAGAAGAACAGGACATGAAAGGACAAACCTAAACTGTGAAATACAGCAAGAAAAACTTGGAGATGCCATTTACCAGCCCAGTAACACAAGAGGCTTTTACCTGTGTAGTGTTTTCCATGTGAACACCTCAAAACTCATCCAAATTGCTGTTCTAGCCTTCATTTTGGCCGTGTTTGGTTGTTCCTGTGACAGTTTTCTCTCCCTCCCTGCAGGGCAGACGGTTTGCAGGCGTGGGACGCAGAAACCCTGCTACAAAATCGTTTATTTCCACGATGCCTCCCGCAGGACCAGCTACGAGGAGGCTCACCTGGCCTGCAGGGCTGATGGGGGACATTTAGTGAGCATCGAGAGCCCAGCAGAGCAGAGACTGATTGAATCCTTCATCAGGAGCCTCCTGGCTTCTGATGGAGACTTCTGGATAGGGCTGAGGAGGAGGAAGGAGGAGGAGGACAACAGCACTGAGTGTCACAGCTTCTACTCCTGGTCAGATGGGAGCTCAGCCAAATTCCGGTGGGTGCCTGGGGGTGTGGGACTGGCAGAGCCTTTGGGAGGGAAGGATTTTGTCCAGTGAATCCAAGCAGGGATGTCCCAGCTGCTGTTTGTGTTCCTCCTGCATTTACCCATCTGATGGGATCACCTTCCTGGTGTTGCTCCATTATCAGTGTCTGCTTTAGGCTAAATTGGACATTTTTGGGGGGGTAAAAGGAGGGGAAAGAACAAGTGGGGTGGCCTTAAAATCTCTGATTAAACAGTTACAAATGACCTGAAGGTTCCTGCACTGCAGATCCCCTGATGTTTATACCCAATGTCCTGAAAAATGAAAAATGTTATTCCCTTACTGATGAAATAACATTTTTCCTGTGAGACAGCAAAATATTCAAGCTGTAGGATTTATTGCAGACAAGGAAAACTAAAGTATTCACAGCACTTCTTAGATTTCTGCCTCCTTGTCTTAAGGAACCACAGGATTTGTTAAAATTAAATTACAAAAGCAGCAACATTGACACCAATTTGCATCCTTACATCAGACATGTAACAGCACCTTGGAATTGTGACCTTTTTGCCCAGGGAGCCCACAAGGCATTTCAGTCACTCAGAAATGAACAAATAAAAAGTGGTTTTAGTATTCTTTGATATCTCAAAGTCTCTCCCGTGCTTCAGATATTGGGGGTGGATAATGGGAAGCTGGAACCAGAATCTGCTGCTAAGAAACAGGCACAGCTTTCCTGCCTTCCATTGGTGAGACAGAGTTATTTGTGCTGAATGATAAAGCCAAGGAAAACACCAGGGGAGGAAGGAAGTGAGGGAGGAATAAAGCATTGGAATGGCTGGAAAAACACTGCTTGAAATGGGTGTTCTCCCCTGCTGAATACCTCGGGATATCTGCAATTATTCATGTGCTATGGGTCAGCTGGCAGCAGATTCTTGGCAGGCAGGACATTGCTCCTTCCAGAATCAGTGGGGATTGAACAATTGGCAAAATCAGGAGACTTTTGGAGGTGTTTTCTGAGTTACATAAAATATCTCCTCATTAACGGTGATATTTCAGTGCCGCCTCCTTCCTGTGCACTGCCTGAGGAAGCAGAACAGGTGTCTGGTGGTGAGGTTTATTCTTAGAAAACAACAAAAAAAAATTATCTGCAAGACTGTGTTGGTGCATTTCTGACAGAGGGAGCCAGGTTCTGCTTCAGATGCTTCATTTTTTTCATTAAATAGGTGCCAAAATTTTGCAGGCGCTGAGACCAAGAGAGCAAAAATGATGATTTTGCACAGGTCCAAAATTGTGTGGAGAAACCTCTCTGCAAGGCTCAGTGAAAGCTCAGGAGAACTTGGGCTCTCTCTACACAATTGCAGCTCATTTTGAGCTGCTCTAATGTCCAAGAAAGACCCTTGTCTACAAGAAAACAGTGAATTATAAACCCACATGCTTAAGGATGTATTCAGGGACCAGAACTGAATCCTTGTTTCTGGTTTATTCCATGGTCTCCGTGTTCATTCCTAAGATTGAAAAAAAAAAAGTAGTAAAAAATAATTATAGAAATCTGTCAATTGTACTAGCTGAGGTCTTTTGGTGATGCTGACTAGGACAGGAAGGAGGGAAGGTTGATTTTATCTCGTCGATATTTGTCGAACACCTTCCTCGCAGAGTTAAAAAAATCAGAATTAAAAGAGCAAATAATTGCATTTATCACTGCTATTTTCCCCAGGGGAAGTGTAGTGTGTACCATAACCCCTTTACCTCTGCTTTTCCCCCCTCCCAGCTGCTGGGAGGTGGCCCTGAGCTGTGTTTTTTGGGTGTTTCCCCAGGAACTGGTACGTGGACGAGCCGTCGTGCGGGGGCGAGGTGTGCGTGGTGCTCTACCACCAACCCTCTGCCCCCCCTGGGGTGGGAGGCCCCTACATGTTCCAGTGGAATGATGACAGATGCAACATGAAAAACAACTTCATCTGCAAATATTCCCTGGGTAATGATGGGTCTCTGTGGGATTTCAAACTCAATCCCCCCAGGAGAAGTGCGGTGGTTGATGGGGGAACCCTTCCTTGGCTTTGCTGGTGGGGCAGGGAGAGTTTTAAATTTATAAAACAAATGGGGGAAAAAAAATATCCAAGTGACTTCTATCTGTAGGTGTTTGTGGTTTGCATAAATTCCCTGGGGTTTTTATGAAGGGTTTGAGGTCTCAGATTAGGGGAGAACTCTGAAGAGCAGTGCCCAGGTTGGAAATTGTGCATTTCACTCACAAGGAAATTCTGCATTTCTCTTTTCTTCCAGAAAAGCCAACAAAAGCTCCAATAGACAATTCCCGAAGAGGTGAGTTGGACACATTTGTTTGGGATTTTTTTCTTTTAACAATTGCTGACTTCCAGTGGAAATACTCTGACATTCATTGCCAAGGACACCCAAAAAACATCCTGAGCAAGAAGCTCCCCTGCAGTTTGCACTTTCCCTGAGCTGTCCATGATCCATCCTGCAGGGAAATTCTTGCTGCTGGTGATGCAGACTTTGGTGATGCTGGAGGGATTGAAGTTCAAGAGTCCCAGTGCTCCTCACACTTCATTGCAGCTCTCAGCCTCTTCAATCTCCTCTCAGCCTTGCTTTTTATTATTAAAAAAAAAAAAAAAATCTGCAGTATTAATGGAGCTGCTTCTTTCCAGCTGTGGCAACAGAGCCCTGGAAGCCAGAATTCCCAGAGGAACGCCGCAGGAAAGGTGCCAATGGAACAGCTGTGGGAGCCAAAGGTAAGCTGTGCTCTCAAAAAACTCACTTCAAGTGTTTGACTCAAAATGTGAAAGACTGAATATAGAAAACAGCCTCTGGGAAAAAAAACTTCCCTCAAGTGTTTCCCAGGATAAAATAAGAACATGGCTCTGGTGGCAAAAATGTTCAAAATTCAAAGCTGTGCAAAGTATTTTGGGTGTGAAAAAGCCACTTTTATTAAATCACTTCAGAGTGGCTGAACTGTGAATGTTTAGTTTGTACATCTGTGATTAACTATGAAAACTTTGCCATTTCTTCTTATGACCCTGATTCATTTTCACCCCCAGAACCTGTTCAGAGCCTTGCCTACATCCTTATTTCCAGCATTCCTGTGCTGCTTCTCCTGATGGTCATCACAGGCATCTCCTGCTTTTGGCTGTTCGTGAAGAGGTGAGTGGCATTTCTGTGCTCTACATCAACAGTGACACCTTGTCCTGTTTACAGCTAATTTCACCATCCTGTCAAAAGCTCTGGACAGGAGAGTTTGCAGCCAAGGAAATGCTGAAAAAGTGGTGTTGATGCTCCAGGCTGAGTTATTTGTGAAGTAAAATTCTAAGTAAATCACATTATATCCTTTTCTTGCATTCACAGACATGGCAGGCAAAAAATAATGTCCCCAAGATTAGGATTTTGATCTGTTAGCCCTTCTGCTTTTCTTATTAAATCTTTGAAATATCAGAGGTTCCCCGTTAAAAGCGAAAAACACAGCAATGGAAATAAAATAATAACAATTTGGAGCAAATAATGGTTACCAACATCCTCTCCTTTGTGCACAGCAGCTCTGGGGGGGGATGCTGGCTGGGATTTTGGGAGTGTCAGGACAAGAGGGAGCAGATTTTCCAGGAGTGCAACCTGGAATGCCTGGGATAAGGAATGTCCTGAGCCAAATTACTGGTAGAGCTCTGCTGTTGATTTGTGTTTTCCTCCATGCCAAAGCATTTCATGGCTTTCTCCTTCTGCTCTGCCCTCCAAAGGAGACAGGAGCTGGTGGATGTGACCCCCAAGGGTGACAGTGCCTGGCTGCCCCAGCCCAGGAGGGACAGCCCCAAGCTGGACATTTACAGAGTCATCAACAAACAATGTGAGGCTGACCTGGCTGGGGCCAGGCCTGGCACCAAGAATTCCTCCTTCCGTGCCCTGGAGGGGCTGGGGAGCCCCTGCAGGGACCCCAAGGACAGCCCCAGCAGTGGCCTGGTGACACTGGCCAGCACAGAGAGTGGCTTTGTCACCAATGACATCTACGAGCTCTGCGGGGACCGTGTGGGCAGGAGCAAGGAGTCCACGTGGGTGGACAATGAGATTTATGGATATTGAGGAAATGGACCCAAAAAAAGCCACTGGGATTCGGATTTTGAACAGCAACACGAGTTTACTTGCCTTCTCTATGCACTTGTTTCATGATGGTATGTGTGGTGTTTGTCCTGGGTGTGCATTGTCCCCTTATTCTTCTGTTTTCTGAAAGAATGGGGGTTTTTAAAGATCCAAACTGAAAAGAATGGACAGATTTGTCTTTGCACCGAGCCCACTTTGGCCCAGGAATGGCTTGTTAATACCCTCAATTCCTTTTTGTACCAAAGATATGCCTTGAAACTGAAGGACAATCCAAAATCCTTATTTATTTATAGCCCTTCTCCCCCTCAAAGGTGCTAAAAGTTACCTGTGATGTGTGATGGAGCCCTGCTTTCCTGGAGATGCTGAGCTGTGGGAAGTGGGGAATAAAAACCCCTTGGTTGGCTTTGCTTGTGTGTGCAACTTTTACCGTGCCTAATAAATTTCTTCATCTCAACCCATGAGTTTTCTCATTTTTACTCCTCCAATTCTCTCCTTCCTCCTGCTGGAAGGGACAGAGACCAAGGAGTAGAGGGGGAATGACCAAGCAACCAAAGAGTGCCAGGCAGGAACACAAATATTTCGCACCTTTTGTTCTGCAGGTGATTTTCTGGCTCCAGGAGAGAAGAACAAGACTATGAAGCACCTAAAATGTTTTTTTAGTTGCCTGAAAGTTGGCTGTTCTCTTCTATATTTAAATAAATTAATAGGAAAATGAAAAATAAAAGTCAATTCACGAGCTGTGAGGAAACAGAGTTTGGCAAAAAAGTGTTTTAAATGTGTCTGAAACAACAACAGAACTGAGTGCAGGCATAGCCATGAATCCGTTCTGCCAAAATAGGCAGGAAAAAGTTTTTAGATCTCTGACTGCTGCAAACACTGAAATATTTCAGTTGTCACAGCTGCTTCTCACATCCTAAATGTCCCAGGTGCTGTGGCTCTGGCTCTGCACTGTCTCAGTGGCTGCTCCTCCACCAGGACGTGGAGCAAATAAAGCCCTGAAAGGAGAAATCCCTTTAAAAAATAAATAGTCTTCCAATTGTTTTGTAAACAACATCAAGTGGGCAACAGTTTCTCCTGAAAAGCAAAATCCTGATACAGGAGAGTGGTCAGTGCTGGACACTCCAAATATCTGGAGTTTCTAATGCAGTAATTAATATCAAGCAAAAGTCTGTCCACTTTTAATCCTGTATTCTCAGTCTCCTTATTTATTATTTTCTTTTTAGCAGCTATTAAGCATCTTTTAGGCACCGAAAAACATGAAAATGAGGGGGAAAAGCTCATCAGATGCTGGAGTTTAGGCGTGTAAAGCCACATTTTGGCAGCCAAATGTGCGCTCCGACCTCTTGAGCTTCTCGTTGGGCTCGGGCAGCGATCTGAGTGTGCCGGGATTTATTAAAAACGAAGGAATTTGATCAATGCCGCTGTTTGCCAGCTGCTTTGGGGCATCCCGGCTGCGGGAGGATGTGCGGGAGCAGTGACCACACGAGGGCATGTGCGCTCCACGTCCTGGGAAAAGCTGCTTTGGGAGGAGTAGGAATCCTTTTCCTTGGAGCGGAGCGAAACCCATCCAAGGCCCTGCAAAGGATGTTTTTTTGGTGGGTGCAGTTCCTCTCGCAGTTTTTAAGCCGTGTTTTATATTTGCGACCTGAACTTTCCGGCTTTGTGGTGAGGTTTCTGCCGAGGTTTTTCCTCTTCCCAGCACCAAAATCTGATTCGATCATTCATTTTGCACCGGGCTGAGGTTTGGAAGTGGGCAGGAAGCAAATGTTTTAAGGCTAAAAACTTCACTTAGAATGACGTGACTGAGAAGGAGTATTAGGTAACGTTCTGTAGGGAAAAAAAGTCACTTTCCACACGCCGAGTTTGGATGGGAAGAAAAGGTGAAAGAGGAGTGAAATTTGGCAAGTGGCAGCTCGGGATGACACCATTTGCTATTCAAAGAGGATTCTGGAAGGCTCTCTCACGTACCCATCAATCACTGAAAGGGTGGATGTCTGACTAACCCGAGCCATCAGTTACTCACTGCCAGAACTTCTGCAGGGGATAAATAGAGCAGCAACAGCTCCCTTCTTCTCCATGGCAGCCCGAGCCAGCAGCGTCATCCCAAAATGTCACTCCTTGGAGGAATCTCATCAGCAGTGAAGGACAAGCATTCATTTCTGTACAGAGATCTTCAGTTCCCTCTGCAGAACACTCATCGCTGTTTGACACGGAACAAAAGTAACTTTTCACCAGGATGAGGCAGCTTCATGTGTAAAACCTGGCTAAAAAGGGAAAGAACGACACAACTTTGTTCCTTGCATCCTTGCACTCCTTTTCTTTTTTCTTTTTTTTTTTTTTTTTTTTTTTTTTTTTTTTTTTTTTTTTTTTTTTTTTTTTTGTTTTTCTTTTTTTTTTTTTTTTTTTTTTTTTTTTTTTTTTTTTTTTGTGTCCAGGCTCTGTTTTGAGCTGTTTGTGTCCACTCTGTGGTTGTTGCTGATTCCACAGGCATGTGTTGTGCCATCAGCTTTGGGATGGGCCTTGGTCAGTCAGGGGAACTCAGCAAAGATTCCAGGGGTGATTCCTGGTTCCCAAATGTCAGAAAGGTACCAGTCCTCCAGCCTGAGATGGAGCAGGGGAGAGGGAGGGACAGGCATGAACTGGGAGAGCAAAGATTGCTGAAGCTAACATGGAATTTTAAAATTTAAGTGCACACCTAAAGCAGAATCAGTGGGCCAAGCATTGAAAAGGAAATTCAGCAGAAAGGGCTTTAAATTTAAATCAAAGGGCCCAACAAAGCTTCCAAATCTGCTTTTCCAAATGTGCAGGAAATAAAACAGAAGACTAATTCACTGAGAAAGGACCTGCAAAAATCACCCTGTCCATCTGCCTGGCCACTTCAGGACATCACAAAACTTATTTAAAAGCATTATTCAAACACTGCTAGGCTTGGGGCACTGACCACCTCCCTGGGAAGCTTTGACCACTCTCTTGGTACAGAAATGCTTTGTAATGTCCAGAGTGGACCTGCCTGACACAGCTTTGAGCCATCCCCATGTATCCTGTCACTGGAGCTGAGAACAGCTCAGCACCTCCCTCTCCACAGCCCCTCCTCAGGAAGCTGCTGAGAGCACAAGGTTGTTCCTCAGCCTCCTTTTCTCCGAGCTGGATGGATCCAGGACAGCTCTGCTCCCTGTCACCTGCTCTGTTACCCTCTCTGGATGCATCCTAAAATGTTTACATTCTCCTGGGGCTGGACAGACACCTGGGGCTGGACAGACACCTGGGGCTGCCTCGTTCCTTGTCATCCAAAAGTGAGCTGGGTGTGTTTAGCTTAGGGAAGGCTGAGAGGATGTCACCAAGGCATACAAACATCTCCAAGGGGTCAGAGAATGGGGCCAGGCTCTGTTCAGCGTGACAGGATGAAGAGCAATGGCCATAAAGTAAAAACTAAAACAACTTCCACCCCAACACGAGCCAGAACTTCTCCCCATGGAGGGTGACATCGCTGCCCAGGGCTTGCAGACACCGCACACCACGCTGCTGTGCCACCTGCGCCAGGTGACCTTCCCTCCGCAAGGGCGCTGCTCTGGGTGATGCCAGCGCCGCGGGGTCGCTCCGGTGGCTCCACCGCAGCACCGCGGGGACACAGCGCGGGTCCCGCGGGGTTGGTGGCACTGGCACTGTCCCAGAGCGGGTCCCGCGGGGTCGGTGGCACTGGCACTGTCCCAGAACGGGTCCCCCGGGGTCGGTGACACTGGCACTGTCCCGGGGCGGGTCCCCCGGGGTCGGTGACACTGGCACTGTCCCAGAGCGGGTCCCCCGGGGTCGGTGGCACTGGCACTGTCCCAGAGCGGGTCCCGCGGTGTGTCCCGGGGTTGACGGTATTGGCGGTGTCCCAGCGCGGATACCGCGGCGTTCCCCGGAGGTGCTGGCACTGTCCCCCGGGGCTGGTGGCACTGTCCCCGGGGGCTGGTGGCACTGTCCCCCGGGGCTGGTNGCTGGTGGTACTGTTCCCCCGGGGGTACCGGCACTGTCCCAGCGCGGATACCGCGGTGTCCCCCGGAGGTGCTGGCACTCTCCCCGGAGGTGCTGGCACTGTCCCCGGGAGCTGGTGGCACTGTCCCCGGGAGCTGGTGGCACTGTCCCCGGGAGCTGGTGGCACTGTCCCCGGGAGCTGGTGGCACTGTCCCCGGGAGCTGGTGGCACTGTCCCCGGGAGCTGGTGGCACTGTCCCCGGGAGCTGGTGGCACTGTCCCCGGGAGCTGGTGGCACTGTCCCCGGGAGCTGGTGGCACTGTCCCCGGGAGCTGGTGGCACTGTCCCCGGGAGCTGGTGGCACTGTCCCCGGGAGCTGGTGGCACTGTCCCCGGGGGCTGGTGGCACTGTTCCCCCGGGGGTACCGGCACTGTCCCAGCGCGGATACCGCGGTGTCCCCCGGGGTTGCTGGCACTGTCCCCCGGGGGTACCGGTTCTGTCCCAGCGCGGGTGCCGCGGTGTCCCCCGGAGGTGCCAGCCCTGTCCCCCGGAGGTGCCAGCCCTGTCCCCCGGGGCTGACGGCCGTGTCCCCCGGGGCTGACGGCC
>WEIU01015652.1:258709-280659 GCA_013389925.1 Aegithalos caudatus
TGGTGGCATCGCCGCCAGGATGGCACCCCGAGGATGCTCCGGTGCTGTTCCAGCAGCACTTTCTGCTCCCGGGGAAGGGTCAGACCTGCCGTGCCTATCCTGCACTGGATATTTTAGGGTTTCCTGACCCGGGTGATCTGTTTCGGCAGAGGAACTTGTGTGTGTGTGCGCTGAATTCTTCAGCTCAGCATCCTGCAAGTTCACCAAATCCAACCATTTTTAGCCTCTTTGTTTAACCGCCCCCGTGTATTACCCGGTGATTATTGTTCATACCTGGTGCTGTACCTAAAACAAAAATGAATGTCAGTCTGCCTGGATAAAAATGCAGTCGTGTTCACTTTAAAAGAAAAAAAAAAAAAAAAAAAAAAAAAAAAAAAAAAAAAAAAAAAAAAAGAAGAAGAAAAAAGGAGGTATCTGATGAGAGCAATGGCTCTGAAGGATCAGCTTCCTCTTCTGTGTTGTTTTAGGTAGTTTTAGTTGCTACACCTAGAGGTGAGCTTTTTGTAAGCCTCTCTTGTGGTCGATTTCATTGTTGACTGAAGAAGAGGTTCCTGCGCTGCTCTGTACCTGACAAAAGTCATTAAAATCCCGTCCGGAGCGCAGCCTGGAGCCCTGCAGTAATTCACCGCCGTGGGCTGGTGTGGGGGAATCATTCCTTACAGGAACGGGAAAATGCCCTGAACCTGGAGCTCAGTCCAGGAGAGCAAACCCCGCTGCTCGCAGGGCTCTGGCCACGCTGTGATTGATGAGCTGTGCATCCCAGAGACTGAAACAAAGTTCTCCTCTTGCCTCACTGCTCAAGTTCATCATAAACCCGAGTCTTTTTGAGCCCTTCCTTGCTCTTGCTGAAGAGCCAAGCGGTGCCAGCGTTCCCTTTCCAAGTTTGGTGCCATGTGCCAGAATTGCAAATGCTCCACTTGAAGATACTCGGTTGTCATTCGCTCTTCAGTCCTCATTTTCTTTGGCAGGCTTTGTGATGGAGATGAAAACTTTAATCTTCGTTTTTATTGTCGTTTTAGAAAGCCTGTTTGTTTAGCATTGTTCGAAATAACAAAGGTTATAGAAAACACAGAGCTTTAAAGCTCCCTGATTCCTGGATGAGTCTTTCATCTGTGTCCTAAGGAATTGCTGAATTCTGTTAGTCTTGATTTATTTCTTTTTAACCAGCTTTTCTGTCCAGCCTGCAGCTCTTTTTCCTCTCCTGTGAGATTTTTACAGCAAATTTGCCTGTGCTGGAGGTTTTTTTGGTCAAGGTCCTTGATTTTTTCGAGTCAGCTCTGACTTCTGCAGCGAGAGATGCAAGAGTGTTTTTCTGGAACTGAATTGCTGAGTTGCTTGCTGGAAGTATTTACACAATCTTTGAGGAAGGGGAACCCTGTTAAGATCACTTCTGGTGATGTCAGAGGAAATTAATTCCAGCCAAATACTCTTTGGAATAAGCACTTCCAGTTTGGAGCAGCTCACCTGATTGTTGGATCCCTGAGCACACAGAGTGGAAATCCTGCTTGTTAATGACTCCTCACTGAAGGGTTTTCATGTTCCAAGCTTGTTCTAAACTGTTGCTTAAGTTCCAGTGGAAGAATATTCAGTTTTTAGGTCCTGGAAAGGCTGTGCTGGTGCCCTCTCAGGTCTGTGCTCCAGGAGGATGCTGTGATGCTGCTGAGACTTGCTCAAAAAGCCTATTTTAAAAGGACTCCTTGTCAAAATTTCTCCTGATTTGAACCCTTTACATCCAGAACCTGTTTGTTGCCGGGCTTTTCTAGCACTGGCATTTTGAAATTGTGTTTTATATAATTCTGACCTTTAAAATGTTTGCCTTTTTTTAACACAACACTGCCTAGCCAAGTTAAAAAAGATGGGCTCTTTTTACCTTTAGTGCTGCACTTGTGTGTTGTGTACAATCCATCCTTTTTATGAAGAAGATAAAACTGTTGCCATAAATTGTTAGCAGAGGTGAGAATGGAATGAAAACAAACGTGAAGCAGGAGAACCACACAGGCTGTGTGCAGACAAAACCAGAAACCATCACTCGAATTAATGCAGCCCCAACATTCTAAACAACCAAACAGCAGTGTGAAAGGTTGGGAAAACGGGGGAATTAATAAAGATTTGTAGGAATAGAGGTGCTGCCTGACCCTTTTTTACTGCCAGTCCACCCGGGGAGGGCTGAACCCGACCTTTGCTTGGCTCTTTTGGGTGTTTGGTGCCATTTGAGTGGAGGCCACGTGGCTTTTTCCTGCCACGCTCCTTTCTTTATCCTGCTGCCCAGAAATCCTGTGATCCCAGGGCAGCTCCTGCTAATGAGGCGTGGAAATGAGCAGAGATTTTCCTGGGGAGGAGGAGAGAACAGAAATAATTGGAAGTGTAAGGCTGGAGAAGGTGGGAGATCGGCTTCCAGTGAAATAGGGTGGGAATGGAAAGAGGAAAAGGTTTGGAATAGGTGTGAAATAAGGAGAAGGTTTGGAATAGGTGAAAGGTGCTGCTTGGAAAAAGCATGGAATTTGGGAACCCACCCCCTAAAGCCCTAAATTAACCCTTCCTAAGGATTAATCCCCTGCAGAGGAACTCTGCTCGCTGCCCCCCAGGTGAAAATAAAGCCTGGATGTCCCTGTGGATCCCAGATGTGCTTTCACCTGCCTGCTGTTACAGGGAATTCGTATTTTTCTCTGGGAAAAAAAGTATGAAAAATAACCCTCCAGCCCTGATTTGATCTGTGGCACCACTTCAGGTGTGCTCAGGTACTTGCAAAGTGAATAATTCCAGCAG
The DNA here is from genome assembly GCA_013389925.1 of Aegithalos caudatus. Classification (NCBI taxonomy): domain Eukaryota; kingdom Metazoa; phylum Chordata; class Aves; order Passeriformes; family Aegithalidae; genus Aegithalos; species Aegithalos caudatus. Next base: position 261,476 of record WEIU01015652.1, read on the forward strand.
AGACAGCAGCTCCCTGTGCTACCCAACAAAATATGGAGTTTTTCCAGACTGCAGGAAGTGGCCTTTGTTAATTTGAATGCATTTTATCTATTTTAAGAATGTACTGGGTTAGCAAATGTGAATTTCTGTAACCTGCAGGGACAAAGCTCTGTTTGAATGTGAACTTGTAGCGGGAGGTTGTGTTGTGGGTTTGGGTTTTTTGGGTTTTTTTTTGTTTGGGTGTTTGCTTTTTGCCTTTGTTTTTCCTTTCAAGAATTAAATGAATAAAACAGAAACAATGCAAACTGACAGTTGGAGTAGCTGAGGAGCAGAAGAACTTTCATCTTTCCTTGACAGGCATTTCATCCTCACTCCTTGGCTGTTGCAATTCCCAGATGTCAGGGGAGGATTGAGCAAACTCCAGTTCCCTGGGCCTTCAGTGAAAGAGGGAAGGAAATAAGTGCAGTTCCTTGTATTTGTAAACGAGAAGAAACCATGAAAGCTGCAGAGATATCCTGGAATTCCTTAAAAAACTGGTGATGGGGAGGTCAGGGAAGGCAGAGGATTCCCTTTTGGTTTTCCCTGTCAGATGAAGGATGTGCTGACATTACCTATTGAAATTGGGGAATGTTTTTCTTGTTGTTTGTTTCGAGCTGTTGCCAGTAGCTGTTGGCAAGCTGCATGTTTAGGAACAAAACACACTTTTCAGATAGGAAACTGCTCTGTGGCTTGAAGGAGCTTCTCCACCTCTAAGAATTACATCCCTTTTCCTGTCATCAAGACACAGCTGAGCTCATGGACAAAAAGGAGCTGCTGAATTCCCTGTTCCTCCTCACATCCTTGGGAAGACTTTGCTGGATTTTAAGTATTTTCAAGTGGTTCTTCTCTAAAGTCTTCCTTGGTCCTGGCAAGCTGAAGATGCAGAATGAGCTGAGGTATTTAATCTGCATTTGAGTGGAGGAGCAGAGGTGGCAGCTGCTGCTGTGCTGCCTCTCCTATAATATATACATTTTATGGACATATTTAATACACTCTTGAAGTTGTGCAAGGCTTGCAAAGAGCAAGGGGGTTTTTCCTTCAAGTAGGTTTTTCCTTTCTGTGCTCAACAGCGACTTTTTAATAACCCCAAAAACCTCCACATCATCAGACAAAGCCTGGTTTGATGTGATGTGGTGAGGTTTGTAAGGTAAAAAATCTATTTCAGCTGGAAATGCAGCTCATTCTCCATTAGTTTGTAGCTCAAGATATGCTTGGTGCAGCTCATCAATGACTATTTGCATCCTTTTAATCGAGTTTTATATTTGAGATAAAGTACAAGTTTGATAGAAGGAACAGGAATAAAATGAGGAGGTAACAGAAGGAGAAGAAGCAGGTGATCCACTTTGGATTTTCATTGTTTAGAGCAGTCTCTTCATGATTTAAAACACAAAAACTTTTCAAAGAATGACCTGGAGTTTATCAGGTTTTGCCACCACGAGCATCACGGTTCCCTTGTGCTTCTCAGCTCCATGTTTTGAAGAAAAGAGTGCTGTGGAATAACTCAGGGTTAATGCTGGAAATTCTGTAGGATGTGAAGCTCTTTTGATTGTTTTTAATGGCTGTGGGTATCAGAATTATTACAGATTTGTATTAGGTTTTGATAAAGCTGTTTTGCTCAAAATTTTGGGTGCTTAAAGAAACAGTCCCACACCTCTCTTTAAAAATAAAAAACAAAACAAAAAACAACATTTTGTTTGTTTTGGGTAACTCAGCTCTGTAAAAGCACATCCTTCACCTTCAAAACAACCCCAAATTTGCACAGATTTTACAGTTTCTTCACTCACAACAGAATCTCATTTTCCTGGGGATTGGGGAAAGACAAGGGACTTTTAAAGGAGGAAAATGAGAGTGAAGTCAATGAATAGTTAATTGTGAATTCAGGTGGGTCCATAATCAGTGCTAGAGCAGATAATGAGTTCACCTCCCGTGGATTTCTGTCTCCTGTGCAGCAGCTCTCCCATGTTCAATAGTTTGTGAATTTCTGTTCTAATTAGAAGCATTTGTGGGACTCACATTGTTTGCCCCTGCTTCAGCCTTAATAAAGTGACATTCAGGGGGAATAAACACCATTTATATATTCAGCATTTTTACCCTGGCCATGTCTTTTCACTTTCTCCTTGGTTTCAATTTTAAATGTCTTCTGTTGGAGCTTTTTAGTCCCCTCAGCATCTACAGTTGTGTTCCCTTTGCATTTATTGGCTAAAAGCAAGGTCAGCAGGGCCAGGATGTGTTGTGAACTAATTGAGATGTGTTTGCAAGGTTTGACTGATAAATTTATCTGCAGAGTTTTTTTCCTCTGAAGGGATGAACTGCAGATACCCTTTAATAACAGCATATGAATTAATTAAACATGTCACAGCTGCAACTGCATGCATCCTCTCTGCTTGGATTATTTGTGTGGAGCCAGCGGTTCTTCTCTTAAAATATCATTTTGTGGGACTCAGGTTTGCCACCTTGACTCCAGAAATGGGCACCACTGAGCTTTTTAAGAAGATTTTGGTCACTGAAAATTGCTGATTTAAGAGCAGCTGGAGCACTGGCCTTTTTCACCTGTTCTGCGCCTTCCATTCCATGGAAAATTCCTTTTTTTTTTTTCATGGAGAACCTGCTTTTTCTCATGGAGAACCTGTTTTTTCTCATGGAAAACCTGCTTTTCCTCCCATGCTGATGTGGGTGAGAGCCCTGCAGCCCCTTAGGGGGACCCCTGACACTTTCAGTGCTGCCCTGCTGGATTTTTCAGTCTGGGATTTGTATCTCAGAACTCCCCAGAAAACCTCCAGGTACCTGGGGCTGAATTATTCCCTTTCTAACGAGGGTAAACTCACCAGGAGCACGTTGGGGGTGTTTTTAAACCTCATTTTTTGCTGTTGGTCTGCAGGTGGCAATAAAAATCATTGACAAATCTCAGTTGGATGCTGTGAATCTGGAGAAGATCTACAGGGAGGTGCAGATAATGAAGATGCTCGACCACCCACACATCATAAAACTTTACCAGGTAGGTTTAGAGGGCCTTTTCCCACTTTTTTCCCCCTTTTCCCCCCCTTTTTTCCCTCTCTTAGTTCTGCTAAATGAAGATGAAGATCCCAGTTAAGACCAATTCAGCTTTAAATTAATTTTATGCAAAGGAAACTGGGCACTTGGTCTTTAAAATGTTGATGTAGCAGGTAGAGATGGAGCTTAAGGAGTTAAATTTGCAACTGCCTTGATAATATCTCCCCTCAGTTCCTTTCTGAATGAATGACACCACACAAAAGTGGCAGAGGAGAGGCTGAGAATATTTAAATGAAGTCTGAAGATCAGCAAGATCACGATGGTTGTGTAGTGCTCACTCCTTCAGTGACTGGTTAAAAAGGCATTTGAGAAATGGGTTTATTTTTAAAATAGCCTTCAAATTGTCTCCTCTTTTTCCTTTTATTTGTGAGCAGTCTCTTGGGACTTTCAGGCCTGTTAATAAACAAAATGCAAAATGAAATTCACAGAGGTCTTGCCCATGGACAAGCTCAGCTCATGCAGAACTGTTCCTCTGAGGTTATTGAAATAAACCCAAAACCTGTTGAAATTGTTGTCCTGAAGTCTGACATCACTTTCTGAAGTGGAGGATTTTTCATTCTCAGTGAAGCTCTTGATTATTTTGTTTGCACACGTTGGAAGATTGTGACAACTCCATGTGCAAGGCAGAACTTTCACAGCTTTAGGAGAGAACCATAAAAATAAGGACCCTTTGGGGTGTTTGCTGGCTTTTTTTGCTCTCCCCACAAGCCCTCATGTGTGATTTCTGCATCCACAGGTGATGGAGACCAAAAGCATGCTGTACCTGGTGACAGAATTTGCCAAAAATGGGGAGATTTTTGGTAAGCAGGAGAATATTTCCGTGTTCAATTTTTAATGCATTCCTGTTCTCTGTGTAAATAAGGAATTTTTGGGTCTGTTATTAGAGGTTTAATATTTCTGTGCACCTGCAAAGTTAAAAACCTTTTAGTTTTAATTTCCATTCCCTCTGTTTCAGTTGGTTTCCAATGCCTCTTGTCCTTTTGCTGGGGGGAGCCTGGCTTTGTCTTGGGACAAAAATCCTGCTCCTTTGGCTGTGAACCTTTAAACACTTCTGGCTTCTATTTTATTAAAATAAAATGAAAAAAAGAAATCCAAACCAAACCCAAACCCTGCTGTAGGAAGGTGTATCCAGAGGGTGACACCAGGCTGAGACAAATTCACAAAACTTTGAGTTTTCCTGGCAGAATTGGCTTTGCAGGATGCTCAGGGGTGGATCTGCAGTCAAACCCAGCTGTGGCTCTTTGCTCCAGAGCTCTGCTGAGATATCCCAGCAGCTCCTGGATGTCCTCAGCAAATTCCAGCTGCCCTGGAGAGTGGTTCCTGTGCCCAGGGGCTGGCACAGTGCCCCCATCCCAATCCCTGTTTGCACTCTGGTTAATGCACAACCCCCGGTGCTCCAGGAGGGAGAGGGGTGATCCCAGGATAAATGCCCTGCTCTGAGCAGGCTGAAAGGTTTGGAATCTTTCTTTAAAAGTCCTGACAGGCCAGAGCCATAAAAGCAAACGACAGCTTGGCTTCATTAACTTGTTTGCTGCATTGCTAACAAATGATGGATTAACAGCTTAGGGAGCTGGCTGGTGCTCAGGGGTAATTTAGTTTGTGCCTTTGATATCTGACTTCACCTTGATATCATATGATTTGTCAGTCACTCTGTGACTGAGTGATATTTAGCTTGCAAATATTATGATCTCCCCTTACTGCCAGGCTTTTGTTTGTTCTTGTGCTTTGCCAAGTGAAACCAGCTGAGAGTGTGTGAGGTGGGGTGGGAGCTCTGAGCCTGCAGGGCTGCAGCTCCCAGAAATCAGCTCTGACCACGGAGGAAAGTTTAAATGAAGGTATTGCCAAAGTTACAAGGCTCCTAAATGATATTTGAATTTTAAAAAATCCCATAAAAGACAAGCTAACAAAGCCCTCTAAATGATATTTTAATTAAAAGTTCCCTAAAATACAGGCTAACAAAGCCCACTAAATGATATTTAATTAAATGTCCTCTAAAACATGGGCTAACAAGCCCCCTAAATGATACTTAATTAAAAGTCCCTTAAAATACAGGCTAACAAAGCCCCCTAAATTATATTTGAATCAAAAATCCCTTAAAACATGGACTAACAAAGCCACTAGATGATATTCTAATTAAAAGCCCCCTAAAACACAGACTAACAAAGCCACTAAATTACATTTTAATCAAAATCCCCTCAAACACAGGCTGATAAAGCCCCCTAAATGATATTTGAATTAAAAACCCCATAAAACACAGGCTAACAAAGCCACTAAATGATATTTGAATTAAAAATCCCCATAAAACAAGGGCTAACAGAGCCAGGTTTGGAGCTGTGTTGGGCAGGATGCTGCTGCTGGGATCCCTGATGTTACACAACTGGTTTAGAAGATAAGATTAATCACTGGCTATAAAATCTCTGTGCATTTGCTGCTCCTTGGCCATTACCTGCATTCTTCCTGGGATGTTGAGGGCAGTCCTGAGCCCATCCCAGCAGCTGATTTCTGATTTTGTGCTCCTTAGGAGAGCAGGAATTGGCAGTGGGAGCTGCTCCTGTCACAGAGCTGCTGCTCCCCTTGGTTTTGTTCCTGAGGATAAATGCAGTTTTTGGTTTCAGGGCTGACATTGGTTTTTACAATGTAATCAAATATGAAAACAAAATGTTCTCTCTCTGCCTGTGACGCAGTGCAGGCGAGGGAGAGGTCAGGATGGGCACCTTTGGGGTGCTTGTTTTATTTCCAGAAATTCAAAAAAAAAAGCTTTTTATCCACCACAAGCCACTGCTTCACAGGCTTCATTGGGAGAAGTGTGATGTGAAGCTTAGAGGAATTAAAGTTTGAAGTATCCAGGAGGGTGAAGCAAATTATTCCGAGCATTCCCCATGAATTTTGTTGTGAAAATATTGTAAAAACATTGTCCAGGTAGCTGCAGAAGGAGGAGCAGAGAAGAGTTTCCTCATCTTTTCCATTTGTTTTGGAGGGTTGAGTGGGAGAACAACAAGTTGGAAACTGGTTTGAGTTCCCTTGTGCTAATGATTTGGGAGAAATGAAATGTCAGTGTTGTTGCTTGCTGTCATTTAAACCTGAATTCCTTGATTTATGATGATTTGAGTTCCCAGGGTGTGAAGGTATTGGTCAGGTAGCCACAAAAGAAGGAGCAGAGAAAAATTTCCTCTTTTTTTCCCATTTTTTCAAAGGACTGAGTGGGAGAACAACAAGCTGGAAACTGATTTGAGTTCCTTTGTGCTAATTATTGTGGAGAAATCACTGAGTTTCATGATTGTTACTTATTGTCCAGCCTGATTTAAACCTGGTTTGTTGGGAGTTCTGCTGCTTTTATTTCCCAGATTACCACGAGTTCTGTTATAAAAATAACAGAATAACAGGTAGCTATAAAAGAAGGACCAGAGAAAAAAATCCCTTTATTATTTCCATTTTTTCAGAGGCTTGGCTGGGACATTCAGATGCTGCAAACTGATTTCCCTTGTACTAAATTTTTAAATTTTTCAGGGGGGTGGATATCAATAAATCTCAACATTTTTCCATGCTTTGCAGCTTGATTTAAACCAGATTTATGCTGGAGAATTGTTATTTTTCTGCAGATTACCTGGCCAGCCACGGGAGGCTGAGCGAGGCCGAGGCACGGCGCAAGTTCTGGCAGATCCTGTCGGCAGTGGAATATTGCCACGGCAGGAAAATCGTGCACAGGGACCTCAAGGCTGAGAACCTCCTGCTGGACAGCAACATGAACATCAAAATTGCAGGTAATCCACTCAGCAACATCTTATTTTTTTTATGTATTTTTAAAATAAAACCTCCCCTCCGGCCATCGGTTCTGTCCGAGATTCCTTTGTGGTTTTTCCCACTTGAATATTTCTCCGTGGTGGGTGTCAAAGTGCATCCAAATTTCCAGTATTAACTTCCAGAAAGAAAAGAAAAATTAGAGTTATACACATTTTTTTAAAGCTGCCAGATGTTCAGGTTAAAACAGAGTTAATCAAATAACTTCTTTCAACGTTAAAAAAAAAACAACAAAAAACTCAAAATGGAAGCTTATTGATTTTTTTTTTCCTTTTTGCATGCATGATTTCACTTTAATTATAAATTTAGACACAGCAGATGTTGCTAGCAATAGAAAGCATTTTCATTACAATTCCACAGATCCTTCCATGCTGACTTTAGCCCAGAGAGGCTGGAAATGGGTAAAATAGAGAATATCTGGATTTGGGGAACTGTTGAAGCTCAGTCTTCAATAACAGGGGAGCAGGAAGGGAAGGGGAATGCTGGAAGGAGTGAAGCAAGGAGAAGGAATTTCCCTTTCTCAGGCTGAGAAAGGTGAAATGACAAAACATTTCTGATCATTCCTGGATTATTTTATCTTTCCCTTTCCCTCCTGACCTTTCTGGAATGGTGACAGGGTTGTGGTGCCTTTGGTGGGTTCATCAGCGCTGCCATTTCTGGGGTGTTTTTCCTTTTCCCATTTCTGATTCCATACTTGAATTCACCTCCAGCAGCTCCTGGCAATCAGAGCACCTGGAGAATAATGGCTGAGAGGTAATTTATTCACCAGGGCAGTTTATACTGAGTAAATCCTAAATACAGTCTGAGGGCTGCCAGTGCCCCCCTTGCTCTGAGGAACTGAACTGGAAGAAGGGAATTCCTGTGCTGTTGTTCATCTGTGCTTTAATTTGTGCCATCACTGCCACGTTTTTGCCCTCTGGTCCCTCTCCACATCCCTGTGCAGCTCTGCAGTGATGCTCAGCCTGGCAGAGTTCTCCAGAGCTCCTCAGGGGTCTCAGCTCCTGCATCCAGAGCTTTTCCTGCCCTGCAGGGGTGCAAATCCTCTGGGAGAAGCTGACAAACCCCTCTCTCCAAAGCATCTCAGGAGAGCCATGAGTTGTTCTGTCACTGGGAATTTCAGTGCTGGAGCTCTCCAGGGGCTCCAATAAAAGCACTGCAAATGGGAGTGAGGAGATTCCATCAGCTCTGCCCTGCCTCAGCTGCTCCCCTGCTCCACTTCTGCAGTGCAGAAAGTTAATTACAGCTGGGCTGGATGCAAATGAGCCCATGAACTGGTTCTTCCATGGATGTCAGGTTTTATCAGCCTGACAGGAGCTCCCTGTGTCCAGCCTGGTGCTGAAGGAGCTGGAGGAAAGTTCAGGCTGCTGGGAACTTTGTAGTGCTTTGTGCCAAGTCAGTGGTTGGATTTTTTTGCTCTAAAGGAGACTGGTGACGATCTCCACAGGGTTTATCTGGGATTTTTGGAGTTATCTGGTGCTGTGCACATCCCTGGGAACAGCCTCTTCCAGTGGTTCATCTTCTTCATGGCTCATTTATCAGGCTGGGGAAGGACAGAGGGCAGCCAGGATCCCAGCTCTGATAGCTGGGATTTCCCTCTGATTCCAGTTAATGGAGGAATTGAAAAAAAAAAAAAACAGCACAAGAACTGATGAATTATTTTGATAAAGCTCTTCTTCACTTCCAGTGGGCCTCTTGGTTCATTCTGCTGCTTCCAAGACTTTTATGGAAGCTTTTTACTCTTCAAGAATACAACAGTTTTTAGTCAAATGCTGAAACATGCACTGAGTTACCTCTGTGTTTCAGCCACCAGGAGAATTAACATTCAAAAATGTTCCAAAACCTGTGGGTTGATCAGATTGCCACCTTTAATGCTTGAGACTGGCCTGAAATCCAGTAGTTTCGTGTTAATACTGCTCTAAAAGGATGGGGACAGGCAGAATTCAAAGGATCTTTTTCACTAACTGGACACCAAACAGAGGATGAGTAAAGAGCTTGAGGAGAGAGCTTTGATAGGTTTATCCTCTAAAAGATATGAGGTGGTTGGGAGCAAAGCCCTCAAATTTTAGTCCAAGTAGCAAAACTGAGGGTGTTAGTGAGGTCAGATGTCCCTTGAGAAGGGGGAAGGTGAGGAATTCCACGCCAGGCTTAAGGTGGAATTTGTGCTTAGCACTAGCAAAGCAAACCTGCCTGGTTCTTCCCAAAGTTAAGCAGCTTGGTCACGTCTGCTTTGGGATTTGCTGCTTTTTGAGGGCATCACTTGAGGCTTCTGTGCTCCCACTGAGCACAACCTTTGCTGTGCAGTGAGAAATGCACACAGAGCACCCCAAATCCAGCTTGGAAGCAGGGAGCAGCTCCCTCCCTTGTGCTCCCAGCCCCAGGCTGGGGTGGCTGCAGGAAATGCTGATGTTTGCAGCAGCCCAGGTAGGCAGAGACTGTTATTTTGAAGGAGGCTGGAGCTGCTGCTGGACAGGGAAATGTGCATTGACGTCAGGAGAGGCTGCTCAGCACTCAGCCCCTGAAGTGGGTCAGGTTTGTTGCTGCCACGCTCATACCTTGCCTTTATCAGCACCTCTGTGCCCATTATCTCCCAGGCTCACATTTCTCCTCCAACAAAAGCTCCCTGTGGCTCTCTGCAAGGCAGGCAGATTGAGTTCTGCTCGTAATTTTAGGGGAATGGATTAATTATAGCTCTGGAGCTCCTTCTTGGAGGGTTCTGGAGGTACGGACGAGAGGCTCTGGATGCTCAGCAGAAGTTGCAGCAGCTCTGGCAGGGAGCTCCCATTTCTCAGATTGCAAATGGGGCTGAAATCTCAGTCTGTTGCCATTTTTAACGGGAAAACAGATTCCATTGCCGTGATGTGAGCTCAAAAAAAAAAAAATAAAAAATTATACCTTCGAAATTCAAGATTATTCTAAAGGGGGTAATGAGATTGAGAAACCAAATACCACAACTGTGGAGAGCCAATATTTGCAGATTGCACAAACACAGAGTTTATTCAACTGAACACAATGCTGCAAATGATGGCCTTTTTTGGGGTTTTTTTTGTCTTTTTTTTTTTTTTTTTTTTTTAACGTGCAGATTCAGGGAAATGTTAAGAAGATCATTCCATTATATAATCTCAGTCCTCTGGTAATGAGCCCAATTTCAGTCCTTTTAGAATTCTGTGGCTGGCATATGTTTGTTTTGTTTTTTAGAGGGCTGGCTTCCCTCGAACATCGGTGGTGTTTCCTCTGAAACCCATTTTTTAACCCGTTTTTTGGGTTAAAAATGACCACTTTGCATCCAGAATGGCTGTGGCAGATCAGCAGTGGCAAAAGAGGAACGAAGTAGAAGGGGAAGAACGAGAAACTCGTGATTATTTTGTGCTTAACTGAATCCTGGCCACTCCAAAAAGTGGGCCAACACAACTGACAGTGCAGTAATTAAAAATTGAGGAAGCCCCATGGACCAAGCATCCAGAATCTTGACTAAATCCTGATTTTTATTTTTTTTAAAGGCTTTTCATGGATGCTGTCCATGCTGGAGTGCTTACAAATTGCTTCCCAGCCATTTGTGTGGGAAGAATAATGGAAACAAAAAGGGGCGACCACAAGAAGTTGTGTACCCTAACAAATAACGCTGATCTCCCCCACCCAGGGAATTATTTTGTCCAACAACAGAACAGAATTGGATTTTTCAAAGCCCAAGAGCCAGTTGCTGACATTCAGAGCACTGGTTTTAATTCCTGCATTACATGAAAAAGCCCAGTGCCAGTCAGGAGGTGTCTGGCAGGGCTTTGTGTTGTCAGTGCATGCTGAAATTCAGAACCGAGGCATTCTGGGCTTTCATTGGTCATAAAAAGGGAAGAAATTGAAGTTTTAGAAGTGCAGGGCTAAGGCAGAACAGGGGAATCATTTTCCAGGTGTATCAGACAGCACTCCCAGGCACAGGGGCTGGGGAGGAATTGAGGAATTCCCACTGGCTGTGCCTGAGCCTCCTTGGCTGCTCCTTCTGGTAGCAATTCACAGCCCTCTCATTCATGAATTTGCCTAATAAAGCTCAATCGTCTGTGCTGTCACAAGACCATCAGAGCCAGCCAAGAGCTGCTCTTCCACCCAGTTAAGCACTGCAAATTCTGCAGTTCCCTTGCTCAGAGAGGGAGCAGAGGCCAGGAGCAGCTCCAGGATGTCCTTGCTCCTGAGGTCCTTTTGGTGACCAGAAATAAAACCAGGATGTGTTATGGAATTTATCACCTCAAGATAATAATAACATAAACCTGAGGCTTCTCTTACATTGGCTCTGTCCTTTTTGCTGCTCAGATTTCTTCAAAGAGGTGACTTTAAATCCCAGTCTGGACAGGCAAAGAATTCTACTTTTTTTTTTGTTTAGGATTTGAAGTCCTTGTGCTCCCAAGCAGGTCACGCTTTCTTTAGCTGTGCTTACAAATAAATGTTCTTGTACCTGTGAATCTGATAGGAAGATTTATGAGGGTGGCACCCGAGCAGAGAGCTGCAGTTCAGAGATAAAAACCTGATGTTTATCTGCAGCACTACGAGGATGTTGAAAACCTGACAAATCCGAGATAAGTGAGGGGAGAAATCAGATTTAAGGACACCTACACGGAGTGGCAGAATGCTTCTGTGGAGAGGAGGAGCAGCTCCGTGTCTCCCAAAGCACTGTCACGGTTGCCAAGCCAATTCTCTGTGAAGAAAAGTCTTCTCAAAGGGAATAATGGTTAAAAAAAAAAATCCACAACAGCAGTCTGGCTGTGATAAGGGAAAAGGGGAAAAGGTGCCACAGTGATGGAGGGGTTACACCGAGGGATGGGGGGATTTGGGGTAGGTTCTGTCGTCCTCCCCTGTGTTATTCCAGCTGCAGGTGTTGCAGAACTGCAGGAGGATGAGAGAGGAAGGGCAGCAGGGATGTTCCATGCTGATGTGTGCCGTGGTTCCTGGGGAGCTTTGGGATCTGAGCCGGCCTTGGCCGCTGGCAGCCCCGGGCTCGGTGACGTCCCCGGCCCGCGGTGGCGTCACCGTCCCTGCCCGGCAGGGCTGTGCTGGCCCCTGACCTTCAGAGCAGCCCTGGCACCCAGCCTGCCTGGCAGCAGCCACAGGGGCTCCCTTGGATGGGGCCCAGGTCCCAAAAGTTCACCCTGCAGGGAATGGGGCGTGCTGACCCTGCTCCCCTGCAGGGCTCTGGGAGATCCGGGGCTCTGCGCATCCCGGGGATTCAGGGGAGTGGGAGATGTTCATTCTCAGCTCCAAAAAGCTCTGCACTCCTGCTGTTCCCAAAACTGCTTCGTTTCTGAGTGATCTTGCAGGCAGAATTCCATTAAATTCAGCTGGAGCTCCTGCTAGGAAAGCAGCCCCCGTTCCTTTCCCACAGAGCTCGGTGTCAGCAGGCAGCTCCAGCTCTGCTCTGCTGCTCCAAGCAGCTCCAGGGTGACTTTTCCCCAGTCTTTGTGAAATTTCTCTCTGTTTCTCTGATTCTGAGGGTTCTCTCATGGTTTTCTGGCTCCTCTGAGCAGCACAAATGGGTTGGTTCAGCAGAGCCTGTGAAAACCACAGCGTTTATCAGCTCTGCTATCTGCTGGTCAGCATTCCCAGCATCCCTGGGAGCATTCAGGGCTGGATCAACAGCCTGAGCCCTGTTTGTCACCACTGTCACAGCATCCCTGGATGCACAGCCTGAGCCCTGTTTGTCACCTCACAGCATCCCTGTGTCCACAGCCTGAGCCCTGTTTGTCACCACTGTCACAGCAGCACCAGGAGCTCGAGGGGACAAGCAGCAGCCTCTGTCTCCAAGCACGTTGCTTTTCCTTCTCACCCCTGAACTATAAACATTCTGATGAATGTCACATCACAGCTGGTCCCGTACAAAGCCCTAAAAAGCAACATTTGAAAGAACAGTTTTGTTTTTGGGCTGGTGATTCCAGGGGCTGCAGACAGTCCCAGTAGCAGTGTCCTTCCCAGCAGAAGTCCCTGTGGTTTCCCCTGCCTGTTGCTCTTGGCACAGCTCCTTCCTTCCCAGCTCCAAAGCTTGTCAGAATTTGTTGTGTATTCAAGGCTAGAAAGCACCTAAGGAAAACCCAGGGAATCTCAGATTATCTCTTAGCAAGTCAATAATCTCATTTATCTGCTGTGACTGTCGGTTTGTTGAATTTTAACAGTGGCTGTTAACAAATTTACTCAAAACTCCTCCAGGTTGTGAAGGTTTTTTAGTGTTTTAATAATTCCAGAAGCTGAAAACAGCAACAGAGGACACCCAGCACCCCAACATTTTCAGTGGGGGTCCCCACAGAAGGATTTGGGATGGAATCACAGTGGGGCATGCATGTAATTAACCTTTGTGGTGCAGTGCAAGCTTGGAGTGACTTTTCCCTTCCTTTTTCCCCCACAGATTTTGGCTTTGGGAATTTCTATAAGAGTGGGGAGCCTCTGACAACGTGGTGTGGGAGCCCCCCCTATGCAGCCCCAGAAGTGTTTGAAGGCCAGCAGTATGAGGGACCCCAGCTGGACATTTGGGTACCTGTATCCTTTATTTTACCTGCATTCCACTCAGCTTTTGGGAGGCTGCAACAAACCTTTGATTGTTCTGAAGGTGCAGATCTGGAATATTTGATTGTCTTTTAAGCTGCAGATCTGGAATACTTGATTTTTCTGAAGCTGCAGATCTGGAGTATTTGACTTTTCTTAACCTGCAGATGTGGAATATTTGATTTTTTTTCTTTTAACCTGCAGATCTGGAGTATTTGATTTTCTTTTAATCTGCAGACAAGCTATTCCTCTTCAGGTTTTTTTTCTTGAGTGCCATAAAACCCTTGAGCACTGCATGGAATTGGGGTTACCTGTCCAGGTGGATGCTAAATGTGCACAGCAGGTGGATCTTGGAGGGGAACAAACTCATCCAAAAGCTCCCTGGCTGGATGAGTGAAATTTGCCTTTTTTCAGTGCCTTTTTAGTGTTTTCTGGGCTCAGTGGGAATGAAACCTTGATGAGGTTAAAGGGGCTCTGGGGCAGAGAAAGCCAGGAGAGAGGGAATTGCTCTGCTTTGATCTTGGAGCTGGAAATGAGCTCATTTGTGCTCCCAGATCCTCCAGGAGCTGCTGCCTGCCTTGGAGTTGGTGTCTCCATGTGGGTTATTCCAGTTGGAATCACTGGGATAGAGCACAGTCCCTGCTCTGATTCCTGCAGTGGGAAAGGGACTAAAAACAGCTGCAGAAATTCTGTGCACCCTCCAGAGCTGGAATTTCCCCTCCTGATTTGGAGGTTTCTGTGGTTTTATTATAATTTTCTGGTTTTATTTTAATTATTTTGATTCACACCTTAAGGCTGATTGGGCAGCCTCAGGTTAGCAGGGAGAACACTGCCCACAGCATCACCCTGGCACTGATTTTTTGGCCAGAGCAGCTCATGAAAAGCCACCTTTGGGCTGCTCAGCTGATTCAAATGAATCCAAATCGCCCTCACAAATGAAATCTTTGCAAAGTTTTTTTCAGAAAACAAATAGAAAATGTGCTTTTGCATACGTTTACCTGGCTGTGTGCTGGTTCTGTGTACATAAGCACCTGATAAATACAGGTTTTAAAAAGGCTCCAGCCTTCCTGGACCTTTGGGAATGGGTAAACACAGAGCAGACGTCAGCCAGGTGACACTCTGGACGTCAGAAGGGAATCCCTGAACTTTTATATTCCTTAAATATTAAAGGTTTATATATCTAAATCATATATAAATCATTAACAGGATCTGCCTGCCCACAGAGGAGGTGTTGGTATTTAAAATAAAACCATCCTCACTTCTGAGTTAAGGATTCTGTGAAGGTGCTCAACAATCCTCAGTTCTGTTTTTGGCAGGGTTTTCTTTTAAAAATCTATATTTGGTTGTGAAATCTCTGTGTTTTTGCAGAGTTTTGAGGTCAACACCTGCTTTTTCCCCCTGGAGAGTCCCAGTGCTGTGGCAGGCTGGTGTGGCTCTCCATGGAGCGTGGCACTGTTGTTTCTTTGGCAAGAACATTCCTGCTGGCACTGCCAATTCACTGCATCCTTCCAGGAATAAGCAACTGCAGCAGAGCTCTTGCCCATAATTTCCCCTTTTGCTCACATTAAATAATCCCCTAAATTGACTGTTCATACAAACTGCTCCCCACAGGCTTTTGCAGGCTTTAAATGTAAAATATTAACAGTTTTTCACTTGGAGTTGCTGCTGTCTGAGGGTTGCTTTTGTTTGGGCAAGGCTGAGATGGATAAAAATATCCCAAATTCTCAGCTGAAGTTGGGGTTCACTCAGTTCCCCATGTGCAGCTCCCTCCTTTTCATCTGAATTCCCTTTTTCTGCAGGAAAGAATTCTTTCTGTGGCAGGGCTTGGCTTGCACCCTCAGGGGCACTGCTGGGAGCTTGGAGCTCAGCTGAAAATTCCCTTTTTTTTTTGTCCCCACAGAGCATGGGGGTGGTGCTCTATGTCCTGGTGTGTGGAGCTCTGCCCTTTGATGGACCCACCCTGCCCATCCTGAGGCAGAGAGTGCTGGAGGGAAGGTTCAGGATCCCTTATTTCATGTCAGAAGGTAAAAGTGGCGTGGTTTTACTCATTTGGTGTGGTTTCAATAAAATCTGGGATAATCAGGAAGTGGGCAGGGGGAATGGCACCGTTGGCCACGAAGAATTTGGGCTTTTCTCTGCTTTCATGTGATTTTTTAGCCTTGTTTTGAGAGATTTTTAGCAGCAGTGATGGCAGCTCAGGGCTGGCAGGTCACAGAGCAAGTTCCTAATTCTCATTTTTTCCCCTCACCAACAGAGTGTGAGCACCTGATCAGGAGAATGTTGGTGCTGGACCCATCCAAACGTTTGAGCATTGCTCAGATCAAGGAGCACAAGTGGATGCTGGTGGAGGTTCCAGCCCAGAGGCCAATCCTGTACCCACCAGGAGAGGAGAATGAGCCCTCCCTGGGGGAATACAACGAGCAGGTCCTGAGGCTGATGCACAGCCTGGGCATAGACCAGCAGAAAACTCTGGAGGTAAGGCTCAGGTGGGGGTAAAACTCACTGAAATGGGGTGAAAACAGACTGGAATGGGGTGAAAACAGACTGGAATGGGGTGAAAACAGACTGGAATGGGGTGAAAACAGACTGGAATGGGGTGAAAACAGACTGGAATGGGGTGAAAACAGACTGGAATGGGGTGAAAACAGACTGGAATGGGGTGAAAACAGACTGGAATGGGGTGAAAACAGACTGGAATGGGGTGAAAACAGACTGGAATGGGGTGAAAACAGACTGGAATGGGGTGAAAACAGACTGGAATGGGGTGAAAACAGACTGGAATGGGGTGAAAACAGACTGGAATGGGGTGAAAACAGACTGGAATGGGGTGAAAACAGACTGGAATGGGGTGAAAACAGACTGGAATGGGGTGAAAACAGACTGGAATGGGGTGAAAACAGACTGGAATGGGGTGAAAACAGACTGGAATGGGGTGAAAACAGACTGGAATGGGGTGAAAACAGACTGGAATGGGGTGAAAACAGACTGGAATGGGGTGAAAACAGACTGGAATGGGGTGAAAACAGACTGGAATGGGGTGAAAACAGACTGGAATGGGGTGAAAACAGACTGGAATGGGGTGAAAACAGACTGGAATGGGATGAAAACAGACTGGAATGGGAGTAAAACACACTGAAATGGGGGTAAAACACCTCATATGGGAGTAAAACTCACTGAAATGGGAGTAAAACACACTGAAATGGGGGTAAAACACACTCAGATTTAGATAAAACACATTGAAATGGGGGTAAAACACTGAAATTGAGGTCAAACACACTGAAATGGGGTCAAACACACTCCAGAGTGGGCTTGGATAAATCATTAACTTGGCAGCTGGAGAGAGATGAGTAAATTCATTTTGAGGTTTTAAGAGGGTGGTAAATAAGAATCAAGGTAAGTTTTGAGCTTTGAAGAGGGTGGAAAAGAGAAGAAGAAGCAGGGAAGCAGAGAGCAGCTGATGTGTCTGCCCCAGCCTGGATGATGTAAATTCCAGGATTCCCCGTGGAGTTAACACGACCATTTCCTCCAGGATGGGAGCTCAGTGCCTTGTGCAGGCTCAGAACAGACTCTCTGAGTGCCCCACCTCTCTGGGAGCTCACCACCAGCTAGGATTGATATTTCTGTCCCTGCCACTCTGCTTTTTGAACCCTCCTCAGCCCAGAGCAGCGTTTCCCTTCCCCGCTCCCACCCCAAATCCCCTCCTCCTGTGGCAGAACGCAGGAAAACAACACCCATGGGGCTGCTCCCACATTTGCTGGGCTTCTCTCTTTGCAGTCCCTGCAGAACAAGAGCTACAACCACTTTGCTGCCATCTATTACCTGCTGGTGGAGAGGCTGAAGTCCCACCGGAGCAGCTTCCCCGTGGAGCAGCGCGTGGACGCGCGGCAGCGCCGGCCCAGCACCATCGCCGAGCAAACCGTGGCCAAGGTCAGCTCCCTCCTGCAGCCCTGGGCTCCTCTGCCTCCTCCCCTGCACAGAGCCTTCCCTTCCACCTGCAGGCCCTCTCTGCTGCCTGGTGTGCTTCCATCCTGGAGCCTGAAATGCCAGGAATGGGGTTGGGTTTAGCGAGGATCTCGTTTTTAACTTCAGCTCCAAGCTCGTCTCCTGTTGAAGGGGAAGTCCTTGTGCTCACAACTGGGAGAGTTTGGGGTTGGCTTTAGTGAGAATTTCCATTTTTAACCTCAGTTTCCAGCTCATCTCCCATTGAAAGTCCTGTGCTTGTGCTCCTAACTGGAAGAATTTGGGGTTGGCTTTACTGGGGATCTCCCTTCTTCACCTCAATTCCCAGCTCATCTCCCATTGAAAGTCCTGTGCTTGTGCTCCTAACTGGAAGAATTTGGGGTTGGGTTTACTGAGGATCTCGTTTTTAACTTCAGCTCCAAGCTCATCTCCTGTTGAAGGGGAACTCCTGTGCCTGTGCTCCTAACTGGGAGAGTTTGGGGCTGGCTTTAGTGGGAATTTCCATTTTTAACCTCAATTCCCAGCTCATCTCCCATTGGAAGTCCTGTGCTTGTGCTCCTAACTGGAAGAATTTGGGGTTGGATTTAGTGAGGATCTCGTTTTAACCTCAATTCCCAGCTCATCTCCCATTGAAAGTCCCGTGCTTGTGCTCCTAACTGGAAGAATTTGGGGTTGGCTTTACTGGGGATCTCCCTTCTTCACCTCAATTCCCAGCTCATCTCCCATGGAAAGTCCTGTGCTTGTGCTCCTAACTGGAGGACTCTCCTTTTTGAGAGTTTGAGGCATTTTGTTGGTGAAAAATTTAAAGAAACAGCAGTTCTGGAGCCTGTGCAGCACTGGGAGTGTTTTTAATGGGATCCAAACTGGAAGAAATTCATTTTTTGAGAGTTTCAAGCTTTTTGTTGGTGAAAAATTTAAAGAAAAAGCAGTTCTGGAGCACTGGGAGTGTCTTTAATGGGATCACCAGAGGAGCTGCTGAGTTTATGGAGGCTAAAATCTTCCAGGCCCTGCTTGGTGGTGTAAAGCAGGCACTCTGAAGGGACCTGTGGAAAATAAAATGGCTTTATCCCCTGCTGTTCCCTGTGAAATGGCAAAGAGGAGGAAAGAGCTGCCCCAAAAAACCCAGCTCTGATCAATCCAGCAGGTCAAGATTCCAATTGATTGCAGGATCTGGAGTAGCTGATAAAAATGTCATTATCCTGAACCACTTCATGGCTCAAATCTGAGCTTTGTTCCTAAATTATGTAATTTCTCTTAATATTTACACCTCTTGTTCCCTCCCATGACCCAGTTTCCTGCAGAACCTCTTTGTGCACAGAGCCAGGGGGGTGATTCATTAATCTGAGTCCTAAGGATGTCTTAGGAATAAAAAAACCTGCTGTTTTATCAAGTTCTGGGTGCTCTTCCCATCCCTTCCACAGCATGGCTGGGCACTTAAAATCCCCTAATTACCCTGACTGATCCAGCTCTGAGGCTGCTCAGCTTTTTCCTACTTGTTTTCTCCACAAGGAAAGGTCAGGAACAGTTTATCCTGTCTTATTCCAATAATTCTGAGATTTTTAATTATTATCTTTTAATACATTTTCTCTTGTTTCATTAAGACACCCAACCATTGGTGCAGCTTTTTGATTTCTATGAAAGCCTCACTGGAAGCACGAGAGGCTTGGCCTGAGATGACTCAGATTTTTCCTGGTCTCAAGTAAATATTCCCTCCAATTCCAGCCTCCTGGGTGCTGTGTGCTGCTCTCTGCCCAAATTCCACCTCCACTTCCAAGAGAAATCAAACCAAGCTGCTCCTTTCTTTTTTCTTTTTTTTTTTTTTTTTATTTTTTTCTTTTCTT
>WEIU01015653.1:0-12207 GCA_013389925.1 Aegithalos caudatus
TGATGGATCAGGGAGAGATGGATTCCCTGGGGCACATTGGCTGCTGGAACCCTGGGCACTGGGAATTCCAGGCTTTCTGTGCTCACAGGCACTGACCCCCAGGCAAACTCTGCANGGAATATAGTAATATATATATATATAAAGCAAGATGGAGGTTTTAGGGCAGTCTGAGTGCTTCTTTTTCACCTTCTTCTTCCTGGGTCTGGGTGGGATTTTGTAATTGGGTAGAAAAATCCACATTGCAGGCCAGGGGTGGTTGGTTATTGGGTTAAAAAGAAAACTAATTCAGGTGTCATTTCATAATTGGACAGTTTGTGCTTAAAAGGCCTTGTAGAGAGACAGAGACAGAGCCATTTTTCACTCTTTTAGCCAGAACTCACAGCCTGTGAGACTGTAACAGAGATAAGAATTAATAAATATCTGAGTCTGAACATGAACTGCATCTCTGGAGCATTTAATCCCAACTCTAAAAACAGAAAAGAAGATTAAAAAACTCCACATTTTAAAAATGTGTTGCCCAGGAATGCTTCACCTTTGTGGAGCAGCGGGTGTTTCTGGGGGCTGGATTCCAGGCCTGGCACACCATGGATGCAGCAGTGAAGGTGGCTCAGGAAAATGGTATTGAGATGAAAGGGCTCAATGGATCATTCTGAAAAAATCATTCTCTTGGGCTTCAGTAAAAAAAAAACCCAAAGCTGAGGGGGTATTCATAAGACTGCTCAGTGTCTCCACAAATCACAGCACACACTTGGCTGAATCATGGTTGGAATTATGGAATGGTTTGGGTTGAAGGGGACCTTTAAGATCATTTTATCCCACCCCTGCCATGGCAGGGACACCTCCCACTATCCCAGGTTGCTCCAAGCCCCAGTGTCCAACCTGGCCTTGGGCACTGCCAGGGATCCAGGGGCAGCCACAGCTGCTCTGGGCACCTGTGCCAGGGCCTGCCCACCCTCCCAGGGAACAATTCCTGCCCAATCTCCCATCCATCCCTGCCCTCTGGCAGTTTGAAGCCATTCCCTGTGTCCTGTCCCTCCATCCCTTGTCCAAAGCCTCTCTCCATCTTCCCTGCAGCTCCTCCAGGCACTGGAAGGCCACAGTGATCTCACCCCAAAGCTTCTCCTCTCCAGGCTGAACAATTCCCATTCTCCCAGCCTTCCCCCATCCCTCTGATCATCCTGGTGCCTCCTCTGGAGTTTCTCCACCAGCTCCATGTCCTTCCCATGCTGGGTACCCCTCACAGCACCCAGGGGAGCCCCATGGAGCTCCCTTCCCTGGACCAGCCTGTTCAGAATTCCTCTCTTTCACCAAACCCCACAGTGCTCCATCATTCCCCAGCACTGGGAAGCCCCCACTCCAATTTACAGCAGGACTTGAGCTGGTTATGGAGATCCCAGCTCAGCCCTGGGTTTCCTGAGCCTGGTGTCACTCAGGCCCAGGAACACTCTGGGAGCAGCAAATCCCATCTGCCCAGTGGTGGTTTCACAGAATGATCCTGCAGTGCCTCACTTACAAGGCTAATTTGTTTCTAAATATGTTCTTTTTATTATTATTTATATTTCATTAGAATAAGCTCAAGGGTTTGCCTTGTCTCAGTGCTGTTTAATGGGGATTAGTTTGAAGTGAAAATGTGTTTTCCATTTGTCTGAGAAAGACACAACAGGGAGCAGAGCCCTGGAGATTATTGAGAGCTTTGGGTGGTTGTGGGAGGCCAAAGGCCAAGTGACTCCAGCTTTCAGTGGAGTGAAATAATCCCCTGGAAAAGCAGGGCCCAAGGTGTCTCCTTGTGCAATTATGGGATGGAAATGGCAGGATTATTGGCTGGCTGTCACTAATGCAGCTCCACCAGGATCAGGAACAGCCAGGGAACGCTCTGCACTCCCCTTCTGCTGCTCCCTTGGGATGCAGCTCCCCTCACTCCCCAGAACAGGAGTTCAGCTCCAGAGCAGCAAGTGATGGAGGAGATTCCCTCATTCTGGATAATGAGCCATGTCACCCACCTCAGGATATTTAAACAGTTAACCAGTGGCACTCAGAATTCCTGTTTCCAGGCTCAGGGAGGTCACTCTGCTCTGAGTTTGTCTACTCGTGCCTGTGATGTATGGGAGATTGAAATCTTTGTAATAATTAAATGATTTGCCAACAGGGGAACTCACTGCCTCATTTCATCTCTATTTATTCACTTCTCTGTGGTTGCTAAACCTTTTCCTTGGCTGAGGCACACGAAGGGTGCTGAGCAGGGGTTCTGCCTGCAAACACCTCTGAAATCACACACACCATGCAAGACAAATATGAATTTTTCTGGAGGATTTCCCACCTCAGCATCCTGAAAGGAAGGGTTGGGATGTGCTGGGGATGCAGCATCCCTGTGATCCTCAATCATCCCTGGGATATTTGCAGTTGGAGTCCCAGCCTGCTTTCTCCAGAGGGTGAGGGATACAATAACATTATTCCTATTGCTCCTTTCCTCCATCCCAGCTCTTTGCTGGCTGCATTTCTTGGGACAGGTTTGAATGCTGCTGGTGACCTTGTGAAAACACCTTCTTCATTATGAAAAGCAGGTCAGAAATCCCCCTGGGCACAGTGAAATGCCTCACCTGCAATTCCTCAAATAGTTTCCACTGCTGCTAATCCCTCTGGGTGCACGCGGCCCCGCACACGGCCGCTCACTAAATGGATATCATCTGGAGGGAGCTGGATACAACATTTTGGCACCAAAAAGCCTGGATATAGGACACCTAGAAGGATTATTTGTGGGTTTATCAACACCCCCAGTGATTTCCTGGGATGGCTCCTCTGGAGGGAGCAAACCCAGCTGGGAGCAGGAAACGGAACTTTCCCAAATTTACCGTGGTGGAGGTCAGGCTTTGGCTCAGATCATGGTGGAGACAGATGTTGAATTCCCACCAAGAACTGTATTTTGGGAAAGTTGATGAGGTTTTGGGATCTCTGGTTTTCGTCTAGCTCAGTCTTGAATCAAGAACGACCTCCCTGGGCAAGAGCCCTCAAACCTCTTGGGAATGTGCCCAAAATGGGAAGTGTGATCTCCATGGGGAAAGCTCAGGTCATGTGTATTCCCAGAATCCAGGTGAATAATCTCCTCCACTTCACAAGAAAAACATTTTCCCAACCCCCACATCAGTTTTTACAGCCCTGGAGGTGTGTTTTGTTCTGATAAGGAAAACTGTTGGGTTGGGATTGTCGAGACGAGCGTTGGGTTCCCAAGAAAAATGAAAACCAGGACTTTTCCAGTTTGTCAGTCATGACCTCCACTAAAGCAGCAGTTACTATAAATCAACTTAATAAGTATGCTCTTCAGACAGTGCTTTGTGTAGCTTTTAATTAGTTTCATTAGAAATGCAAGGACTAAAGTGGTGTTAAATTTAAAAACCAGCTTCTTCAAGAAATGCTTTCACATTAGTTCAGTGACACTGATTTGGAATTTTGTATCCTCCTCTTAAAGGTCTGAAAAAGTCCCAATGAACCCTTTTTGTGAAACCTGTCGGTATCGAGCCCAGCCTGGGGATAAACTGTGACAGATATCCCTGAAAAATGTGGATTTATGTGGTCTCACCTGCTGGAGTTTTCTCCTGGGAAAGGTGTCTGAACTCCTTGCACAGAGCCAGGAATTCCCTATGGAGAAAGGCACCAAAAGGAGGCTGTTGAAAGAAAAAAACACAAAAAAACAGCTTGTGAAGAGGTGGCAGCCTGGGCACAGGAAAGTTGCTGGTCTGTGCTATTTAGTTGTTTAATAAAAATAAACCATTTAGATAACAGCCAATTTACAAGACCTCATTACAGACACAGCTAAAAACATCTGATTATGGTGATGTGTTATGCAAACAGCATTTATGAATACTTATAAAAAGGAATTTGGCTACTAAATGTTGCCTCTTCACGGCAGGTAAATATAATTTGCATTTTTAGATGTGGGTGAGCACCAGGGCTGGCCACAGTTGTGTGAAACCTGGAGCTGACCCTGGGCTCCTTTTGCAGCTCTGTACAGGAAAGGAATTGACTATTTTATAGAATTTTCCACCTACTAGATATTTCCAAGGAATTGGAAGAATTAAAATCAGGCAGGTGAAAGGGAAAGGAAACATCTCAACAACTATTTGTAATGGGGTGAGAGTATTTAGTATTTAGCAGGGAATATTTTACAAACTATTTCTTAGGCTGCAAGAGTGTGAAGGGGGAAATGAGAGGGGTCACATCTCCCAGGATATTTGGGAGTTTAACCAAAGCAGGGCAGCTCTGCTGGGCTGCCCAGGGGCTCTTGGTGGGGTTCAGAGCTATTTCTGAATCCTGATGGGTGAACAATTATCTTATTTTGCAGCTGTCAATGAAGGAGAAGAAAGAGTTTCCTGCGGGGTGAAATCTTCCTTCCAAGGTGAGGAATCCACTGGAGACCAATGCCAATGTCACATTCCAGAGCTTCTCTCCTTATTGTGCTTGGCCTGGGGCTTCCTGCAGCCAGCACTGCCATTGGGCCAGCCCAGGACAGAACCAGCCTGTTCTGTCTAATAAAACTTTATTGTGCTGCTTTTCCAAATAACAATTCCTACCCTGGCCCTTTGAAAGCCAGGAAGGCACACAGGCAGGAAAACACAGGCACACAACTCGTTAGGGCCACTGGAGGGGTGCATAAAAGGATCTGCACAGCTTGGCATTCCAGTTTCATTCCATTAATTGTTCTTTTTTATTTTATTTTTTTTTTATTATTTAATGAAGAAACTGTTACCCCAAAATAAATAGTTTCCATAAGAAAGCACAGGGATTAAATTGGAAATAAAAAATCATTAAGTTTCAGTATCTGTGGAGTAATGCCAACTTTTTTTTGTTTGTTTGTTTTTCCTGATTACTTCATAAAATTCTTTTTCCTGTCAGATGTGCTGTCTGAAATGCCAGAATCACAGAAGGATGTTTGCAAGATCTCACTGGGAGCTGCAGGACAGGGGTGCTGTGACCAGGGGCATCTGAGTCTCCTGGAGGTGCTGGGACACAAAGGGAGTGAGGGATCGTGTTTTCCAAGATTGTTCCTTCACTTCAAAGCAACAAAAAGCTGCCACTTCTTTTTCCTGATCTCCCTTTCTCTCACAGCCTTAAAAACCCAAGGAGAGACATGAGGGGAATGGGAGAGAATCATTCTAAGTTTGTTTGTGGCAAACAAACCATTTGACATGAAAAAACAGAGAGGAGTTGAGGATGACATTCTATTTCATGGAGGTCTGTGGGATAAGAACAAAACTGTAGATGAAGAGTATGAAAAGTATAAATAAAGGTGTAAATATTTTCACTTCCACAGAAATATTGCATTATTTTAGATGTGTGTTTTATCCCTCTGCAGACAGAGGGGCTCTTGTGTCACCTCCTCTGAAATGACCTTGGGGTCATTTTTATGGGTTTTATGTCCTCTCCTGCTTTGGAGTGCTCCAGACTTCTCTTGTCTACGGGCAGGAGGCTGCTCTGTGGTAATTAAGACTTGTCAGAATCATCAATATTTTAATTATGACTTGTTCCATTGCACAAAGCAGAGGTGCAGCCTGGCATTCCATGTGGGACTGGAGTAAGGTTTGATCCATTCCTCCAGACCCCCAAATATTAATCAGACATTAATTTGTTTGGAGCTTTGCAAATTTTAAAGGGGCATAAATCGAGATGGAAAATGGTGAAAAAAAAAATCCCTCTGTATGTCAGGAAGTTGAACTGAGTGACAAAAAGTGGTGGCTGCAGGAGAAAATAAAGGCTTTGTTGAGGGTTTCTGTAATGTTTGAATCCCCTTGCCTGTGCTAAAACAAAGCCATGATTGGTTTTCCACCAAAAAAAAAAAGGTGAATTTTAGTCAGATTCCCTCCTGGATTCTGGAGTTCTCAGGTTCCGGCTTACACAACAGCAAAGCCTCAGTGCAGGGCAGTTTTTCATCCCTGAAATGGAAGTTAAATAAGGTTTGCCTGGAGTAGACAAAACAAGAAGATCCGTAGACTAACTGGAAACATCGAGATTTGAAAATTACCTGATAGGAAAAGGGAGGGGAGAGGGATCAAAGACGTCCCAGGGAATGAAAAATTCCTTCACAGCGCTTCCTGTTCTCTCTGTTATGTTAACCAAGGTAGGATTAGGTTTCAGCTGCCAAAAGAAATAACATTTGGGGATTTTTTTTGGTCTGGGGAAGTGGGATAGAAAGATTTAAGACAGCTTTTTCCGAACTATTTGCTTTTTGTCAAGCAGTCAAGTCTAGTTATTGTTATTAATTTGTATTACAGAACTACCAAAGTGGGGCTGGATTTCCAGTGCAGCTGGGGCTGTGGAAGTGCCCAGGCAGGGACTGGTGTCCAGAGCCTGGAGTGGCACCAGGGCAGACAGAAAAGGGCATTTTGCCCTGAGCTGGGAGCTCTGGGGAGTTGTGCTCCTCTCTCCTGGGCCAGGGCAGTGCTGGAGAGCTGAGCTGCCATTGACAGAGTCAAAGCTGCTCTTTTTTTATCTAAATACAAACCCACCCTGGATTTAGACACATTTCACCTTGGACCAACTCATTCCTCTTCAATCCTTTAGATTTGGGGCTCTCTTCTCATTTCATACCCAAGCTTCAGACGTGGTCCCTGTGCAGGGATTGCACAAACCATACCCAGAAATCAAAATGGTTTAAATTCATCTCCAAGAGCCTGAATTAATTGAATTTAATTGCATTTAATTAGTCTTCAATAAACAGCCTGTACATGATATGAAAAGGGAAAAGCAGGACCTGGGACAATTCTGAAAGGTCCAAATGCTGCAGAGCTCCTGTGTAGGGATGAGGGTTGTGCTTCCCCCTCACCTTTTCCCAGGTATTTTTCCCTCCCTGTGGAGAGGAAGGGCTCTGGGAAGTTGTGTATTTACATCAGACCTTTCACTGAGCTCACCCAGTCCTGCTGTACATTTACATTCATTCTGCACCTTTGACTTTTTTTTTTCCTCTCTGCTCTTGGGTGAAGTGAATTCCAGAAGAAAACTTCTTGCTGAGGCAAATTCCATCAGCACAGAGAAGGACACAGCCTGTGACTTCAACAGAAAATGAGATTGAACTTCTTGTGTAGGCTGGAAGTCCTTGCCTTAACCTCATGCTAATCTAGAAACAAAGGACTTCTCACAGAATAAAAAATAAATAAAATAGACACTACTATAAATCTGAATCTGTTTATTCTAAAGTTGTCTTTCAGTGGCTAACTCCAAACCCAATCTCATGGGTAAATATTTGCAGAACCATTTGAACGATGAAGGGCTTTTATTACCTGGGAGAATTTCCTGCTTCTTGCCTTTGGAATCCTCACCTGGATGTGCAGGGTGGCCCCAGGTGCCTGCCCTGGGTGTCCCAGCCTGGAAGAGGCTGCTGAGGACCAGGCTGGGTGTTCCCTTCCTCAAGAAGCAGCCAGGCAGACCCCCCAGGCTGGCTCCCAAGGACCAGAGTCAATGTTTAACCCAAGGCTCTAGAGCTCACAGCTCGTGCCTTTCTTTATTATTAACCCAGCCCCTGTTTTTCTGCAGAGCTGCTGGCAGTGAGACACAGAGGAGCCTCCAAAGAACTTCCTGGTGGCAGCCTGAGCAAAGGTAAAGCTCCTTTTGTGTCCTTCCCATTCCTGCACGGGGCAAAGCTGCACATTCCTGGGTTCTGCTCTTCTGCTGGGGCAGAACAACCTGGCAGCAGCCAGCCTGGCTTGATTGTGTCTTTTTAAATTAAATCACTGTATTAATCCAGCTGGTTTCATCCTAATTTGAAACTGAAGTGTCTGTATCCATAGTTAGAGTATGAACTGTGAATTTATTTATTCCCTGGTATGCCCTTTTCCATTGATTTTTTTTTCTCCAACAGCCTTGTCTCTGTAACTGGTTTATAAACATTTTTATATTTTCATGTTTCATGCTCAAGTCTGTGAAGGTTTGTGTCTTTTTCTCCCTGTGGAGACTCAGGACTGCACTGGGGAAAATCTACATTTACATCAGTCCTTTTCCTGAGCTCACCCAGTGCTGCTGTACCATTCACATTCACCCTGCACCTTTGATGCTTTCTCTCTGTTCTTGGGTAAAGTGAATTCTACAAGAAAACCTTTTGCTGAGGTGAATTCCATCAGCACAGCGCAGAAAAGGACAGGGGCACTCATCTCATGTTTGTTCTGGTTGCTGTGACAATGTGGTGGGAATATATTTTTTTTAAATCTTGAATATTTGTATTTAAATAATATTTCATGTGTCTGCTATGTGGTGGCTCAAAACTGGTCTGCAGAGGGAAGGATTCACTTGCTCTAATACATTTTTTTTTTATTTGCTGTGACATAAATTGACATGAAAAAGAATAGAATGGAACTTTAGCTGAAGTGGAGCAAGGAAGGAAATTGGAATGATGATGGAGAGTGAAAGTCTGAGCAGGTACTTGCAGACATCCAGAAAGCAGCTGATCATTGTGTTGTGTATTAGACAAATACTGTGTGTTTTTGAAAACAAAAACATTTTAATAGAAATGGGGTTTGAAAAATCAGTAGAAGAACCAAATCTTTCCTGTCTCCAGCTGCTCTGGATTCCTTTTTGCTCCATGAGTAAATCCTGTAGGAAGGTGTGATCCCCATGGAGGCAGAGAACATCTCAGCCCCAGCTCATCCTTTAGGGAGGTCTGGGTGAATTCTCCTCTCTGTGCTCTGCCTGGTGAGGAAAACTCTGATATTCCATGTTCAGCCCCAGCTGTTTATTTAGGGGATTGTGGCTCCATTGGCAAGGGATGGCAATGTGGCCAATGGATATTTCCAACCCTTCCACCACATCCAGAGAGGTTCAGTCCTTGCTCCCCCACTGAAGAATCCTGGAGAGAATGGGAGTATTGGTGCTATAAATTAGTATTTATTGGAATATTGTCAGTACAGGTCCAAGTGACCCTGAAAATCTAAGTCACAGCACAAAAGAAATTAATGAAGAGTTGCCTGATTTGAGGAAATGGAAACCTTGGCTATGAATTAAGTGAGAAGCTTTGAACCCCTTTCTACAATGGCCAGATACAGATGCTGCAATTTACCCAAAGATTGGGAGATAAACAAGCAAAGAAAACAGAACAAAATATAAACCTGGCCTCTAAAAGAATGGAGGAATTGGCAAAGTGAAAAAAGAACCTTGTGTCTGTTCAAAGGTGACCTGGGTCAGCAGAGGATGAATTTGTCATTGTTTTTTATCAGGAGTTTAATGTTTGTTAGGAGCCCAGAGATTTCTCCCTTTCCTGAGCGTGTTTTTTCCCTCCTCCCAATCTGGCAATTCTACAAAGCATAAATTGGACTTTAAAAGAATTTGCTCTGGGTGCCACGAAATGCAAATACAGATGATGGCATCAAAAGGGCAAGGAGGGCTTTGAAGAGGAGCCAATGGAGCAGGGAGAACTGGGATCCCCAGGAGAGGACACCCTGCCTCTGGGAGAGCAAACACCCCAGGGATGGAACAGGGACCACTCCATGGCTTTGTCCTGCATGATCCCTCAGCCCAGTCCAGCTGCCCCATCCCAGCCTCAGAGCTGAACTGGTTAAGGAAAAGAAGTGGGAAAGGAGCTTCCTAGAGGAATCTTCTGGAGAAAAAGGAGGGAAAGGAGAAGTGCCTGAATTCTATTTTGCTCATATTAAAAGCAGACAGACTCCTTGTGCTTGGATTAACTTCTGGCTCTGCTGGTGTGGGAGCCTGCAGTGAAATTCCCAGTCCAACAGGACCTGGAGCTGTGGAGGGATTTTGGTTCATTGGTTGGCTGGGGTTTAGTTGGGTTTTTGAGAATTTTGGGTTGGATGTGAGAACCAGCAGCAAAATTCCCAGTCCAACAGGACCTGGAGCTGTGGAGGGGTTTTGGTTAATTGGTTGGCTGGGGTTTAGTTGGGGTTTTTTGGATTTTTTGGGTTGGTTTTCTGGGAAGCCAGTCCTCAAATCATGGTGCTGGTACTGAATGATAGAATACTTTGGATTTCACTTTATTTTCCTTCGTGGACACAGGAACAGAGAGCAGAAAAACCTCATTTTCCAGCACCACTGCCCATCCAAGCTTGGTGCCATTATCCTGACAATAAATATCTTAGAATTTCTTGGAAAAAAATGTGTAAAGTAGGAACTGGTTTGTATTCCTCACTCCAGATTCCTATTTCCCACATAACTCCCCAGCACAAGACTCTTTTGTGTCAATCAAAACTCACAGATAATAACAGAAATACATCCCATGATATGACCAGGGTTTCTTTTTCAGCATCTAATGATGTTAAAATAAATGGAATTACGTTGCTTTTCCTTTTTATAAGTCAGTAAATTCCCAAAGAGGATTTTCCCCATTTCTACAATGTGCTTAAGGACTTAGAGCTCATGACCAAATGCAGATTTAATATGGGCATGAGGGCTGGCCTGTGGCAGCCTCTGCTCAGAGCTGCTCAGGGCCTTTTTGCTCTGCTCCAGGAGGTTTTTCCCCATCTCCATGGTGATTCCTGAGGCCACTTGTGGCCTTTTGCAGGTTTGGGTGTTTTTTTTTTAATTGTTCAGAAAAAGTGATAAATGCTTTACAACAAAGAGCAAGGAAAGGTGGAGTTGTGGACAGGGGCTGGAAAATATCACTGCAGTGGGAAGTTTTTCCTCCTCTGTTTGAGGATATTCCCACTGGGTTGGGTGGATGCTGGAGGGACTCTCTGTGTCTCCTGCTCTCCCTCTCTGCTGGCAGTGCTGCCACAGCTGCACAGGAGCTCAGAGCTCTGCCAAAAATCCCTGCAGGAACCCCAGAGCGAGGAACACTCCTCACTCCATCCCAGGGGGAGGCACCCAAGACAACTCTGGGGTGGTGGAAAGCAGGAAAATTGGAATTATTTAGGGAGGGATGGTGCAGTCTGAGCTGAGTCTGTTTGCTTTTATGGCTGTGGAACCAAGGACAGGCCGTGGCTGAGAGCACCTGGGTGTTGGTTGGATTAATCAGGAAGGGCACCTGAGCCTTTTACACTTCCTCTGATAACCCAAATCAGATCCCATCACTAAACCAACAAAGCATTTAATCATTCTTGTATTTTGAAACTCAAAATAAATAAAATACAAACTGTCAGTGCAGATAAGATTGTCTCACATCCTTCTGAAAGCCACTGCAGTGCACAGAGCACACGGCACTGAAATATCACTGAAGTATCATTTAGAGATTTTAAAAATCAGGATTTTTAAAGTGCACAAAGATGAGATTGGAGCACATGAAATGCTGAGGTTTTGTGCACATGATGTGAGGGTGCTTTGTCTGGCAAAAGCATTTCCCTGCTCCTGTTTCTCAGCACTCCTTGATGGAGATTTTTTTTTTTTTTAATTATTCTTAATCTACTCTGCACAATTCTTTGCTTTGTTCAGCACAAAGACTTGAAAGTTGCCAAAAGTAAATGACAAACTACTGGAGGAAGAGAAATCCAGTCCTTTAAGAAAACTTTTCCACCAGTGTTTAGGAATTCCCTCTCTCCATGGGATGAACTTTAAGGCCCCTTCTGACCCAAACCAATTTATGAAATAGTCTCAAGCCAAAATTAATTACTAATATTCAAGAGATATGTCTTGGCCAAATGAATTCCAACCTTCGTTAAGCCAAATGATGGTTTTATTTAATTACCAGATCAAATCCACAGATTTAGTGGTTGCTAAGTTTTCTTCTGATATAGTTCTGTGAACAGAAACATTTTTTTGAGAAGAGCAGAAAGCACAACCAATATTTTTCCAGGTAATCTTTTCTGCAGAAAAGAAAAAACAAACAAAAAACAAACAAAAAAAAAAAGCACCTTTTCTCTGTATTCTT
The DNA here is from genome assembly GCA_013389925.1 of Aegithalos caudatus. Lineage (NCBI taxonomy): Eukaryota > Metazoa > Chordata > Aves > Passeriformes > Aegithalidae > Aegithalos > Aegithalos caudatus. Next base: position 11,795 of record WEIU01015653.1, read on the forward strand.
TCAGTGCCGATGAAAGGGCTTAGCAAGAGCATTCAGAGAAAGGATTTGCCAGCCGGGGCCTTGGGCACATTTTCAAAACTCAGACACTTCCACCTTGTCTTTTGTTCCCGGCTCGAATTCCCTAAATCCTCTTAGGTTAATTTGTTTTCCAGCACAAACCCGTATGAAACCTAAACCGCCAGAAGGGCATTTTCTGGTGGGGTTTTTTTTTTTTTTTGTTGGTTTTTTTTTGAATTTCGCTCTGCTGGGCGGAGGATTGAGCTCGCCCCGCCGGGCCGGGGTTTCCCTGCAGCGCTGCCGGAGCCGCTCCCGCTCGGGGCTCCGGAGCCGCCGTGGTGCTGAAGGGATAGCGCCGGGCGGCTCGGCACCGGCCCTGGCCATCCCTGTCCCGGCCCTGGCCATTCCTGGGCGTC
>WEIU01015653.1:22108-32368 GCA_013389925.1 Aegithalos caudatus
AAAATCGGTGAGAAAGCAATAATCTTGCTCACCCCCCTTGGAAATCCCTCTATTCCCATATTTCTAAACCCTGAGCAAACACTTAGAGCTGTCCTGTGGTACCTTTCTGAGCGGGCTGAGGATGTGGGAAGGCCACCCAAGGTGGGGGCAGGATTTCCTTCCCTCGCTGTCTCTCTGGGGTTCTCACTCCTCCACCTGTCTGGAGCAGCTCACCTGGCAGGCAGGGAAAGTGCAGCTGTCACTGAAAGCCTTGGGATGCCTTTGCCAGGACTTTGCTTGCACAGTTCTGGCTTCTGCATCTTCCTTGTTGTCAAACTTCCTTAAATCCTTGTGCCTGTGCTGTGGCTCAAAGCTTTTTTCCAGGCAGTGGCCACCACAAGCCTGGAAATCCAGAGGGGATCCGGGCTGTGAGGGCTCCTCAGACCAGGTAAAAACCTGTGCCAAGTCCTGGTGTTCCATCATTTCCCTTCTGGGATCGTGTTCTCCTGGGAGCTCTGACTCATTCCCTGTGGGGATGGTGATACACAGTGTGATTATAAACATTTAATAAACAGAAAAACCCTCCTTTTAGAGTGTTTTCTGTAGTATTGCTGTGAGCTTTCTTGCCAGAGCTGGAGTGGAGAGGGAAGTGATCGTAGTGGGTGGAGAAGAGGAAGTGAATATTTAAGTTTTGGTGGAGATAAACTGTTTTACCCCTTGTTACAGTAACAGAAATTAGTCACTGAAAGGGGGAAAGGGGGAAAACCAACTTTCCTGATCTGCAAACACTTCACTACTGAAACTCACAGCGCTTTTGCTCCTCTCCTCTCCTCTCCTCTCCTTTTCCCTTTCCCTTTCCCTTTCCCTTTCCCTTTCCCTTTCCCTTTCCTCACACTCCACGATGCTCCTGGGTTTTTCTGAGACCAGAGCAGACCTTGTGGTGCACTCTCCTAATTCCTGCTCTGGAAAAGGTGTGAAAGCAGTGAGATAACGAGACTGGTGCTCTAAATCAGCCAAGCAGAGCTGGGACAGCCGATCCATTACTGACAAAACCAGGATTATTGCAGCACTTGCTGATGGATGGTTTGGCAGCCCTGGCAAATGCCAGCTGATCAATCAGAGTTAACCAGCTGCAAACTCGCTAAATTCAGACAATACCCGGGCAATCCATATTTTAGATGGGCTTCATTAGTGTGGCAACAACTCTGTGCTAGAGGTGTGGGAATCAGCAGCCAAGGCCTCCCCAGGATTTCTGTTCCTGGCAGAAAGAGCAGGCATGGATGGATTTGTTCGGGAACTTCTCCTAAGGAACTAAAACCTTAGCAAAGGGCTTGTTCCCAGACAAAACAAAACAAAACAAAACAAAAAACAAAACAAAACAAAACAAACAAAAATAAAAACAAACAAACAAACAAACAAAAAAGTAGAAATCTTCTCTGCCAGCAGAGGTTCTGGAACAGCTCGTGGAGAGGAGAGGTCAGGTGGATGTGGAGAGGTCAGGTGGAAAACTCTTCACTCTGAGGAAGTTTCTGCCTTTCACCAGGATGCTGCTCCCTCACTTCAGTTTTAAAATTAAGACCTAGACACAGTTAAGGGATAAAGGGCTTTTCAGTGTTTGATAAGGATTTTTATGGTGCAGCAATTTGTTAAGGTGGGATAGGCTGAAATGCACATATATGGTAGATTGCACATAGAATGTTATGGACCCTTAAATTAGCATATTTAACAAAAATGCTCTGATGAGAGGCTTGAATGAATAGCATGATATCTTTTTATCTTAAAGCATTTTCTCTTAGATGGGTTTAATTTGAGTTTATAGGATATGCTTTAGAGGGAGTTTTGGTTTTTTAAGATAGCAAAAGCCTTTCACCGGGATGCTGCTCCCTCACCTCTGTGTTCCCTGAAATTGTGACTGAAATTCTGCAGACTGGCTGATGCTCTGCCCCTTTTTTTGTTATTAGTCACCTTCCTTGCCCAATATTCTCACCCCCAGCTTTTGGTGAGAGGGTTTGGCAACAGAACAAACGCCCCTTTCCAGTAATTCATTGTGCAATTAAACCACTACGTGATCAATCCCAGCCAGGCCAACAAGCAAACACCACCTCACCTTTCTGCCTGCTTTTACACCAGGAAAAGGGCTTGGTTTGATTCTTCATCTTCTCATCTCCAGCTGTAAAAGAGGATTTATTTGTCTGTCCCATCTGGCAGGAGGCAAAGCTGGAACTCAGGAAGTGGCCGTGCTGCATTTCACAGGGAAATGTTCATTTCTTGTTTTCCAGTGGTGATTCCATTGCTGGTTCCTCTTTTTAAAGCAGATAAATTCATGTTCTGAGGGTGCACACAGGGGAGGATTATCTTCAACTCCTCAGCAGCTCTTTGTGGTGACATGGTGGGGTGGAGAATTGGGAGAGTGGGGAGGGTTTCACCCTTAATTTCCTGAGGAAAGGTTCAGCTGAGGAACCATTGAATTTTGGGGTTCTCCTTGCTGTCCTGGTACAGGAGTGGGGCAGCATTTCCCAGAGGAAATCCAAGGACTGGCATTTGATAAAAATCAACAACTTGCCAAACAAACTGAAAACAAAAAATGGTAATTTTGGTGAACAACCATTTTTTCCGACAAGTTTCCTTCAAGGGAAAACCAAGATGTGCTCACAGAGCTGTGTGAAAGGACTCAGATAAAAGAGTAAAATTTTACTGGAAAACAGCTGGAAAATATTCATGTTTAATAAAGGCATCTCCATCCCTGAGACAACTTCACAAAGCATCTCCAGGTCCTTTGACAATATTCCCTCCCAAACTGGACTCAAATTGGCCCCAGATTTTGTGCACATCAGCATCAGGGCACTGTTTTGGAGTGGCAGAAGCTGCATCACCTGGCCCTGCTCACTCCTGACCTTACAGACACGATTTTGGGTGGCCAGGTGGCCCCTTTTGCTCTCCAGGAAATGCTGATCCCCAGCAGCCCTGGGAGAAAAAGCAATTTCCTACCTGGCTTTGTCCCACTCAAAGATAGATGAGGACCAATCTGAGCCACAGAGATGATGTTCACTTAATAAAAGTGGAGGCCATAAAACACAGGCCACTTTCCACCAGAAATCTCAATGGGGAAATTCAAATATTTCTATTTCCACTCACAAAGCCTTCACCAGCTGTTTGAGTGTTCATGAAAATCCTTTCAGTTTTCCACAACTGAGTGAGGATGCTTTCCAGGAGTGGCCTGTGGTGAGATATCCAGTGCACTCTTGCTCTGGATAGACTCAGAATATTAATCTTTTCATGGGATTTTGTCACCACAACCAGTTATTCCACAAAGGAATGAGGCAATTGGTGCCTCATGCAAAAAAAAAAAAAAAAAAACCAAAAAACAAAACTCTCCAACAATTCCTGGAGTTTCTGTTATTCAGGCCTCAGAAAGGTTTGATTTGGACTTTTTCAGTGGGAATAAGCAATTAGTGCTTTGCTTTATCTGCAGTCTGTTCAGATGGAGTTCAGTGATTGGTGAGGCAGTTTTGGATGGAGGTGCAGTTGCCCTGGCAACAATCAGGAGTGAAATCAGAACCTTTTGAGCAGCGGTGGAATGTGGTTCCACTTGGATGACAATGGGTCAGGGCTCTTTCATGGGCAGAATGCAATGCAGCACAATGGGATTTATTGCCACTGTGACATCAGATTGACACCATTCCTGCAAATTCTTCAGCTCCTGACAGACCTGGCTGAAGTCTGCTCGGTGGAAAAAGCTCAGGGAAATGCCATTAATCATTTTGTTTTCCAAACCAACCAGAGCCTGTGTGTCCCAGGGGGCTGGGAGGAATATCTTCCAAGAGAGTGAAAGCCAAGCTCCCTGCACAGGGCCCTAAAGAGTGGCTGTCCTGGACACCAGGAATGGTTCTGAGAACCACAGGCTCCTCTCTGCAGGCTGCTGGGTGTGCTGGCCCAAAGCTGCTGGAGAACTCCTGCACTGGCTGGTTTTTACACAGCCAGAACAATTCCCAGCCATTTCCAGGATGGTAATTCAGGCTCTTGAACCTGATTGCATTTGCTGACAGACAAGACTTTGCAGGAGCAAATCCTAAAGCAACACTGGAAGAAAAGGTTCCCTGTTCAGTGTGGAGGGGCAATATTTCATCCCTCCTGCCTGGACGTTTTTCCAACGCCTGTAATAAGGATCCTTTTATTCTGGAAGATCCCAGAGTTCTTTCTAATGAGATATAATACCCAGGACTGGAGAATGTGCTGCCTGCAGCTTTAAGGAAGTGCAGGTTGGGGTGCCAGAATCTGTCCCTCTACCCTAAAAAGCACAGAAAGGTTGGCATCCCTTGGGATGTCCCTACAGACCTCTGCCACACATAGAAATCCAAATCCACCTGCTTAGGTGGCACCAGAAATGGCCCTTAGCACTGATTGTAAGTAGGTGGCCCTTGAACCTTTTCCCAAGTTTCCTTTTGACTCAATGGAGGTGGTTCCCATTCATTTTCTAATTTGAAAAGCAGGCTTTTTTTCCTCAGTCACACGGCTGGTACCCTGCACATCCTTTCATTGTTGACAGGAGGCTTTTACAACAACAAAGCCCCGAGCTGGGGAGCTGTTCCTCTCCTTGGAATTAATCCTGGAGAACAATTGAGCCAGACAATGACACAACCTGTTTCTTGTCTTCCTCAGTGGGAAATGGGCTCAGAGCTTTGCGTCCATAAACAGCCAAGGGTGTGGAAGGAGAGGAGTGACCTCAGGGCCGGGTTTTACACGGCAGAACAAAGAGATCTCCGAGCCTGATTGGAAAAACACCCTGAGAGCAAATTGATGGCATAAGATCATAATTATCAACACACGTCACGGCGTGGGCTGATGGCTTGGGAAGGCTGACCTGAAACAGACTGGACAGAGGCAGGGAATAAAGCAGAGATTTATTAAAAGGCTTCTAGGATCGACTTTGGGCAGGACAGGAGCTTGACTAGGGCTACATTCAAGATTGACCCAAAATGGTCCCAGAATGGGCAAAGGGTCCCCAGGTGTCCCCCTTGGATGAGTTTGGGTGCATTTGCAGCTTGGGGTTGAATTGTCCCAGTGCAGCTGCAGGTTGTGAGGTCCCATCCTTCTTGTTCCTGCCTGCAGCCCCCCTTGGTTGTGCTTTGGGGCTGGAAGTTGTCCTTGGGGTGCAGCAGGAAAAGGATTTGTTTTGTGTCCCTGCTGTGTGCAGAGCTGAGTGCCCCTGACTGTGAGCTCAGAGCTGCAGCCTGGGCAGCAGAGCCTGGGATACAGGGAAGGGAAAACTCCAGGCATCAGCTGGAGCCCTTGGGAGCTCCTTCAGACACCAGGAACAGAGTCCTGGGTGGCTTTGGCAGCAGCAGGGACATTGCTCCATCCCTGCAGCACTGGGCTGGGCTGGAGGCTCTGATGCCTCAGGATTTTAACTGTTATATTTTTCATCTCTTTGTAATCCTGCCATTTAGTGTATAACTCTGAACTCCACACACAGTGGGAGCTGCTGCTTCCCCACGTTGGGCAGACACAACAATTCCTGTCCAGGCCTGGGGATCAAGGAGCCCTCAGTGCCTCAGGCCTGAGAGATGGAAACCAAAGTGAGCTGGGGGAGCAAACTGGGGGTCAATGACTTCATTCCCTGCAGCTGGAATTGGGAGATTTACCCCCAGTCTGCAAATGGACCAAAGTTATCCAAGTGTGCAACCCGTGACCTGTTGTCCATGTTGGGTGGGCTCCATCTGCCCTAAATGTACCTGCAGGCCCTCCCAGAAATAGAACTGCTTTTTATTGCCTTCACTTTGTCTGCCCTCTGGTTTTGGGTAACCCAAAAGGCATCAGCTCATCCTCAGGGATCTTTGGGGCCATTATTGCTCTCAGATTTCCCTTTGTTCCAGCACTCCTGGCACTGTTCCAGCACATATGAGGTCCCTTTTTCATTCTCCTTAATCCACACTTTCTTTCCTTCCCATGATCAGCCTTGAATTTGCTCCCAAATTAAGACAACTGAGTGATTTTTTGTTTGTTTTGGGTTTTGTCTGTTTTTGAATTTATTTTTTGTTTGTTTGGTTGGTTGGTTTTATGCTCATTTTGTTTGGGTTTTTTTTGTTTTGTTTTGTCTTTCCTGTGGGAAACTCCACTTTGTGTCCTTCAAATCCTTTCTCAGATCCTCTCATCCTGAGGTGATGGAGCTCAGCACCATAGGGAAGGTTCCAGAGGGGGAATGCCACCAGCCTGAGCTCGTGATGTGGGGCTGGGCAGGCCCTGACAGTGATTTGGGGTTTTGTTAATCACCTTTGGATTTGTGTGAATTTGGAGGGACTCTGGCTCTGAGCAGGAGCAAGTGATGCTGTAGCTCCATTTCATTCAGTGAAAACAGGAGTAAAAACTCAGGAAAAATATAGCATACAAAATAGGATAAATCTCCCACTGAGGCTGTGCACATCATTCCTGAATTTAATTTAATTTGGATTGCCCATCACTTATCCAACTCCCAACTAATCTGGAGTGAATCAGGGGACAGTGACAGTAAATTTCCAACCAGAGGGTGAAATTCTCTTCAGCCACGCTCTTGTCTCCGGTGACAGCAGCCCTGTAAAGGTAATGTGGAATAAATGAGAGAGACATTTATTTCACAGGCCCACAGCACCTGTGAGGCCAAACAGAAAAGTTGTCTCTCAAAACAATCTTTGGGAATTATTTTGGCAATAAAATCAACCCTAGTGCAGTTTAGATATCATTTTTTGAGTGTGTGGAGTGTTGACATTAGCAATGTATCAGGTTTTTATTTGATGTATTTTTGTTAACATGGGCTCTGATAAGATCTGCTCGCTCCTTCACACTGTTTGCCTGGAGAAGTGGAACAGGAAAAACACGGCTGGCTGAGCAGCTCCGGGGCACAGAGCTTGGAATGGGCTGAATTCCCACCCAGGGGCTGAATTCCCACCCAGGGGCTGAATTCCCACCCAGGAGCTCCTTCACTCAGCAGTGCTGGGGGAAAATCTGCCACACAAAGGGCAAACCACAGAGTTCCAGTCCTGGGATTGCAGGGGCACCCATCAGCCTCTGTGCAAGTCACAGGGAGGCAAAAATCCCGTTTAAAACAATCCCTACATTTACTTATTTTATTAAAGACCACTTCTATGTATATACGTTCCTCACATCCACAGACCTGGATAAAGGGCACAGGAATATTGGAATATCCCTGGAAAAGGGGAACAGGAATATTGGAATATCCCTGGAAAAGGAGCATGGGAATGTTGGAATATCCTTGGATAGAGGGCACAGGATGTTGGAATATCCCTGGAAAAGGGGCACAGGATGATGGAATATCCCTGGAAAAGGGGCACAGGATGTTGGAATATCCCTGGATAGACGGTACAGGAATATTGGAATATCCCTGGATAGAGGATACAAGATGATGGAATATCTCTGGATAGAGGGCACAGGATGTTGGAATATCCCTGGAAAAGCAGCACAGGATGCTGGAATATCCCTGGATCAGGCTCCCAGCTGGAATACCGTGTCTCCAGGCTGTGCTGTGGCCTCTCCTGGCTCCTGCTCTGCAGCAGTCGGAGGGACAGGAGCTCTCTGCCTGCCTCAGGAAGCTGACGTTAAGGAAGCTGTCCCCGAGCCTGGAAGAACCCTCCTGGAATATCAGCTCCTGCCCTCCCCCGGATTCCCAGATTATGAATTACCTGCTGTGTTTTGGGAAGGGGCAGAGCAGGGAATAAGGAGCAGAGGGTGTTGGCTGTGTGAAATGAGTGCTCAGCACTCTCTGATCCCATTCTGTCCTTGTTCCTGCCCCAACACTCACCTACTGCTGATTGCATTAATTCATTAATTACCTCATGGCTATTCAGAGCTGCAACAAACTGTTCTCCTGCTCCTGGCCAACAAGGGCCAGGGAGGGGGGAAAGTTCCTCCAGGAATTTTGCTGGGGCTCTGAAGGCTGAGGGAAGTCCATGAGGTGTGGGGTGGAATCTGCAGAAGGCTGGGAGTGAAATTTCCCTGGAATCAGTGATTGCCTTGGGAAGGCTGAGCTGGAGCAGAGACTGGGCAGAGGCAGGGAATAAAGCAGAGATTTATTAAAAGGCCTTTAGGGCACCCCTTGGGCAGGACAAGAGCCTGGGCAGGGCTGCAGCCAAGGGGGAGCCAAAATGGTCCCAGAATGGGCAAAGGGTCCCCAGGTGTCCCCCTTGGATGAGTTTGGGTGCATTTGCAGCTTGGGGTTGAATTGTCCCAGTGCAGCTGCAGGTTGTGAGGTCCCATCCTTCTTGTTCCTGCCTGCAGCCCCCCTTGGTTGTGCTTTGGGGCTGGAAGTTGTCCTTGGGGTGCAGCAGGAAAAGGATTTGTTTTGTGTCCCTGCTGTGTGCAGAGCTGAGTGCCCCTGACTGTGAGCTCAGAGCTGCAGCCTGGGCAGCAGAGCCTGGGATACAGGGAAGGGAAAACTCCAGGCATTATCAGGACAGACACCCGTGAGTCAGGGGAGGAGGAAATGCTAATTAGCTCTGGTGTTTGATTGCCTCACAGCTCATTTGCATTGAAGCCCAGCGGCCTGCTGAATTAAGGAGTAAGTTGGTTAGTGATTTCCAAAGGGAGAAGCCTGGATAGAAAATACATTTTTTCAGCTGTTCCATCTCTGCATGGCTGCCCCTGAATCCCTGTAAGTGTACAGGACCACTGGATGGGGCTTGGAGCACCCTACTCTGGTGGGAGGTGTCCCTGCCCATGGCAGGGGGTGGAAGAAGATGACCTCTAAGCTTCTTTCCAACCCAAACCATTCCATGATGCTCAGCTCTGGGATGTGTCCCAGCTGTCACAGCTTTAGGAATTGAAACTGTAGGAGCCTGAGCAGAAATGGAGACTCTTGGGTCCTGTCAGCTGAATATCAAACACAAATGGCTCTCAGCTGATGGGAAGAGAACCAGGGCCAGGAATTTCCAGCCAGGAGAAGGGGATGACAGTGGCCCTGAGGGGATCCAGCTGCCCCATCCTGGTGTGGGATACAGGGCAGGGTCACCTCTGAGTGACCAGGCTCAGGTGTTCCTGCTCTGTTTCCCTGCTGGGCCATCCCAGTTCAGGTTCAGCTATACTGGGGCAGCCTGGGGCACCCAGCCTGGGGCACCACCTGAAGGGCTGCTGAGTGTCCATTAGGGACATTTTGACAACAAGGACTTGGATATTTGCTAAATATATAAAATGAACCTTCACTTGTTGCACATCCCATGCAACAGATGACTTTGTTCTGAAAGACTGAGTATTATGTCAGTGAAAATAAAACAGACTGGTCACCTGCAGCTTTATTCCTGTCTTCTGCAAAATACTTTTCTGCTTAAACACAAGCAGAAAAATAGTATTTTTTAAACTTTACCTTATTAGTGGAAAGTCTTGAATTGCCTTTTGAGACAACAAACATCAAGAATATTTGAGCTAAACAAATTTCCATATCAGAGAGCTGCAGGAGTTAATCCCATAATGGAACAGTGTATTTAGCATTAAAGCAGCATTGTACCAAGTTATTTGTGTGAGCTGCTGGGTCCAGTCCCCTCCCTGCAGGAGGTGCTGGAGCTGAGGGTCAGGAGAGGAGGAGACTCCCCAGAGGGAGCAGTTTTAGGTTTCCCCTCTGCCAAAGTGTCTGGAAGTGACAAAGAATGGCAGCGAGGCCCCAAATCAAGAGCTTTGAGTTGCCAGCACTTTCCATTTCTCCTGGTATTTCAGTGTTTCCACTGCTGGCTCCTGGCTGAAGCCATGCAGTGCACACAGAGCAAATAAATTCAAACAGACATTCACAGCTTTCTATGGATTTTGGGAATTGCTCTGAGTTGGGAGCAGGGAGCTGCTTCCCTTGGAATCTGTCCTGTGGCTCCAAAATGGGCAACCAGCCTTCACCAAGGAGCAGCTTCCAGTCTGTCTTCTCTGACTTTAGAGGTCCAAACCTCCTCATTTTTATTTTTATTTTTTAAGTTGGTTTTGTTGTGAGCAGGTCTGGTTTCACTTATATGAATTAAATGTCAATATTTCTGTTGCTGTGAGTTGTTCCAGTGGGGATCACAGCACCCTTGCATGACTCAAAAATCTCTGCAAAGCTCTGCTGCTCTTTGGTGTCTATGTCTGCTCTTTAAAATGCTCAATAAGCACTTTGGTATTGATATTTTAGGTCTGTGTGAAGGCATTGAGTGAGGAGTCTAAGAAATAAGTAATATTTTGCTCTGGGTTAGGTGTGTTGGAATCAGAATTGTTAGGGTTGGAAGGGATCTTAAAGATCATCCAGTGCTTTATTTATTTTATATTTACATTATATAT
>WEIU01015653.1:32473-46157 GCA_013389925.1 Aegithalos caudatus
TATATATATATAATATTTTTGTAATTTTATTACTTTTAATTTTTTTACTTGCAATATTTTCTTCTGCTGCTGAATGGGTTTTTTACCAAAAATGCTGGAGGTGCAGGGGTCAGCTGCAAGGTGCTGCAGAGCCGTGTGCTGCAGTGGGGCCCTGGGTGACTGCAGCACTCACTTGGCTCAGCTGGGGGCATGGGGAGAACAAAATTTCTGCTCTCAAAGAAAATTTGAGCCTTTTGAAAGTTTCCCTCTGGTGGCATCCAAGATGTCCTTGTGGATGTAGGGCTGGAGCTTCCATTGGGATGTGCTCCACGTGTGCAGGCAGCACAGTTGGGGTGCTCCTGGTCCTGCTCTGTTATGGGAGCCCCTCTCCTACACCCCAGGGCTGGCTCTGGGGTCAGTCCAGGGGATTTTGTGTTCCCTTCCCCCTTGCAGAGCTGCCCTTCAGTGACCTGTGGGGATCTGAGCTATTCATTATGTTCGTTTAAACAGGCAGAGGGCAGGGTTAGGTGGGATTTTGGGATGGAATTCCTGGCTGGGAGGTGGGGAGGCCCTGGCACAGGGTGCCCAGAGCAGCTGTGGCTGCCCCTGGATCCCTGCAGGATCAGGTGCCCAAGGCCAGGCTGGAAGGGTTTGGAGCAGCCTGGGATGGTGGAAGGACAGGTCAGAAGCAGAAAGATTGGCTGTGAGCACCAGGAGAAGTCCCTTTGCAACACAAAGAGAGAGAGGAAGGAAAGGAGAGCAAGAAGGAAGAGCCTTAATGCTGCCCTGCAATAGATTTATTTAGGTTTTGTGGGTGGTGGATTTTTTTTAAAGGAACAAGTGTTGGAGCCAATCCCAAAGCAGCTCCGAAGGTTCTGACTTGTCACATTTCTGGTCTCGGAGCTGAAACCCTTCCAGGGTTACACAACAGTGACTAAAACTGGAAACCTTTCAGATCATTTCCAAAATGAAGCAGGAAACTGAGGTGATTGCTGAAGCAACACTGGAGAGAGAGAGAGACACCACTTCTAGGTGTGGGGTGAGAGTGAGCACCCAAATCAATTTGGAGGTTTGGGGTTGTTTTCTTTTTGATTTGACCTCCGAACAGAATTATCCTGGAACCCAGATCTTCACATTGTTTTGCTTAATGTTTTACAAACAGGCTGTTGAGTGAAGTTGTCACCGAACAAAAATTCACCCCTATTGTTTACACAATGGGAAAAGGGAGTCATAAAAGGGGTGTAGCAGCAATTTGTTAGGTATTAGGTTACGGTGCAAGAGGGATTATCCTCACAAAACACTGAGCCCTGAACTCCAAATATCGGGATTAAATTGCCAATTCCATGCAGTGAAAGGCTCAGCTCGATGCTCAAGGCTTTGCAGTGGCTGTTCTGTGAGCTGACAGTCAGGAGTTCGGGTTGTTCTGGCACAGCTGCTCTGCTCAGGAGGAACCACGTGAAAATATAAATGCGATAAGAAAATCTGCTCCTGCTGCTGTTTGCTTTGTGGCAGCTCTTCACTGGGTAAATTAGGTGCTGGGTTTGTCCCTGGTTCTGCCACTGCTCTCCTTTATGACCTTTGAAATACAGGAGTTTCCTCCCATATCTGATTGGGGTGGGATTTTTAAAGATTTTCCCTCAGTTTGGGGGTTCAGTGTGGAGGCCCCTGAACAGAGATCTCTGGAGCAGTTCTGTACCTCCCTGAGCATTTCAGGATCCAACACAGTAAAATCCTGGGCTTACATAATTAATAATTATCCTGGTTTCTGAATTCTGATATATTTATGCTTTAGAACAACACTCTGCCATGTAATCTAAAGAACTCTTTTGAGATTTTTCTGTTTCTGCCTTCCTACCAGCCTGCCTGGCTTTGCTGTTTTATTTTTATCTCTGACAAGCTTCCATTTGAAAGAAGGGAAATACATTTATAAGAATGGAGTGCAAAAATACTGTGAACTTCTGCTGTGCTGCAATGCAAGGGGAGGCTCATGATGTGCACAAACATGCCCAGAAATCCAGGAAAAAACCCAGAGAAAGTAAAAGCAAGACAGAAAATGGGGAGGGTTTCTGTCAGTGTTGGAGGAAGGTGAAAATGCTTCCTGGCAACATCTGAGAGTCATTTGCAACAACAGATCCCCGAGCTTTAGTGAGCAGAGAACGTTTTTAAATCCTTCTCCACCCCCTTGGTTAATCTTTACCAGGTAACAGGACTTCTTGTGGAATCGTGGGGCTTGCTTAGGGATGTGTCAAACATTTCCAGTTTGGAAAATCAGGCTTTTGAAATGACTCTGGGTGAGGTTGAAGGTCATCAGTCTGGTCGGGACCCTGTGGTGTTTGGTAACAATTTGGTGATGATCAGATTCTCCTGAGCCTCCTGCAGAAGTCAGAGTGCCTCAGCAGAGGGAGGGACAAACATCTGGGTTCCCAAACTCCCTGTGCTTGTCTGGAACAGGGAAATCACGTGTCTGTTCCACGGTGTCCCCAGGAATGAGGGACAGATCCTAATCCTGATGTACATAACCCAGGAACACTGCAGGGTGGGTCTTGGGGCCTCAATGTTCTGAGCAACATCAATGTCAGAGAGCTTTTAATCATGATGCACGATTATTAATTGTTAGGGTTATTATTGCACTCCAGAGACTTGGAGAGGTGGCCTTGAAATGTGCAGGTTTGGATTGTGTTTGAGCACACCCAAAATACTGGGGAACATTTTTCAATGCTTGGGAGTGGCTGAGGAGGTTCTTTACAGAGATTTTAGCTCACCCTGGGCAGTGCACTGTGCAGTTTGGGGTTTTGGGTCACCCTGGGCAGTGTGCACTGTGCAGTTTGGGGTTTTGGCTCACCTGGGGCAGTCTGCACTGTGCAGTTTGGGGTTTTGGCTCACCTGGGGCAGTGTGCACTGTGCAGTTTGGGGTTTTGGGTCACCCTGGGCAGTGTGCACTGTGCAGTTTGGGGTTTTGGGTCACCCTGGGCAGTGTGCACTCTGCAGTTTGGGGTTTTGGGTCACCCTGGGCAGTGTGCACTGTGTAATGACAAATGTCTCTGGGAAATCCAGGTTTTAACAAAACCAGGAAAGCTTAGCTCAGGTCCTGGAGTAATCCTTGTCTGGTAGCCTTGCTCTGCAGTGGTTCTTTTTTGCACCATCCAGCTCCAGGGCTGGATATTTGGTTGGGGAGCTCTGCATCACGTTCCCTTTCTTGTTGTGGACATACTTTGGATTGTTTTGGGAAATCCCAACCAGTTCCATGGCTTCCTATACCAGCCCAAAACTCATCTCAGACATCCACAGGAGCATTTCTATAATTACAACTTGTAACTAGGAGAAACCCTGCCTAGAGTCAGAGTTCCCAAAACCAGTCACCTCCATGTCCCAGTTGTCTCCTGGCTGTGGCAGATGAGCAGAAGATCAGAGTGCCCTTTACTCCTTTGCTCTGTGTGTCACCATCCAAGGTTCTTCCCACCAAAATCNCTGTGCAGTTTGGGGTTTTGGGTCACCCTGGGCAGTGTGCACTGTGCAGTTTGGGGTTTTGGGTCACCCTGGGCAGTGTGCACTGTGCAGTTTGGGGTTTTGGGTCACCCTGGGCAGTGTGCACTCTGCAGTTTGGGGTTTTGGGTCACCCTGGGCAGTGTGCACTGTGTAATGACAAATGTCTCTGGGAAATCCAGGTTTTAACAAAACCAGGAAAGCTTAGCTCAGGTCCTGGAGTAATCCTTGTCTGGTAGCCTTGCTCTGCAGTGGTTCTTTTTTGCACCATCCAGCTCCAGGGCTGGATATTTGGTTGGGGAGCTCTGCATCACGTTCCCTTTCTTGTTGTGGACATACTTTGGATTGTTTTGGGAAATCCCAACCAGTTCCATGGCTTCCTATACCAGCCCAAAACTCATCTCAGACATCCACAGGAGCATTTCTATAATTACAACTTGTAACTAGGAGAAACCCTGCCTAGAGTCAGAGTTCCCAAAACCAGTCACCTCCATGTCCCAGTTGTCTCCTGGCTGTGGCAGATGAGCAGAAGATCAGAGTGCCCTTTACTCCTTTGCTCTGTGTGTCACCATCCAAGGTTCTTCCCACCAAAATCCAAAGGTGGTGCCAGCAAAACACAATTTTCGAATTGTGAAGATTTTCTGATGGTGACAGCAGAGTGGAATCCTCTCAGGAGCCTTTGATCCATGAAGTTGAGTCCCTTTGAGAGTCCTGGGATGTCTGGGAGTATTTTCAGAGGTATCAGGTTTGAAGTAGTCAATAAGAAAAGCAGTGGGATCATGGAATATTGAGCTGGGAGGGATGAAGGGTGATCCAGTCCAGCTCCTGGCCCTGACACCTCAACAGTCCCAGCCTGGACATCCCTGGGAATGGTGTCCAAACTCTCCTGGAGCTCTGGCAGCCTCAGGGCTGTGCCCATTCCCTGGGGGAAGAACCTTTCCCAAAATCCAACCTAAACCTCCCCTGGGCCAGCTCCAGCCATTCCCTGGTTCCTGTCCTTGTCAGGGAGCAGAGATCAGGGCTGCCCCTCAACACAAAGCCCCACAAATGTTTTTATTTAAGATCATATTGGCTCTTTTATTTAAGATCATATTGGCTCCTGATTACAGTTTTTCATTTTACAGCTCCTGATTGCAGTTCACTTCATTTTCACACCTCACATTATGAGGTCCTTAAAAAAATACCAAAAAACAACCAACCCTTGACAGTTTCCAGTTTTTGTTTGTTGTTAAACACGACTTTGAAAATGTTGGGTCAAGCCTCTTCAATAGAGCAGGCTGCACTGTTTGTTTAAAACTCTGAGTGAAGCAAGTCATATGAATGTTTCCAAAGACCCTATTCCAAGAAGTATTTTTGGAAACATTAATGTTGTGTTTTTTAATGAAGGCCACATTCTGAGGCTACGACACCATATGTCACATTCATTTCTGGACTGGAAAAAAAAAAAAGGAAGAAAAGAAAAAAAAAAAAAAAAAAGAAATGGAAACTATGTTTGGCTTTTAAGTGTTTTTGGATGAATGTCTCTGCATGCTTGTCATTGTTCCTTGGATGAGGGGAGAGTTCTTGGGCTGTTAATCCAGTCCATCCTATATATTTTATACTCCAAGGGCCTGATTCTGCTCTGCCTGGAAGTGTGTGCAGTCATTTCTGCTCAGGCAAAGGGAGTGAAGACCTGAGGAAAAGAATTCCCCTAGGAAAGTTGTTTTTTCTGAAATTCGCTTTTCTTAAATTCATTTTCCTTGGATTTCTTGGCTCCATTGAAAACCTACATCCGAACTCTGAAACCAGCTTAAAAATGGGAAAAGAGCTTATCATTTTTCCATCAAAAACTTGCAGTTTCTGGAAGAATAATGACAGGTTTCCCACAAAAAATTTTTTTTTTCTTTTTTTTTTCTCCTTTAGGAATGTCAGTTAGAAGCATGAAATTAGCAAAAAATTGGAATTTTTCTGCTGTGTCCCCATCACGTCTGACTGGTGTGTGTGTTAATGGTTGAGATGTCATGGAATGAGCTGGAAACCTGCAGGAAAAGGATTTACATTTTTAAATGACAGGGTTTTTATTGGATTCCAGGTGATGAGGTCTCAATTTCTAATATAATTCTTGTTCTTGATCACTAAATAAGGCCCAGGACTGGCCCTGCTCAGTTCTTCTCTGCTCTGACAGAGGAATCTCCTAATCCACATCACTTCCTAAATTTGTGTCACCCACAACTTCCATTAACACCCTCCATGTTTGTTTCAGACTCATTAATCAAGATTTAAATATTTTTTGGCAGCCGGATATTTTTTTGTTTGCCTTAAGGACGGATTTCAGAGGCTTTCCAGAACCTCAGAGGGATTTCTTTTTTTTCATTTGAAATGTAAATAATTTTCTGCAAATTGAACAAACATGTCTCTGTAACACCAGCTCAGTCAAGTTCACAAGTGCAGGTTTTTCTGGAACATAAATAATGATGGATGATCGTGTGTTTGATACATTTTTTGGTTAAAACACACCAGCACTGAATTTCCCAGCTCGTGTGACTGAAGTTTTACCTCTAAATAAGGGTGTTTTTGCATTTTTTTATTTCTAATGGAGGAAAATTAAGAAAATTGCAAAAATAAATTGCCTCCAATATTTGGCCAAATTCAAGTGGTTTGTGCCATTTGTGACTTCTATGGGAAGCTCATCCTGCTTGTAATGTTGCTTCATGGGATCATTAAAGGAGTTACATTAGAGTCACCACAAAGGTTTAGATTTCTCTTCATCTACAGACCAAATTTTGGGGTTGATAAGGACATTTCTAACTGGTTGAATTTGTAGCTGTCTCCTATTTCCAGGCTTGGTTTTGAGCAAAGTTTTGTAATGTGTGTCACAGCCTGTACGCTTCCAAAAACTACCCTTGATGGCCACAGAGTAAACGGGATCAGATTTGGAGATTCAAATAAAAACAGACTTTCTCCTTTATTTCATAGATTTCCAATGAACAAAGAAAGCAGCCCCTGGGACCTTCGTTAAGCTGAGGCAGAGATGAGGAAGATGAATGACCAAAGTGGCTGCTACAGGCCCGTGAATATCCAGGGAAACAAGGTCAGTTACCGCGGCACCTGCCGGGACAGCCCGGAAAAGGAGGTGAAAAAGCAGCAGAAGAGATTTCTCCACAAGGATGGCAGCTGCAACGTCTACTTCAAGCACATCTTCGGGGAGTGGGAGAGCTACGTGGTGGACATTTTCACCACGCTGGTGGACATCAAGTGGCGCCACATGTTTGTGATTTTCTCCCTGTCCTACGTGCTCTCGTGGCTGTTCTTCGGCCTGGCCTTCTGGCTGATTGCCGTCCAGCACGGGGACCTGTTCGCTGACGAGGAGGCGACCCCGTGCGTGGCCAACGTGCACAGCTTCACGGGAGCCTTCCTGTTCTCCCTGGAAACCCAGACCACCATCGGGTACGGCTACCGCTGCGTGACCGAGGAGTGCTCGCTGGCCATCCTCATGGTGATCCTGCAGTCGGTGCTGAGCTGCATCATCGACACCTTCATCATCGGGGCGGCCCTGGCCAAGATGGCCACGGCCCGGAAGAGGGCCCAGACCATCCGTTTCAGCTACCACGCCGTGGTGGGGCTGAGGGACGGCAAGTTCTGCCTGATGTGGCGCATCGGGGACTTCCGGCCCAACCACATGGTGGAGGGCTCGGTGCGCGCGCAGCTGCTGCGCTACCGCGAGGACAAGGAGGGCAGGATGACCATGGAGTACCGGGACCTGAAGCTGCTCAACGACCAGATCATACTGGTCACACCCGTCACCGTGGTCCACGAGATCGACGGCGACAGCCCCTTGTACGGCCTGGACCGCAAAGCTCTGGCCAAGGACAGCTTCGAGATCCTGGTGACGTTCGTCTACACGGGCGACTCCACGGGGACTTCCCACCAGTCGCGGAGCTCCTACGTGCCCAGAGAGATCCTGTGGGGACACAGGTTCAACGATGTGCTGCACGTCAAGAAGAAGTACTACAAGGTGGACTGCCTGCAGTTTGAGGAGACCACGGAGGTGTACGCCCCTCACTGCAGCGCCATGCAGCTGGAGCGGAAGGAGCAGGAGTGGAGCCGCGCCGAGAAGACGCGGGAGAAGCAGTCGGAGAAGTCAGCCCTAGAAATGAAACCCAACCAAAAGTCCTTCAGTGCTGTTGCCCTCGTCACCAGTTGTGAGGACCCTGAGGAGCCAGTGACAGCTTCCAGCCAGCCTCCTGGAGAGGATTCCTACAGGAAAGCAGCCGTGACCTTGAACAGGCTCTCCATAGAGTCCCAAATCTGACTTTTCCTGCTGTTAAAAACTCTCCCAAGAAATTCTCCCCTCGTAGCTCCTCAAACACAAGCAATGAACCATGTGCAGCAGTATTTGTATCCCAGACCTTGTGCCCACGCTGTCACACACTGCCACACCCTGCTGGGCTGCCAGGGCCAGCTCTGCACTGTGGGCACAAGGGTGCAGCTTCCACTTGGGATGCCCAGAGAGCCCCTGCACTGGAGCAAACCCTGGGAGAACTTTCTTCCCCTGCAGGAACCAGGGCTGGCCATGCCCAGAGACAGGATGACCTCGGCAGGGCACACAAACCCTGCCCCATGCCCTCTGGGTAGGGGTTTCAAAGCTGCCTCATTGGTTTGGAAGACCCATTCCCAGTTCCTCCAGGAGGCTTGGAAGCTCCATTATCCCAACAGATGATTCCTCAGATGCAGCCTCATGCCAGAGCTCCTCTAGGGAATCTGTGGGGCTGTTCTTTGTAAGACAAAGGAATAAATGACCCCAGTGTTCCTGGGTGGCTTTGGACACCTGTTCACACCCTGCCCGATCCTATGGGATCCACAGTGGGATCCCAGAGAGCTTTCACTCCCTGATAATGAGCCATTCTCTGAGGTGCCGCTGCCTCAGCAGCTGGAGAGATGCAGGAGGTCAAAAAACAATCAAAACAAGACCTCCAGTTTTAAATCAGCAAAATCAGGTTGAGCCTTGAGGAGAAGATCATGTCTGGAGTGAGTTGTGCAATATTTTATATCAAATCCTCTTTCATTTCATTTCATCTCACCTTTCTTTTTAGCGTGTTGCACTTCCTTGCAAAGACAAAGATCAATCTGGAGAACAAACAGGGTGATTTTGTCAAAATGAAAAATGCTTGTCTGAGATGGCTGTGCAAAAATGATCCTTCATGGAGAAATCCAACCACTCCTCTGTCTGCTCAAACTGGGAAAAAAAGGAAAATGTTGATGCTCGGAAGGTGTCTGTGACGTGGAAGTTCCATGCTCTGCACATCTCTGTAATTATTTAGTGAGCAATGCCTCATCATGCCTTTGCCCCTGATGATTGCAGCTCATTTGCTTTGTGTTTAATTATCCTGCAAATGTAAAATAATCACATTGGAGTTTGTGGGGCTGATCTCACCTGACCTTAGCAGCAAAGAAATTCAGTGTCTGCCTGCTCTCTGTGCCTACTGGAACTCTTCTGTCTCCACCAGGGAGTTCACTCCACCTTCCTCAGGTTTTTAGGGAGCTGAGGGCAGCAGGATGAGTTTTCCTGGAAATGTTCATCCCTCTCCAATTACTGCTAAAGAAGATGAAACGACTGCTGTGGAAATGCTGGCTAACTTTAGGCTGCTAAAATTAGGTCTGACGAGTCATTCACATCATTCTGACTAATTAATTGGGTTTTTATGAGCTCATCACGTTTAATGAAGAAAAAAATAGCCTGCTAAGTGTTTTTTTTTCCCTGCTATTTACTCCATGTAGTAGTAGGATTGCTGGATTATTTTAATGTATTTCTCTTTTGCTAGCACTTGTCTCTGGATAAAAATGATCCCTTTAGGTAAAACTGAAGCCTGGGGGGTGTTAGTTATTCCAAAACTCATTAATTATCCTATTTTATGTGCTGATTCATCAGCAGCAACCACTTATAAGTGAAGTAAAAACCATATTCTTGTATCCTGGATTTAAACACTGGCAGACGTGGGGGAAATAGTCTAGAAAAAATGGCAAGGAATGTAGGAAAATGTAGGAAAATGTGGGTTCTTCTCAGTACTTCTGTGGTGTTGGAAAAAACACTACTAGGATTGAATAAAATAGAATATCACCTTCCAGACATGGGAATTAACCCTTCCACACCCCTCAGATCCTGCCTGGGATGCTTTTATTTAATGCTGGGCACCTCTTTTTGGGAAAGATGTGGAGGAATTGGAAGGGAATTGGGAGATCTGGAAAAGCTGTCAGTGAGGAAGGAGGGAAATGGTTCATGGTGTTTCAGCCCTAAAAAGGGTTTGGAGGCAAAGAGAAATTGCATTTAATGTGGGGCGGGGGGAATCTGGGGTTGGGAGAGGTTGGGAGAGGAAAAGATGGGATTAAACTGGCGGGAAAGGGAGGGAAAATAATTAGGAAACACTTAACGAGGGTGGGGGTGACAGAGATGAGAGTTTGTAACCTCCGTGGTGGCTCTGGGGAACCTGATGGAGGAGGCAGCAGAGTCAGGAATGACAGAAAAGCCAGCCTGGAACTTCGCAAGCCCTCTGCTGTGGAGATCAGCAGGCAGGTCAGTAATGCAGAAGCTCTCCCTTGGAGACAGAACAGCCCTTAGGTTACAAGTTCGTGGTAATTCCCCTAGGAGACTGCTCCTGCCCTCAGGGCCTGCAAATGTCTTCCTCCCATGAGGCTTTGTGGTTAATATGTTAATCAGTTATACCTCATTGGTTCTTTCCCTACTTCCTCCTTTTTACCCCACCTGATTGGTCCATTTTCAATCCTTCCCCTGATTGGTTCATTTCTCCTTTTTACCCTACCTGATTGGTCTGTTTTCAGTGCTTCCTCTGATTGGTTCATTTCTCAATGCTTCACCCAATTGGCCAAGTTTTGTAGCAGTGTGGGGGGAGAAAATCCCTAGGCTGAGCTGAAGTCCCTAGGTTGAGCTGAAGTCCCTAGGCTGAGCTGAAATCCCTAGGCTGAGCTGAAATCCCTAGGCTGAGCTGAAATCCCTATGCTGAGCTGAAATCCCTAGGCTGAGCTGAAATCCCTAGGCTGAGCTGAAATCCCTAGGCTGAACTGAAGTCCCTAGGCTGAACTGAAGTCCCTAGGCTGAGCTGAAGTCCCTGGGCTCCCTGTGAAGCTGGGGAGCTCAGCAACCTTTCTCTCCCCAAGTTCTCTCCCCTGTGAGCCTCTGGAAAAAAAAAATCTCCCTTTGGAATGGCTTTGCTGGAAGTGGAAGTACCAGGAGTCGGGTTAAGGGATTTGTCCTGGGTTCCTTTGGCACAGAGAGATACAAATAATAAATACAAATACATGGGTATGGCTGGTAAGGTGTGCCTGGGTCAGCTGATGAGGGTCAGGAAGAAACTTCTCTTCTGGGCATGCTAATTCATAAAAAACAACTTTATATTTTCTTCTACTTTTATCTCCAGCCTCTGATCCCAGCCCATGCTGAGACAGGATACTGGGAAACCACTGGTCTCAACCAGCCTGGCTTTTTTTCTGTTTGCTACTTTAATTTCATTTATCCCAGTACAAATACTGTGTGTAATGATGAATAGCAAAACATGCAATGATTTTTTAAAATGAATAAAAACAGCAAAATAAAGAACATTCCTTTGCCACCACCTTGTGAGAGCACATTGGGCTCTTTTCTCTTCAGCTACAAGTTTTAAGCTTCCATATCCAGTTTTTCTGGGCAACCTGTGCTAGGACCTCACCACCTTCACAGGGAATATTTTCTTCCTGATTTCTCATCCATCCCTGCCCTCTGGCAGTGGGAGCCATTCCCTGTGTCCTGTCCCTCCATCCCTTGTCCCCAGTCCCTCTCCAGCTCTTCTGGAGCCCCTTTAGGCCCTGGAAGGAGCTCTGAGGTCTCCCTGGAACCTTCTCCTCTCCAGGTTTATATTTACAGGAGGGATAAAATAAATTTATATTCATTTTATAAATATAATAACATAACATATAATATAATAATAATATAAAATAAATTTATTTTATACCCTGACTGTGTTCTTGGATGAGCCAGTTCTTAATCCTTCCTCCCTAAGAAAGGACCTAGAAAGGTTCCTGCAGAATACTGGACAATGGAAAAATAGCATCAATAGGATAAAGAGGATGAATGAGAGGGAGACTCTTCCTCCCCCATCTGCTCTTCCTCAATGAGGATTTCCCAGGGATATTTTTTCCATCCCCACTGTAGGGCTGAGCAATAAAAAAAGTAAACAAGACTCCCAGAAACCCAACCAAAGTGACAACATGTGCATTCCCCAGCAGGGACACAGACCTGAGCCTCCAGTCATTCCCAATTAACTGGAGCCAAATTCCCACCAGCCTAAAGGGAAGAACCTGGATATATTTTGTGGTGAAACAACAGGACCTTCCTGCTCTTCCAGAGCCTTGCATGTCTCCTTGGGGCTTCCAAAAGCCAATTCCTGAAGCTGAGGTTCAGCAGCTCCTTCCCAACCACCACTAAGAGGCAGGAGTCGGAATTTCTGTGTGAAAGTTGCTCACCCCATCCCCGACTTTTCCACAAAATTTACCAGCTGAAGCCAAATTCTAAACAACAAAGAGCAAACACAAACCACCCTGCACTGGCCTCCTGACTCATGATTAAAACTTCACCCTGGTTATTTTCCCTTGGAAAGCAGCACCGTTGTTCCGGGTCAAGATTAATTTATGTCAAGGGGGATATAATAAGAGATTATTATATCATTTATTTTTCCAGCCTTGCTCACCACCATTCATTAGGGCTGCTGGCATCTCCTTCCCCGTTATCATGTGTCTTTGAGTGCATAGTTTTTGTGAAGCTGGGTTTCAGATGTGGGACAGGACATTATCCCCTTGTTTATCCCTCATTTCTCACACGCTGTGCAGGAGGTCTGAGCTCACTTCAGGAAATAGCAGGTACCTTTCAGGGCATCAGAGAAGTTGTGTAGGAGGGGGAGAAATTGCTTGTAAGCTTTTTTAATCTGTTAGATCTTTGCTGGTTGGAGCTGGGAACCTGCAAACAGGAGGAGATGGTGTCTGTGGTGGCTGGAGAGGCCCAAAGCAGGGAAAAGGAAGAAGCCTCTGACAAGAGTCACTCCCAGGCAGACAAGGGGAAGTGTGACATAACCAGGCTGGAACAAGAAGTTGAAAGTTTTCATCTAGGCTGAGAATTGGGTTTTCATGGGGCTTAAAAATCACAGCTGAGGAGCTGCTTCCAGGATGTGCAGGTTTTTGTGGGGTCAGTCCTGGTGTCTGGGAATGAGCAGGGAGCAAAGGCAGTGTGAGGCTGGGCAGCTGTGCCTGGCGCTGGTGCTGCTCCCTGGGAGCCAGCAGGGTTTGGAGCCCTGATATCCACACCTCTCAATATTTCCTCGGGCCAAGCAAAGCAAGGTTACCTATGCCTGTCAAAAATGCACAAGAATTTCCTGCTCAGGTGTGTGATGGAATCATGGAATGGTTTGGGATGGAAGGGAGCTCAGAGCTCATCCAGTGCCACCCCTTCCATGGGCAGGGACACCTTCCACAGAGCAGGCTGCTCCAGCCTGGCCTTGGACACTCCATGGGGGAGTTTCCCCCAAATATCTCATCTAAATCTCCTCTCTTTCGGTTTAAAACCATTATCCCTGTTCCAATCACTGTCTTCCCACTTAACAAGCTGCTCTCCTTATTGTCTGCCATCCCCCTTTAGAGTCTGGACCAATCCCAATCCCAATCCTGATTCCTGTCCCGATCCTGATCAATCCTATCCCCATTCCTATTTCTATCCTGATCCCAATCCCCAACCCAATCCTGATCCTGATCCTGATCAATATGATCCTGTTTTGATCCTCATCCCTGTCTTGATCCCCCACCCCGATGCTGATCCCCACCCTGATCATGATCAATGCTATCCCCTCCCCATCCCCATTCTTGTCCTGATCCTGATCCTGATCAATCCAATCCCCACCCTGCCCTGATGCTCATCCCTCTCCCAATCCCCATCCTGATCCCCTCCCGATCAATCCAATCCCCATCCCCATCCCAGTCCCCATCCTGATCCCCATCCCTGTCCCAATCGCTATCCTGATCCCCAACCGATCAATCCAATCCCCATCAATCTGATCCTCATCCCTGATCCTGATCCCGATTGCAATCCCCATCCCTGATCCAGATCCAGATCCCTGATCCCAATCCCGATTGCCATCCCCATCCCAATCTCTGATCCCGATCCCGATCCCGATCCCGATCCCGATTCCGATCCCGATCCCTGATC
>WEIU01015653.1:46206-57111 GCA_013389925.1 Aegithalos caudatus
CTCGGGCCCCGCCGCCTCCCCCGGCCCCCGCAGCCCCGGGGCCGCTCCGCACCGCCCGGGACCGGAGCTCATCCCGTCCCCGAGTGTCACCCCCAAAATGCGGGGTTATAATCCGACAACCTGTTGCCAGTGGATTCCCGGTGGATTCCCAGTATTCCCAGTGTTTCCTGACCATCCCCAGGAAATCTGGGCGCAGCTGTCAGGTCAGAACACATTTTGTTATCAAACTGGCGCGGTGTTTGCTGGTGTATTTTGTACCCTTCCCCTTTATACCTAGCAGAGCTGGGAGGGAGGTGGGCCGGTTTGCCGGCTGAGGTAAATACAGCCGGGCAGAGCTGGCTGCACTCCACCAGGAACCTTTCAAAGAGGGCAGTGAGCTGTTTGTGGCCAAAGGGACAGACCCGGGACATGGCAGTGACCGAGAGCCGCCTGTTTGTTTGGGCCAGGGAACGCGTGTGCGTGTAGGAAGGCAAGGCTAGCGTTTGTTATCGTGTAAAAAACTCCACGCAGAAAAGCTCCGGAATAGAAATGCCTTAATAATTATCTCATCTCCAGTGCCATGTCCACTTCTGGATGCACATTTTCCGTCGAGCGGCTCCGTGCGTTCTCTCACGCACGGGAGCAGCTCCAATGGAACATCTGCTGAGCCCTCCATGTCATCCTCCTCCTTCACATCCTCTCCCCTCGCTCTCGGAAGCTCCACAAGTGTCAGGCAGCTGCTCTGCCGCCGCTGCTGGGCAGTGCATCGGCTCCCCGTGCTTCCCATCTCCCATGGCTGGGTGTCTCCAGCCCTGCCTGGCGGGGGAGGGACTCTGGGATCTGTCACCGTCCCCGCCGGGCCCGGTGCCTCTGTGTGACCGCGGTGCAGAGCAGCAGCAGCAGGGGAGGCTGCCCCAGAGCCTCCCCGCTCCCTGCTCTGCCCTGGGGATCGCTGGAAAGGCGCTGGTGGGTGAATCCAGCAGGAATTTCGGCTGGGAAATGCCTCGCTGGGGTAGCCACGCTCTGAGCGGGGCAGGAGAAATTGGAATTGTGCATCAGAGCTCAGATCTCCAAGTGGAGAATCAGGGAGAGCTCAGGGGGTGTCTCTGAGGGGAAACCTTCCGTGCCCTTACTCATGGGAAGTAAAGGTGACCCCACCAATTCCATGGGAGGCTGTCCAGAGAGAGCTGTGGTAGGATGTGAAGTGGGAAATGAAATTTGGGGAGAGTTTTATGGCAGTTCCTGCAGTTACTCACTGCACTGATTAAACTTCTCTCCTGCAGTGCCTTTCCCCACTCTGTTAGAATGTGGATTTTTGTCTTTCCTCTTGTTTTATCCTTCTTTTTGGAGAGGCCCCAGGTAGTCAGATGCGGTTCTTTATAATCCCACACAGCACCAGCCACGAGGCATTTCCCAACACCCTCCAGCAAACCCTGCTAGTACAAATGTCCTAAACCCACAGAATTCCTTTGCCACGGACCAAAAAACGTGGGAGAATGGTTTGGAAAAGCTTTTGGTGACAGCAATCCTCAGGATTTGGGGAGAGCAGCTCCAGCAGGGAGGTGTCACATGTGAATAGATCTGCACGTATGGGACTGAAACAGCTCCCATCCCTTTCCTCCCATTGATAAAGGGGATGGTCCCTGCCAGTCCCAGCTCCAGTTTCACCCCTCTGGAACAGCTGCACTTTCCCCAGCTGTGTGCTTGGCCCGGGGTAATTGGTAGGGTGCTAATTTTACCTGAGATGCTGAAAGCCCTGGAATGGCCTCTCCACATAAAGGGAGGCTCCACGCCCTGCCCCGGCCTCCTGGGCCTTATCTGAGCAAAGGAAATCACGGCTCTGACTCTGGATTTGCTCCTTGGGGATGCTTCTCCTTCCCAGAGTTACCTGAAGCACAGCTGAGGGCAAAGGAGAGCGAGGTCAGGGATGTTTTGTGCTGGGAACCAAATCGTCAAGGGCTGAGGTGTTGCCTCGCAGTAAATCACCTGATGCAGATTTAATTACTCACCCAGATCTGCTTCTTCTCTTTGCTCCCCCGTGAGAGGAGCCACTTCCAGGCACCAAACAGCACAAGGATGCTTGGAAGCCTTTCACTCCTTTCTGGGCCTTCCAAAAAGATTCAAAGTCAATTGCCATTTCAGATGGAGATTCAGAACAGACACTTCTTCAGCTTGAAAAAATTACCCTGGAGTATGGTCAGAGGCAAAGCAATTTGCCAGGGCTTGAGGAGTGTGAATAATGCAGAGCACAGAGCTCTGTGCAGCCTCCAGTGTAAAATCCTGCCCTGTGCACCCATCCCTGGAGCTGGGATCAGCAGCACAGCTGGGGATGAAGGGAAGCTGAGCTGCTGGGGAGCTCAGACTCCTGGAAAGCTGGGGGATGGATTTGTGTGTTGGATTTTTTTGTGGGTTTTTTTTTNTTTTTTTTTTTTTTTAACAAAAAGAGCCAGAATTGATTGGCATTGCTGGCACTTGATCCTGAGCTCTGGAGTCACCCCACCAGGCGAGAGGAACAAAGCCAGCCCGTTGTTCCTGCTCCAGGCTGTTCTGCACAGGGTTTTTGATGTCACCTTTGGTGGCAGAGAGCACAGGCACCTTCCAGTACTGTCACAGGTGACATGAGGAGCCCCTGCTCATTCTCTGTCCTCTTTGTGTCCCCCTGTGCCTCTGATTGTCCCCACATGTGATCCCTGCCCTTTGTCAAATCAAGACAGCCCCAGCCTGGGTGCTGGGTGTCCCCTCTGCCTGTCACAGGTGACTCAGGAGGCTTTTGGGCCCCAAAATGTGATGGGATAAAAGTGAAATATCTGCCAAAGCAGAGCTCTGGGTAGAGGTTTGTGCCCTGAGGGCTCTGGGGAGGGATGGGAACTCCTTGGATCAGCCTTGGCTTCTCTGGAGCCACAGACCCGAGGGGGGACCATGGACACCTACCCAATGTTTTGGGTGCTAGACAAGAGGGCAGGGAGGAGAGGGATCCAGGGAAGGGATCCAGGGAAGGGATTCAGGGAAGAGATTCAGGGAAAGGATCCAGGGAAGGGATACAGGAAAAGGGTTCAGAGAAGAGATTCAGGGAAGGGATTCAGGGAAGGGATCCAGGGAAGGACCCAGAGAAGGGATCCAGGGAAGGGATTTGGGGAATGGACCCAGGGAAGGGATCCAGGGAAAGGATTCAGGGAAGAGATCCAAGGAAGGCATCCAGGAGAGAGAAGCAGGGAAGGACTCAGGGAAGGCACCCAGGATGCTGCTGCACCTCCCATCCCACCTGTGGGGAGCAATCCCAGCCCTGTGGAAGCACAGGGATCCTGGGAGATGTGATGCCAGCACAGCACCACGATGTCACCAGCTCCCTCTGTCACCAGCTCTGACATTTATCAGCTTTCCAAGCTGATTGCTCAACATTTGATGGGAAAAAGCACAACCTTTCCCCCTCCCCTCCCTGTCACAAGGTTGTTTAATAGGGTTTGGGCATCAGCTCAAACAATACCAGGGGATCAAAGCCAACTCCTGAAGAATTAGGGAGATTACAAAGAAACTCATAGCTCATGAGGCACAGCCTTTCCCAGTGCAAACCAGGAGCCTCCTCCTGCCACCATCCTTCCCCTCCTGGCACCTGCACCAGGCTAGGGCAGAGCTCAGGACATTCAGTTTAGCCCAAATTCCAGCTCAGGATGCCCAGGGGTGGGTGGGGAATCCTTCCCCTGTGCGTAAGTGAAGGGCAGAGCTGGGCCCAGAGGCACAAAATGGCACCAGAAAAGCAAATTAGCAGCACAGGATGGTGATAGCAGGGGAAAGGAAGCTGTGGCGTTCACTTGCTGAGGATAATTTCCCCTCTGACGACAGAGTTTTCAAGTGGCAGAGGTGTTTTAACGGGTGGGCCTTGGAGGGCTGGTCCAAGTAATCAGCCCAAAACAATCTCAGGAAGTTTAAGCAGCACTTTTGAGCTCGGTTTGGTTGTACTCATCTGTCCAGTTTTAGTTTGGAGGGACATTCTGAGAGGTGCCAGCTGATTTAATTGGTGCTCCCCTTTCCCGGCCCTGCAGGAGTTCTGGGAAGGGCTGAGCTCCAGCTGTGCCAGGGAGCAGCTCTGGGTGGCCTGGCCAGGATCTCCTTGGATTCCTGAGCAGGCAAGGGCAGGCAAAAGTGGGGAAGGGCTTGAGGCTCTGGAGGCTCTGGAAGGGCTTGAGGCTCCCAAAAATAAGCTGGAACTGCTCCCCACCAGCTCCAGCATGGCCAGGACCATCCTTGGTGCATCTCTATAGAAATCCAATCGTTGGTGGTGGGCAAAATGCAGCACAAACACCCCCAAAGCCCCAGTGCCCTCTCAGGGGGAGTCTCCTGCCCTGCCATGGGGATGGAAGTTCCCAGTGGATGTACAAATCCCAGTGCTGGCTCCTCAGGAAACTCCAGCTTGTTTTCTGCTGTGGTTTTCCTTCCACAATGGCCAGTGATCTAACTCTCTGTTTTTAGCACAGTTTATTTGCTTTCCAGGAGAGAAAATAAACCCTGATATTGTCATTTATGTTGTGGCCACAGACTGCAGGCTGATTCTGAGGCTCTGGTACAAAGTGATAGAAAACACTGAGGACATTTGATCTCAGCTAATCTACTGGAATAAAAAGTGTGAGAAAGAGAAGGGAGCAGTCATTTAGGTGGTGTTAGCAGAAATCAGATGCTTTCAGGTTTACAAATGCAGTTTTCACTGGAGTGGATCCCCTGATAGGTGATAAATTACAGTGGCAATAAATGCTCAGCAGCAGAAATGCAGCAGTGCAGGGGAACCGTGCAGGCTTTGCCAGAGGCTCGCCGGGGCACTGCTGGGAGCAGTTCCCATCCTGTGCCCACATCTCCCACACCATCTCCCTCTCAGGCACCTCCAAACCTCACCTGGGGAGGTGAGGCTGCCCTTGGTGCCCCAGGTGTGAGTACAAAGGTGTCAGGAGGTGAGATGCAGAAAAGGCAGGTGATTTGCAATGATTTTGCTCAGAAATGACAGAAACTTTCCAGCTCTTTCTGTTGCAAATGAGCTCTTGTTCCTTCTTGCCACTCCCTTTTCCCATTGGAAGCTTTCCACGTCTCTGCCCTTGGTGGCACTCTCAGGTCTCTGCTTTATCCCTGCCTGGTGCAATTAGGAAAACACAGCCCAGCCCCTCTCTCTGAGCCTCCTGGGCTCTGCAGGGGAAGCTGGAAAGTTCTCTGAGCACCACGAGGGCTTTGGAGCGAGCAGGTGACTTGACTTGGCTGAACAATTCTCATTGCCTTTTCCCCTAAAAGAGAAGAATTGGGCTTGGAAAAGATGGGAGAGTTGGGATTGTTCAGCCTGGGGAAGGAAATCTTCGTGGTGACCTCGTTGTGGCCTTGCAGTGCCTGAAGGAGCTGCAGGAAAGATGGAGAGAGGCTTTGGACAAGGGATGGAGGGACAGGACAAGGGCAGTGGTGTAAAACTGAGAGGGCAGGGATGGATGCGATATTGGGAAAAAATCCTTCCCTGCCAGGGTGGGGAGGGGCTGGGATGGAATTCCCAGAGCAGCTGTGGCTGCCCCTGGATCCCTGGAATGTCCAAGGCCAGGCTGGATGGGGCTTGGAGCAGCCTGGGACAGT
Source organism: Aegithalos caudatus (assembly GCA_013389925.1). Classification (NCBI taxonomy): domain Eukaryota; kingdom Metazoa; phylum Chordata; class Aves; order Passeriformes; family Aegithalidae; genus Aegithalos; species Aegithalos caudatus. Next base: position 51,784 of record WEIU01015653.1, read on the forward strand.
GGAAGGTGTCCCTGCCATGGCAGGGGCTGGGATGGGATGGGTTTAAGGTTCCTTCCAACCCAAATTCTGGGATTTTATCCCTCTGATCCTATGCCTGCCCAGAGCAGGGAACCACTAAAAACCCATGGATGTCCTTGAGAGCCTCCTGCTCATGGGCAAGATCCACAACCAGAGGTTTTTAAACCAGAGAAACACCAAGATCTCCTCACCCTGCTGTGCTCAGGAGGGCAGGAGCCCATCCTGATTTTGGAAAAGCTGGCACTGAACAACTGGAGCTGTAAGGGAGAGAATGAAAGTGCAGTCCCACACTTGTATGTGTGAGAGCTGCTGGCTCTTAACCCTTTTCCTTCCAGGAATTGTCACCATCCCCATGGCAGCTCCATGAGCATGTTCTCACCACTCTGGCAAGTTTTGTTAACCATTAACTCCCTTTCCCTGGAGATATCCAAAGAATGGGAGGAGTGGGAGATCCGCAGATACCTGGGAGGTTAAGAGGAAAACCTTAGCTTTAGGAATATGTCATTGTATTGTCACTTTGATCACTCACACTTAATTCCTCCTCTGAAAATTAATCTGAAAATTAATTTGAATCAATCTGAAAATTCCTTCCCATTAATCTGAAAATTCTTCCTCATTACTCTGAAAATTTCTCCTCATTAATCTGGAAATCCCTTCCCATTAATCTGAAAACACCTCCCCACTGCTGTCTTTGAGCACAAAGTGCCCCAGCTGACTGATGGCTTGAGAAGGAAGAATATGGAATATTGCTGTGTCACAAACAATGCCAGATGTCCTTTACATTTACTGCACTTCTGGAAGATTATCCACAATCCTGGATTGTGGCAACAGGTCCCTGAAGGGTGCTGGAGCTCTCTGCGCAGAGAAAATATGGAATGTGCCAGGTGTACATTAAATATCAGATGAACATTTCCTGATCATTGGAAGGCCTTTGACCCTGCATGGAGAGCTCAGAGCTCCCTTTTTACCAACACCACATTTTATTGGGTCTGAAAGTTCAGCTGGGAACTAAAGATGCTTTAAATTAAGCACCTTAATTTGGTGAGAACCGAGCCACATGGAATAGAGCGTTGGGAAGGAGTTTTCCTTGGCAGAATTTGTGGGTTGCTGTTGGATTGGGAGCTAGATACAGCTCCTGCTAGGAGTGGATTTCTGTTTGGAATTCAGTATTTCAACATTTCTTCACCTTGCTCCCCACATACCCCTCATGCAGCAGAAAATATATATATATATATATTTTTTTTTTCCAAAATACAGTGACTGGCTGGTGATTTGCCTTTAGGATAAGCCTAACTAAGGCAGCCTGAAATCTTAAATGAACATTTCGGATTCAACATATGCAATGAAGAAAACAAATGCTGTTGAGGGGTGTGAGTTCCACTCTTCTCAGGTACATAAAGCCCAAATTCAATTTCCCCATCCACTTTCATCCCTCCCATGGACAAACCCATTTTTTATCGAGCAGAACTGCACATCTGTAGATCCCATTTGCTTGCAATTCTATTTATTTGCTCTCTCAAGTCTTATCAAATGTGCAAGCTTCTCTCTGTGGGATTTTCATTGGATTTCCCCCTTCCCTCTGTTACTAACGTGGGTTCATTTTCCCTTGGAGATCCCAGCATCAGACCTGTAAAGATCCAGTTAATGCCTAAACCCCAGGAGGTTACTGGGAATGGGGAAACCACCTTTTCCTGAGGAATATTTTCCAGTTGACTTCATGGCTAGGGAAGAAAGGCAAACTCATGCCAGTTTACATGCATGGAAATGGTGAGACCCAAAAAAAGAAAAAGCCCAGTGTGTTATTTATGGCATTTCTTCTCCTCTTGTGGAAAGCTTTGATTCCCCCAGCCCGTGTTTTCTTTGCAAGCACAATACAATTAAGCCATTTTCAGCTGGCAATAAAATCCTTGAGAACCAAAGCAGATTTGGCCACTTGAAGAGATGAGGACTAATGCAATCTGATAATTAGGTCCTTTCAGCGCCAAGACAGAAAAAGCAATTTAATAACGTCTCCCATGGAGTGAGACAGGGCTGAAGCCTCTGGTCCAAGGTCTGGGCCTGCAAACAACTCCTAAATTTCCTTCCAGGGGGACTCTGCAGGCTGAGGGACAGGGTGGCTGTGGTGGCAACCGAGAGGAGAACAGTAACAGGAAAAGGGGAGAAAAATTCTCCAACATTCTTCCTTCCCAGAGCCCTTCCTCTCCCTTGGTACCACTTTTCCCTGCAGATAAAGAGTCTTGCCTTGAAAATCTCTCAGCCCACGGCCATTTCACATCACTTTTCCAATATTTCAGTGAGAGATTTCCGAGGCAAGGCCACGTCAGGTTGGAAAACCATCCAAGGAGAGAAGGAAACCGAGCCCCTCTCTTGGTGCTGAGGGTTAAGTTTTCAGCTGTCTCACCCTTTGTCCTGGCTTGTTGCAACAGGAAAGGGTTTTTTAGAAACTTTTCTTGTAACTTCAGCTTCCCTGTTTGGAAGTTTGGAAGGGCTCCTTGCAGGCAGCTCTGTTGTGGTGTTCATTCCCCCTGCCATGGGTTTAAAATGGATATTTTATTCGAAGCTTTCTGGGCACGGCCACCCTGACGCTGAGAGAGCTGTGAAGCCGTGGTGATGGATCTGCTCTCCCCTGCCTCGTGTGAAGTGCTGAATGGCTGAGTAAGCCTTACTCATCCGGGCAGATAAATCTGTAGTAGGGCTGCGTTTTTTATCAGCAGCTTTGTGTGAGTAAAGGCTGAGTAAGAGGCTCCAAAGCTGGGCTGCAAATCTGGAATATCTTGGGGGTTTTGCACAGGGAATTGCTGCAGCCACCCCCCCAGCACAGCATCTCTTAGCAGGAGTGGATCACAGCTCTTTATTTCACTGACATGTATATGGGCAAATACATCAAGGTGCCTCAAATTGTTGCTATTTTAGCAGTTCATGGGAAGTACACAAAGAGAAACGTGAGGGATATTTTTTCTCTGATGCAGGTTTGTGGACTGTGCCCGTGTTTTTCAAATCCTGTGGATTTAATTATCTTCCTCTCACTAAATGGACAAACTAATTGCAGTCATTCCCCTTATAGATTTTGCTTTCCAGATCCATAAGTTTGGGACTTCCCCTTGCCAACGAACAGAAGCACCCAAGAACAACTCACAAACGGCGATTGCCCAACTTGCCCAGATTGCCCAACCAGCAGAAGCACTTCTCTCTGCTTCCCCCTCCCCACCACGTAAATTCTGCGCCTCCTGCGCTCACAAATGTGGCTCTCGTGAACCAGCTGCCCTCGGCCGTTGTGTTTATTGCTGCAACAATGCGGCACTTCCTCACTGGGGATGCGGGGAACTCGGCAAACACGGCGGGTGCCAGGCACGGCAGCCGGTGGGATGGAGCAGCAGCAGCAGCCCGCTCCTGGAGCCCCTGAGCCAGGAGGGAGCATTTGGGCAAGGCTTCTCCAGCGGGTGTTTAAAGACAGCTCATGGCAGACTTGGAAACTTAGCAAAGAAATGAGGAGGAGGAAGAGGAGGAGGAGGAGAGTTTAAGCAACGAGGAGCGACTGCAGGCGCTGGCATTGCTGTGGAAAGTAAGGAATCATATTTACAGCCTGCTCTGGACATTGTAAGAAGCTCACTGGAGGCCGAGCCGCCTGGAGCACTCTGTCCCTCAGCAGCTCCAGGCTGACGTGCTGCTGATTCCCGCTGCCTTTCCCGGGAGCATCCCCAGCACTCATTTTTGGGTGTTTCAGGGGCTGCTGTGGCAGTGCTGGGTGCAATTCGGGGTGTTTGTGGCAATTCCTAAAGCCTGGGGTGCTCTGCCCCCCGTGCATTCAGCAATCACCGGATTTTTCCAGCACACCAGGGGCTCCCCCGTGGATTTCAGCTGCTGTCCCTTCCCGAGGGCAGGAACAGTGTCCTGCTGCGGACACCTGCCCTGGAACCCAACACCCCTGCACTGCCCATCACAGCCGGAGCTTGGCAAACTTCGGGCTGTGCTTACGAGGCTGTTTTCGTTCCTGCAAGGCTCCCGGCCAGGCATTTCATCCTTATTTTCTTTGTCTTAGGCCACGTCCACTGTAGGGAGGACAAGCTGTTAAAAACCATACGGATTTCTGCATATTTCAACCCTGGCCAGCCCGGCCGAGCTGCCACAGGTGACTCAGGGAGCAAAGCCGTGGATCCCACGCACTGCAGCCAGGCTCGTTCTTCCCTTGCTTCCAGCCTTGCTCCAAAAGATCCTAGAGACCGGGGATCAAAGCTCTTGTTTTGGAAAGAGATGTTTCACTTAGTTAGAGAGAAGGATTTTCGGTTTAGGAGCGGTGTTGTGCTTGCCTGGCTTCTCGCCCCTGCTGGGGTCGGGAGTTTGGGATGAGACACCCTGCACCTTAGCATTTCCCTTCACTAAAATAAAGAGAGGGACAAAAGGAACGAAACTTTTCTGTCTCCGGTATTTTTTCCTCACTGCCCGGGGCCTCGGACACCAGCCCAAAACCCGGGAACGGGAACGAGCGGGCAGGCAGCTCCCACCGGGACCATCCCAAACTCCCGGCCAAGTCCCGCACAAGCCTTTAGCACTGCCCAGGGAGGGTGGGGGGATACCGGCGGCAGGTGCCGGGAGCCCGCGGCCGCAACCGGAGCGTCCCGGAGCCGGAGAACGGAACCGCAGCGGCGCTGCCGGCCCGCAGAGCGCGGCCAGCCCCGTTCTCCACCGCCGCTTCCCCCGGGAGCCTCCGCACCGGGAACCCGCGGGCCCGGCGCCTTCTCCCGGCCCCCCCTGCACAGGGGAGACCGCCACCTTCTCCCGGCACACTTTACACCGGTGTCCCGGCGTCTTCTCCTGGAAACCCTCCGCACGGGGATCCAGGAACCCCGCGCCTTATCCCGGGACTCTCTGCACCGGGTCCCCGGGGACCTTCCGCAGCGGGGACCCGGCGCTTCCTCCTGGCACCCTCTGCACCGAGCACCTGGCGCCTTCTCCCGGGACCCTCCGCAGAGGGGACCCCGGGATCCTCCGCACCGGGGACCCTCCGCACGGGGATCCCGGGATTCCGGGATCCAGGGACCCGGCGCCTTCTCCCGGGACCCTCCTGGCAGCGGGAACCCCGGCTCCGTGCGCCGCTCCGGAGCATCCCCGCTCCATTCCTGGAGCATTCCCGGAGCGTTCTCGGAGCTGCATCCCCGCTCCATCCCCGCTCTATCCCTGCTCCATCCCTGCTCTATTTCTGCACCATCCCCGCTCCATGCCCGCTCTATCCCTGCTCCATCCCTGCTGTATCCCCGCTCCATCCCCGCTGTATCCCCGCTCCATGGCCGTTCCCTGCCCGTTCCCTGCCCG
>WEIU01015655.1:0-10520 GCA_013389925.1 Aegithalos caudatus
TCTCTTCCAACCTTCTGATTCTGTGTGTGTGATTCTGTCTCTGTGTATGATTGTGAAGATCTAAAATATAAACTTGCTCATGTTTGCCTGAAGCATAGAGCTCAGTAATTTCACAATTATGGACAAGGTCATTAACAGTAGGGGTGTTAGAAATGAGGTTGCACTGTAGCTTTTGGATTAAAAGGATTACAATATCATTTCTGTAGCATGTCAGTGATTACTTCAGTATGTTCAGGTACCGGACACTTTCAACCAAGGTATTTGAGAGAAATCTAGTAATGGTAAAACATCTTGGACTATAAGATGTTAGGTAAGTTAACTTTTAAGATAATTCCTTCAGAATAGTATTCAGATTATTGGAATGTTACACTACTGTCGCTATTATATTAGGGACAGTGGGAATAACGACACGAGACTCTCTCTGGCTTGTTAGCAAAGTGAGAGCAAACTTTACTCTTCCAAATCCTCTTTTATAGACAGGTCCGAAGGGATAAATTTTCATTGGTTAGCAAACCAATACAAGACCATCATTGGACAATTAGAAACTACACCCGTTGACCATTTTCTTGCAAGTAAACAACATGAGACAAAACACCTGCAAGGATTGTTTCTCTTTTCCAAGGACTGTTTGAATTCCTCCTCATAAGGTCTCAGGCCACTTTCTCAGGCCTATGTGAGAAAGTTATGTGAGTTTCACAGAGACACTGCTGTTGCCTGATTTCTCACATTCAGCATCCACACACTACAGTGCTAAGCTGTTAAAATAGCTATATGCACACGTATATATGTGCATACATACATTCACCTGGATAGTCTGAACTCATTGCTGTCAAAAAAAACTTCTCTGTTAGCTGGACCGTGTCTGTTTTTTCCCCTTGTCTTAGAATCAGCATTTGGAAGAACATTTCAGTTCTGTACTGTATGTGTGAATTCAATTATTTTTTTACAATTGGGATATTTGTATGCTTAAGCATAGTACCTTGAAACATTCATTTTCATCCAATTGCTACCTCCTGTCTTCTTAATAAAGTATCTGAATTTTTTGACTGAAGGTTTATTGGTGTACATTTTCTCGCTATATTAAAAATTGGTCACTTCTGACTGCTGTAAGGAGAAAAAAAAATAAACAACCTTTAGGTAAGGATATGTAGAAAACATCAATCTCCTAAGTGGAGAATTTGACCATAAACTAGTTTTTTCAAAACCTCAAAGCTAACTTTAAAGTATAGCGATAAAAATATAATAACCAAGGTGTTAATCCTCCTGAGTACTAATGACAAATTTAGGTGTCTTTGTAAAAGATAATTGTTCTCAATCATCATGAATTTTTTTTTTCAAGTCTTGAAGTATACTTTATTTATGACAAGCCATGGGGTTTTTGCCTGTTGAAGTTGAAGGGTGTGTGCTTTTTAAAACACTAGCAAAGTCCTTTTGAATTCCTTCCTCATTACACTAAAATGTCTGAGACAGCACTGTATATGGCTTCACAGAAAACATTTGGACTGAGAATACTTCTCTGAAAGTACAAAGACTGATCTTCCTCGTGGCAAAAACAAATTCCCTGGTAGTCTTGGCAATGATGGTATCACATAGTGAAAGGAGTAGCTGTAAATGGGCTGTTATTTTTTTTAAGTATACTCTTATATGACTTTGTACAACTTTGGTTTTAACTAAATGTAACTATCTGCTTTTACTGAGTGCATAGACTAACAGATACTTATTCTTATCAGGTACCAGGTCATCAGTACACCCACTGACATTTTCATGGTGATGGAATATGTTTCAGGAGGAGAACTGTTTGATTACATCTGTAGAAATGGAAGGGTAAGAAATAGTCCAACTCTACAAATCAATGACTTGTGTTCTGTTATTGCTTTTGCAACCTTCCTGTTAAATGAAGGTTTGTTTCTTATGTAGTCAGCATTAATTTTGCGGTTAGCAATTAAAATATACCTTATGACTATATCTTGTTTTGAAAATAAAAATGGTTATATATTAACGTTTCACATCTTTATGTATGACTTTGTAGCATTTTTCCACTCTACTGAAGAATAAATGATACTGATATGTTAATTTACAATTACTGTGTACAAACTGGATGGATATGTTACCCAGTTGGAGTAGCTAAAAACTTTCTTCAGTATAAGCTATTATTGAAAAGCTACTCTTGTGCATTTATTACCCTCTTCTACTAATAGATTGGTTTCTGTGAAAGTCCTAAAGTCACTTTTGACAAACCATCTAGATAGCCAGGATACTTTTACTTAGTTGTTAGACTGAGCAAACTTTGACATGGATTAGGGTGTGTTTATAGGAAATACCCAGTTAAGTCTGCTGTTTAGGGCTAGCTGCTAATAGGAGCATAAGCAGCATCCAAAATTAATCACTTATATAGTTGTCAGCTTTTGCCAACTTCAATCTTATACCATGCTTAAATATCAAAGTTTATTGATATTCTAATTAGACAAAGTTAATGTTTGGGTGCTAATATTTCTAATTATTGAGTATGTAACATCTGCTGTATAAAGTATCAAAAGTATAAATAACTTTTGGTCATTGGAAAGTTTCCTTCAATTCATATAGAGGAAAATCAAGTTATCCTTCCACTCTGTCAAAATTGTTTAAAACCTTTGTTTGTCTTAGCTTGATGAAAAGGAGAGTAGACGTCTGTTCCAGCAAATCCTTTCTGGTGTGGATTACTGTCACAGGCATATGGTAGTACATAGAGATCTGAAGCCTGAAAATGTGCTGCTTGATGCACACATGAATGCCAAGATAGCTGATTTTGGTAAGCATTGCTATTTTATATCTGATCACATTTCTGGTGTTATTTAGATCCTGTTAATTTAGATCCTGGCCCGACCCCAGGACCCTGCTTGCTTTTCTCACTGCTGGCAGAGTTTGCAAAGTTCACGTTTCTATTTGCAAAATGCAGTCTTTACGACCCGCCTTTCTCTCTTTCGTGACATCTTTTGCTAAAGCCTCCACTTCCATAGTTTTTTCTCCTTGGCTGGGCGCTGCTGATGAGCCACCAGCGACTTGGACCTCCCCTACTGTCCTTTCGCTGCCCTGGCTGCAGACAGGCAGCTGAGGAATTCACCCTAAGGCAACTCAAAACCGCTAACTGCAGTGTCTCTGAGACAAGGAAAAACAAAATGAAAAGAGAACCCAAAATGGAAAAAAAACTCCACTTAAAAAAAGCCCACAGCCAGCAAAGCAAAAACCCTGCAGCAAAAGGAGGCCAGCTGCTCATTCCAACAAACTTTAAAAGATCCCTCAAAACACACCCTTCCCCCCCTCTCCCCCATGATTTCTGTTCCTGCCTGCACTGCTGATTCTTAAAGACACAGTAACAAGTTTTGGGCACAGGTAGATATGGAATAAAATAACAATGCCTCAGGATATATGGGAAATAATTAAATGTGTATACTTGAATATCCTGATGGTGAGACATAATACAAGAAAATATGAATGTAATCCAAAATGGTGTTCTTACACGTGTGTAGAATTTATTTTTCTTTAAAGTTTTCTCTAAGTCAGGTGTTTTCTGTGACTGGGTGCAATTGTGAACTGTCTTGTTTGGTCTTTCTTGCTTAATATTTTCTCTGATAATGCTAAATTGACTTAGTTCCCCACCTTGCCACTTCAAAACTGACTCTCTTATTGTCTGTTTCTTTATCTGTAAAAGGTAGATGCTTAGCTCTCTTGTAAGTACAGTGCAGAGAAAGTTCATCATATTTAAGAACTACATTGCTCTAGTAAAATACACTACTTCTAAGAAACTGGTCTAATTTCACTTTAAAAACTCTACAGAGGTGATTGAAAAAAATGTAATTAAAGCATAAAAGGTAAAATAAGAAGTTTTGCAAACTCCTATGCTTTTAGCTATATAGCTGTCTAACTAATCAGAAAGCTTAATTGTTTATACTAGCTGTTTAACACAGCTGCTGTGAGGACTGGGAGCTAGTTCTTGGAAGTGTCTGTATTGGGAAACCTGACCACATAAGCATAGTAAGGTATTCATAGTCTTGTAGGTGTAGTAGAAAATACTTGCCCTTGTAAAACACTTGGAGGTCTCTGAAAGATGCTTGGTAATGCTGAGTATTCTAAGTATAACTTAAAAGCATGGTGTTCAAGTATGTGGGTGCAAGTATGAAAAATAGCCTAGCTGTGTTCTTTCATATTCTTCCCCACAACACCCCCCCCCTCCCCCCCCGTAAAGGCATAATTTCTGGCTGAGTTCTCTGATCTGAACTGATTTTGATTATGCAGCCCTCACTGAGGAAACTAGAAGATATTTTACACGGCTATTCTAGAAGTGGTAATTCTTTACTGATCATAGGCTGGTGAATGAGGATGGCTTAGTTCTAAAGTATATTTTAATCACTAACAGTATTTAGTATAGCTTGATTTTTAAACTGCAGTGTTTCAGAAACTAGTTGAAGCAGTGTTGGTGTCTAAACCATGGCAAGGCTGTGTGCACTCCTCAGTTCCCTTATTCTATATAACCTCTTAAAGAATTTTAGGCAATTCTCTGGTAGCATCTTCCACTTTGGCATTAAGAAGCAAATATGGTTTTTAAGACACTTCCTTGTTAATGACCAAAATCCTATATTACTATGTTGCTCTCTCCTTTAGAGCAGCTTTGTTCTCTATCATGCTTGTGTAATCCAGAATGGATTAGTTTTTTTCTTGGAATTAATGTTTTTGAACATTCCTAGGTTGTGTGCAATAATGGATTGATGTTACTCAAGTTTCTGGTAAACTAAATGCAGGATCATGTGTCATTCTCATATAAAAATTTCAATCACTCCAAACAATTTTGCCTCCTTACTGAGATAAATTAGTTAACTTTCTAATTTGAATTACCAGTGATTTTTTTTTTTTTTTCCTAGGTGGTATATGCAGTGTGAAATCACTTTGCTGTGTGAAGCTTTAGTAGTTACTCTTGTATACTTTCAGGTCTATCAAATATGATGTCAGATGGAGAATTTTTAAGAACAAGCTGTGGATCCCCTAACTATGCTGCACCAGAAGTAATTTCAGGAAGGTAGTTTCTTTTCTATTGGATGCATGTATGAGCTTTTTTTCTACTGGATGCATGTGTGTATGTGCTTCAGTCATTTTGCTGCTTAATTCTAAAGGCTACAAAATAGTGTAATTTACAAGCTTTATACTAAGAAATTGTGGGCTGAACTCTTAATTGCCTTGATAATTTTTCATAAATATTTAAGACTTTGACCTAGCTTTGAATAGTTTTTGTAAGATGGAGGTGATATCTGATGTCCCAAATCCAGTGTGTACAGTGTTCCTGAATTGGTTTTAAAATCTCATTTACAGCTCAGATCTTGGAAGTAGAGGTACTGATAGAAATATAGGCAAAGTCTACTGTGAAGTTGAGTAGCAGTGAAATATCTGCTGTAGAATCTATATTCAGTCTGAATTTACTCAGTGATTGTCATATTCTGCTTTCAGCTACCCACCTTAATATCTTTTGCTGATTGGAGGCCAAATGTATGTTTTATTCATGCAGTAGCATAGAAGATGTGACAAGTTCTGCTACATGGACTTAAACTTCTTAGCCTCCAAGATGGAGGCTAGATGACTACATAGATTGCACTCAGTGATAGCAATGTATAACATGGGCTTTCTTGGTAGTAGGTGCAAGTTTCTTTCAGTTTGCCATTATCTTAAATTGTATCTGTGGATTATTTTTGTACAATAGAGAGGGAAACAAAGTACTTTTCTAGTTTCTGTTACATATGTGAAGAGGAAAGACACTAGAGTTTGAGGCATAGCACTGAATGGTGTAGTAATTGCAGATTAGTTGTCCAAAGTTCATATACTCTTGATTAACATGATACAATTTAAGAATGTTGAAAATCTATTTAAATGTATTAAGCACAAATTGCTAATATTTAACTTTTTCCCAGATTATATGCAGGTCCAGAAGTAGATATTTGGAGCAGTGGGGTTATTCTCTATGCTTTGTTATGTGGAACACTTCCATTCGATGATGATCATGTGCCAACCCTTTTTAAGAAGATATGTGATGGTATATTTTATACCCCTCAGTACCTGAATCCATCTGTAATTAGTCTTTTGAAGCACATGCTGCAAGTGGATCCAATGAAGAGAGCAACAATCAGAAACATTAGGTAAAATGTTAACTGATATCTGATCAGAGGAGGCTGGAATGGTAATTTTAATTAATATGCAGAACAAAGAAATCATTTATATAGATTGTTCCTGTTTGATAGTCTGAGATGAAAAATTCAGCTTCTGGTTTTTTTGGCTTTAGCGCTCATCTCCTGTGGCCAATGAAGTATCTACTGGCAGGCAGAGTAAAACAAATATATATGTTACATATAAAAATCCTGATAAATTCTAGATTGAAGACTGCTAAAGCAAGCCTGTTTACCTGCAGAATGGTTTGCAAAAACTGCACTGTATTGACTTCTCTGGGCAAGAAAAATATTTGCTGATATGAACTGCTGTTTTGTATTTTAAATGTCTGAGGGGAAGTTATGACTCTAACCTGATAACTATTGCTTTTATTCATATTTCTACAGACTCAGCAAAATCATCTGTTGAGGATGAATATTCCATGTATAAGATGGCACTCACTATTCTAGCTTGAAAACCCTGACATGAACCTGTGTATGAGTGACAATTGCTACATAGAATATTGATAAGTTTAAGCTTGCAGCTAGAGAGAGCCATCATGGACTCCAGATTTCGAGATAGGATTATGGAGAGGGTGACCACTTTGACAAGTGGACAGTGGGTAGAATTAAAGAAAAAGGTAGCTTCATGCAATAGCATAGTTAGGTATTCCTGTTTTATTTGCAAGAAGCTCTAAGGAGAGAGCTCTGAAATACTACCTTAGTGAAGATGCTTCCTCTTTTAGGAATGGAAGCTAGCAGTGTTTGTGTTCTTTCAGTAAAACAAAAAAATGTGTTCCATATATCCCTTACTACTTCATTAAAATGGGAAGTACTTTTATAGAATCATAGAATGTTAAAGGGTTGGAAGGGACCTTAAAGATTATCTAATTTCAACCCCCCCTGCCATGGGCAGGGATACCTTCCATGCGACTAGGTTGCTCAAGGCCTCATCCAACACTTCCAGGGATGAGGCATCCACAACCTCCCTGGGAAACATGTCCCAGTGCCTGAACACTCACACAATAAAGAATTTCTTCCTAATATCTAACCTAAGTTTCCCGTCTTTCAATTTGTACCCATTACTCCTTGTCCTATCACTACAGTTCTTAACAGAGTCCCTCTCTGGCTTCCCTGTAGGCTCCTTCAGATACTGGAAGGTGCTGTGAGGTCTCCAGGCTGAACAGCCCCAACTTTCTCAGCCTGTCTTCATAGGGAAGGTGCTCCATTCCTCTTATCAAGTTAGTCTCTCTCCTCTTGACTTGCTCCAACAAATCCATGTCTTTCTTATGTTGGGGACACCACACCTGAATGTAGTGCTCCAGGTAGGGTGTCACAAGAGCAGAATAGAGGGGCAGAATCACCTCCCTCACCCTGCTAGGCCACGCTCCTTTGGATGCAGCCCAGGATTCCAATGGCTTTCTAGGCTGCAAGTGCTCACTGCCAACTCATGGTGAGTTTTTCATTACCCATCACCCACAAGTCCTTCTCTGCAGAGCTGCTCTCAATCACTTCTCTGCCCATCCTGTAGGTGTGCCTGGGATTGCTTTGACCCAGGTGTAGGACTTTGCACTTTGTTTTGGTCAACTTGATGAGGCTTGCACAGGCCCAATTCTCAAGCGTGTCAAGGTCCCTCTGGATGGCATCCTTTCCTGTTATACCAGGGCTCATGTTAGAGATAGTAATGAGACAAGACACACAGTCTTGTTCACCATTGTGAAAAGGTCCCAGTTTATTCTTCCTCACAACTCTGCCATCCTGACTCCAACTCCTCACTGACTGACTACAGCAAGCTCCCACTGTTGCCTTCCCTTGCAGACTCTGACTGCAGACCCAGACTGACCTCACAGCAGACCCCTCACAGCAGCATTTCTCTCTCCTGTATAGTCAATCCCTGTTTGGTCCATCCTCCCACTGGATCCTTCTGTTTCCCCCTGACCACCCAACCCACCCTTTTATCACATTCATCCTTATTGGATATAGCTGTGACCTATTAAGGGTGAGGCTGGTTTTGGTAATTAACACAGCTGTGACTCATCAGGGGCGAGGTTGCCTGTAATCCATTCTCCTACACTTTCCATCCATCGTGTCAACTGTACCACAGCTTGGGGTCATCAGCAAATTTNTTTCTCTCTCCTGTATAGTCAATCCCTGTTTGGTCCATCCTCCCACTGGATCCTTCTGTTTCCCCCTGACCACCCAACCCACCCTTTTATCACATTCATCCTTATTGGATATAGCTGTGACCTATTAAGGGTGAGGCTGGTTTTGGTAATTAACACAGCTGTGACTCATCAGGGGCGAGGTTGCCTGTAATCCATTCTCCTACACTTTCCATCCATCGTGTCAACTGTACCACAGCTTGGGGTCATCAGCAAATTTGCTGAGGATGCCCTTGATCCCACTGTCCATGTTGTCAACAAAGATGTTGAACCGTATTGGCCCCAGTACCCACCCCTGAGGGACACCACTCATCACTGGTCACCATGTGGACAATGAGCTGTTGACCACAACTCTTTGCATGCGACCAGCCAGCCAGTTCTTTATCCACCGAGTGGTCCATCCATCAAATCCATGTCTCTCCAATTTGGAGACAAGGATGTCATGTGGGACAGTGTCAGACACTTTGCACAAGTCCAGGCAGACGATGTCAGTTGCTCTGCCCCATCCACCAATGCTGTAGCCCTGTCACAGAAGGTCACCACATTTGTCAGGTATGATTTCCCCTTTATAAAGCCATGCTGGCTGTTAACAATCACCTCTGTTTTCCACATGCCTTAGCATAATTTCCAGGAGAATCTGCTCCATGATCTTGCCTGGCACAGAGGTGAAACTGACTGGGCAGTAGTACCCTGTGTCTTCCGCTTTCCCCTTTTTAAAAATGGGGGTTATATTTCCTTTTTTCCAGTCCTTGGGAAGTTCACCTGACTGCCATGATTTTTTAAAAAAATATGAATAGTGTCTTAGGAACTTTCTCTGCCAGCTCCCTCAGGACCCACAGATGAATCTCATTGGGTCCCATGGAGTTGGGCACATTCAGGTTCCTTACACAGTCTCGAACCTGATATTTTTCTACAGTGGGCTTAGGGTATTCATTCTCCCAGTCCCTTTCTTAACTTGGGGGGTGTGGCTGGAGCACTTGCTGTTGAAGACTGAGGCATAGAAGTCATTGAGAAGACTTGCAGAAATCAAAGCACTGAGAACTAAACATTGTAAAACTTAAGCTAAGTTCCTATCTGTTCATCTAAGTCATGTTAAATAAGTCTGAAAGAGAAGTGATATGAAAAAAGATGTTGAAAAATGTTGACTACAGAGCATGGTTGGATTTTTGAATCCTGAACAATATTGTCCTGTTGGCTATGAGACATCATCTCAGTTTAAAGGATAAACTTTAGAGTTTAATTGACCACCTTATTTTTTCTAGTGGTATGTGCATGCAAAGAAAGAGGCCCACCGTAACAATTAATTTAAAAATATTCAGTTATTCAGCTAGAGCTGTGCTTTATAGTCATATAGGAAAAACTTTTTCATTTTCTACTTCTAAGTTAATTGCTTTCTTGTGATGAAAGTACATTTTGCTCAATCCAGTTGTGCTGAGGCATGTTCTCAAGCTCATACTGACTAGAGCTTGATCAATATAACTGCTCTTAGATCTGTAGCAAGTCTTTATGCTATAGAGTAAGATACTTATAAAATGAGCATCATGCCATATCCTTTGACTGGTTAAACAGCTTTTTCTAGGCACAAAAAACTTTTTTTTTTTCCTTTATGATTGGGCAACCTAAGTATTTGGTTCCTTCTATATATTTCCTTTTCACACTTAGCCTATGGATACACTAGTAAAGAGGTCCAGATCAACTCTTGCGTAGCCTTCCCTCAACTTTTTAAGGCTTGAAGAGACAGCAAGGGGGTTTTCTGAATGGAAAACTCATAGGCAGCTTGTTAGGGGTGGAGAGCATGTGACTTCAGTGTTCAAACATCTACCAAAATAACTATTCAGTATCAAGATTTCTTTAATTTGTTAGGTATTCTTATGTATGTACTTGGGGAGGGGCAGCTTTGATTGGGTACCATACAAATTTCAGTTGAAAATATCTTAAAACTAAAATTGTTTTTCTTTTTACTGCCACTAACTACAAACCAAATGTCAAAACCACAACTATTTATATAAAAAGCTGGTTTACTTATACAAAGTTATTCATGATCAGGTAGTTGAAACCCTTAGAGGAGAGAGGCATTTTTCAGTCTCCTGCAAAATGTCTAGCAAAATCTTGTGGAGATGATTACTTTTCATTATGTACTGTTGTGCTGCACAGAAGGGGACTTGTACTGACAACTGTTGGTCTTTTTTGTATA
>WEIU01015656.1:8159-23727 GCA_013389925.1 Aegithalos caudatus
TTTTTTTTTTTTTTTTTTTTCCAAATTGGGGTCCACTAGTGTTGGATTGAGTTTTGAACAAATATAGACAAACTTTATAATTCCTAGATGAAGTGACAAGGTGGAAAGTAGCTGATAAATGGTTGTTATTCTGTTCTTCTTAGACACAGAAGACAGAAATAATTTTCTCTAAATGGAGTGCCATTATTATTAAGCTATTATAAAAACCAGAATCTCTTCTCCCAAGTTGGAGATGGTACCTCTGGTGGTTATCATTTTATATGCTTATGTATGTATGAACTGCAGGTGACTATTCAATAAATCCATTTTTCTTGTCATTAATATTAAAAGATTTCCAACTTCCACTTGCATGCTTTATTTATGATCAAGTTCTTGCAATCAGAAATGTGATCTTTAATAAAATGAAATGTATGTGTCTGATGGAAAGAAGCATTAATCATGCAGAAAGCAACCAATACACATTTATTTCCTTTTGCCATATTGTCACATTGCATTTCTATAGGTTAAACATGATTTGTAAGAAATATGTAAACAGATTTTCAAAGAAGTGCTCTTCTTTAATGCAGTATGTGTCCAAATAAAGAGGAGTATGTTCAGTTCCCTCTTCTGTTCAGAGAGCAGGACAATCCAATGCCCATGTACCTCTGCTTTCCTTCTAGGTATTTCTATTACCTTGCATGTTGTGGATTCAAAACTTACAGATGTGAAGTTCCCTAAAGGATACATTTTAAACATCAGAACCACAGGGAAGTGATTCTAATTTTCAGTACCCTTACTGAAGGTTAGCCCATTCTTTGTAACACTAATTAGTGCTCCCATGAATGCATAGAAATTATTTATATTGATATTTCATTTCTTTACATTATTCCATCATGATTAATACTCACCTCCTGCAAAAAAAAACTGATTTGCAAGTTGATTAATATTCTGCTTAAGCCAACTTGGGATGTTTATTTAGCAATAAACTCATTTTAGAGCTTAGACTTTTGGCAAAGAACATTTTCAGAACAATGTTTTCACTGACTGAACTATACCACATTTAAATCATACAAAAATGAATCATATAAATTTAAAAATTACTTTCATAGCAGAGCTGTACATTCACAGCAGGCAAGAAGGTGTGAATGAAAAATGACTGAAAAAATTCTTAGAATAGTTGCATTAATTTCTACAGGAATTAACTGCACTTATCATTATTTCCTTTTGTATTCACTGTCATCAACTGCCACTAATCAGCTGAATCTCACAGGCCCACACAAAATGTAAAGTGACCCACAGAGTCTTTATGCCAGGCTCAATTTGGCACTGCATGCACAGCTGACTGCTGTTCACTGTTCAAGAAGCAGAAAAAGCTTAACAGGCTCAGACTTGTCTTGGCAGTGCAGCTCAGCCCTCAAATGCTGAGCAGTTTGTGTTACCTAAGCAGATGAAAAAAATGAAAATCGACAACACAAAGACATTTAGTGCTGGATGTGTGTGCCAGCCTCAGGGTGGGTATAGCAGAGCTATTCCCATCACCTGCTCCTCCTGCTTGTACAGCCTCAGCTGCATGCATCATGATGTTCCCTGGATGAAGCTGCAGGAGCCTGGGGTAGTCCTGGTGCTGGGGGCACTGTGGGGCTTTGGAACAGGAATGGTTTTAACGTGCTGAGTGTGATCAACATGAACATGTAGGGCCTAACTTTAGGCACAGGTAAGCCTGAAAGCTTAGGTGCCCTGAGATTGATGGCTGGGATGCTATGAGTGGGTGTGGGCAACTGAGGATCTGAGCTTTGCACTGCAAAGGCTACAGGATCCTATATCCACCTGAATCCCATCCTTAGCCTTCAGTGAGTTGTAAGACTGCTGCTATGGGAAAAGCCCTGAGGATGAGATCCTTAATAGTTGTAAGCTGGCAGAGTTCCACTGCATGTTTTGAAGCTCCCATAATTTACACTGCAGGAGGATTTAGCCCTCTTCTTTAGTTGGAGTCCTTAATCAAATCAGCACATAGCCAGAATTTGAGGCAGCTCATTATGGAAGAACCATCTTCACCCATGCTCTCCTTCTGGGAGGTCTTACTCTTGTTCTTTCATGATTTCTGTAGCTGTACCAATGCTGAGTAGAGGTCACTGCCACTTAGGAAATAAGTTTTGTAGGCTGAAACTACACAACAGAAACTCTGGCATATGAGGCTCCTCTCTGGGCTAGGGCTGTGTGTGTTTGGAAGGAGGGATTTGCAAAGCTGTGCAGCTGACCAGGGTGAGTAGCTCTGCAATCTAAGGATCTTTCTCTTCCTTTCTTTTTATTTCTCTCTTCCCCACATTTATTTTGTTCATTTCTTCCTTTCTTGCTTAGTTAGAGAACAGTTCCTATTCCGCCAACTATTGCAGATCCATTAGGACTGTCTCTTGGTGAAATACACAGCTTGCAAGAGAAGCAGAGCTCTTGAATAACTGATGGTTGAAAGGCACTATTTGGCAGTGTTAAACTGTAGACAGAGTATTGACCAGCTGCACTCCTCTATCTAATGACTTGTCATTGTGTATATTTTATAACCCTTTGTTAGTCTTGAAAATTTGCTTATGGTATTACCCAAAACTCAAAGTTGGTGCCATAATTTTAATTGAATTATGAAAATAATCCAAGACCCTGCTTTGTCTCCATAGTTTCTGTGGTAAACTAGAACTGTTAGAACTCCCAAGTGGTCTTCTCAAAATGCTGTTGTGTATTGCTTCAAATTATGGACCAGAAGTTTTGCATGATTTTATGCAGTAGATGTGTTCTCAGAGTAAGGGCTCTGGTAAAGTAACTCATTTACTTCAGAGAAAATCCCATAAATCTTTCCCATCACATTCTGTCTTTTGATACTAACTTACAATAATAATAGCAAAAAATTCAAAGGTGTTGAAGAGCAGTTTAGAAGCAGCCCTATTTTAAGATTGTTTAGACATAAGCAAAAAATGAAGAGTGAGTTATTTCATGCTTTGAACACAAGGTAGTTTTGCTTGAGCTTTGAAAGCGAGGTTGCTGTTCTGAATTTTAAGTGATACTTTCCTTTTGCTATCAATATCCATCTTTTGTAGCACATACAATAAACTTCAGTGTGAGTTTGGTGCATCATGCCTTTATTTGTGCATTTCTTCTTCAACTAGAACATAGTAATTAAAAGATTCTCATTTTCCCAGCAGCTGAGAAGGTGAGTTTAGTGTAGAAAATTTATTCATGTTATTTTACTTCTGTGGCTTTTAGAATTGGTGTACAGTAACTCAAATAAGGCACTTATTAGAGAGGCAGCACCGAGATATACTGATCCTACTGATAGAACTGTGGTGATATAATTATACCATCCCAGTAATATGAGTACATTTTCTTGCATAAGCAAGCCTCAAGTCAAACCCTTAACATTATTAAATTGTAGTTTTGCATTATGAACAGTAACACGGTACAGTTTCAAACATTAGAAATATTTCGTCCATTCACAGGGGGCTAAAACAGGATTATATTCTTAGTGTGTAATAGTGCTTTGTTTCTTCTAATTTTAAACATCTCAAGGGAATGGAGCTTTCACAATTTCTGTAGAGACACTATTTCACAGCCCATAGATCTTTCTGTCAGGAATATTCACCTTACAGTCTCACAAATTTTTTCATCTATGCAAGTTCAGTAGCATTTTTAGCTCCCCTGGATAGCTTTATATGAGAGAGGTGAAAGGAGAGTAATTACAGAGAGAGAGAGCAAAAACAGTGAAGTCTGAAGAAAGCTCTAAATTACTTCCCCATTAAAAAAATCACAGCACCACAGACTGAGTGCTGCGTTCATCAGCACCTGGAACAGTTTGAATCCTGTTATGATAAATGTAAACTTAAAAGGATCATAATGTCAAATGGAGCAGGAATTTTACAAAAGCAAAAGAAATTTCATCTAGAGATAAGAGTAAAATATTGCTTTGATTTGATTCACTCTAGTAGATTTTCTCCCTTAATCTGATATATCTGCTTTAAACCTCAAGGAGTTTGTGCTGGTTTATAGAGAGTGAGACCTTGCAATGAAACGGAGAAGTGGGAGTTAACTTTAAAAACATACTGGCTTTCTCCCAAGCAGTGAGTGCTGACAAGTATAACCATATTACTAAAATCACATCAGAAATGTGATATATTAAATAAAAACATTATCATCTACAGCCAAAGTAGTTTGTATTTTATCCATGAAAAAGCATCATGTTACATCAATCTGTCCAAAAAAAATGGGGCACATCAGAAAACAATGTTAAGAAGGCTTTTAAAACACATCATTGAGATTACAGCACCTTTAAAAATAAACAGCACTGAATACCAACACAGGTAAAATGTCATTGTGAAGCCCAGATCTGAAATTCAACGGCATGCTTTATAGCTTTCCAGTGTGTGATAAAATCTGTTCACCAGATGTACTATCTGTCTCCTGTGTAGCATACTTGAGCATCATCTAGGTCTGAGGCCCATTTATTTCATGTAAATGCCTTTCCTGTGCACACCTTAGGGCGCCCTAATTCTCCATTTTATTTCAGGCACTGTACAGGGTACCATCTGGTAGTGTTAAGCTCATCTCATTTTATTGCACTATTGCAGGGGCTATATCCAGCCCTATAGCATTCTTTCAATGAAGAGAGAGTTCAGTTACTGCCAGCTATTTATTTTTGCCAGAAACACTATACACATGCAGAGTTCAGATGTATATCAGTCTCACCTGAAAAGCAGGTCACTGATTTTCACCCCACGTGGTTAAAAATAAGTAAATAAATGGTGAGTTGCTGATATCAGGTACAGCAGCAGTTCTGGCATGGTTCTCTTTGGTTAAGAGTAGGAGATCTTAGTAATGATGTAATGATGTCTCTCTAGTATCTTACTTTTATTAGTTCTATTAAAATGAGAAAAAAAATTATGTCACACCTTAAAAAAGCACCTTACAGGAATAGCTTAATATTTAAAGGCACAATATACCTCTCAACTGTACTTTGTATAAAGTTCATTTGCTATTTTAGGCACAAATTTACTTCTCTATGTCACATTTCCACTTGTTTATTCTTGTAAATTATTGCCACTAAGAAAAAAAAAAAGAACTTGAAATTGAAGTTAGAGAAAACATCCATTTCTAGTTTCTTTTTCATTGTCTGCCATTTTTAATCATTTCCCTCCTTTTTGAGCCTTTTTCACATATTTTAATGGCCTGATTTTTTTAAATCCCTTTTGTGCCAGCAGTTTGAGCTCTTGGTTATTGCTGCTTAGACATCTAACTACCTGCTTGGGCTTACAAAAGTGGAGTTGAAAGCCTAAGTGACAATAATTAGTCCCATGACTTTCATGTGCAAAAAGGAGCCTGGTTTTTCAAACTTAAAATTTGGCTGGCAATAGTTTTGAAGTATGTCAGGTTTGAAAATGCAATGCTGTTGTCTTCTGTAGGGCTTAATTCTACTTTCCTGTAAACTCTGCTGATGTCAGAATGGCTGCATGCCATTAAGGTAGACCAGAATTACTCTCACTGCTGCAATTCCAGCAATGTTGGAGGGGAAAAAAATCCCACCTTAACTTAATCACAGTGGTAACATGATGGGAAACACATTCAGCACCAAGTTAGATGCCCTACAACAAAATACACAAGTTTCCATGTTTCTTAGATGTGTGAAAGAGATTCCATTCTTGATGTCAATGCCAGCATGAATGAAAAAAATGAACTGCTTTTCTCCCCCAGGCTTTTTAAAAACTTTTTAAATCACATTTTTGTTGCATCCCCTTTCCTAGGCAACATCAAGACCAGAGTAAGGTTATTTGGATGCAGCATTACACCTTCCTTCCTCCCTTCATCTTTAAAGCTCTGTCTCCTCTTTGGAGCAGTAGTTGGATAGGATATTACCCTTTGAAGAAATATGTGTAAGTGTCACTTGGGAGCAATAGTTGTGTTAGGCAATGCATCTGGGTGAAACTCAGTGTAGATTCTCTAGTAATCACAGCAAGGGGTGGCATCTGTCCTTTCTCACCCTGGGCAATGGTGAAGTTTCCCATCTAGTGAAAAGCAGAAATGTTCCAGTATGGTTCCAGGCTTTGTGCACTCTCTGGCTGATGCCATTTCACTGGTACCACTCAGTTCATGTGTCACTCTTTTCAGCTGTGAAAACCTGGATGAAACATTCATGTGACTGAATGCTCCCAAGAGCTGGCCAGTGTCAGTTTTGATCCATCCTCAAACAAGGCAACAGATGAAAGAGATTGAGGAGAGGGGAGATTTGAAAGTATTAATTTTAGATAAATATTTGAGTTACTCAGCTGCCGTTTCCAGTGGTGGAAATTGCTCTCTTTCTATAATCTGCTGCATATGACAAAGAGATGACAGTGGACTGCTTCAGAAAATTGCTTGGCTCGTCTCTGGTGAGCAGCACAAACACACCATCATAAAACAAAATCACTGTTAAATGCATTCTCTCCTTTCTCCTGACTTTCTCAAGTCATTGATTACTAGTAGCCACAGCATGGCACTAATAGTCATGTCTGAAAATCCCACTTTCCAGATAAATAGATTATAACGTAATGAAGCTTTTTAAAGGCAGAATTATGTTCCTTAGTGTGAATTCTCTATGGTTTTAGTTCACTGGTGATGACAAATGTAGGTAGAGTCACCTGGATTAGCTGTCTGTGTTGATATAAAGGACAAGTGAATGGAAATAATAATTCTCTTTATCATACATTGTTGTAGGAAACATTTATTTTTCTGTTTTCAGTCTCAGCTGAATTTGAGAGTACTGGATTGTGACTAGACAAGCTGTGATTCTTCACAGCCAAAGTATGTTTCTTCTGGTGGTTTGTAAATCAGTAAAAGTCTCAAAAACAAAACCCAAAATCCTTCATATGTACAGAATCACAGAATCACTGGGTTGGAAGAGACCTTCAAGATCATCGAGTCCAATCCAGCCCTAACACCTCAACTAAACCATGACACCGAGTGCCACATCCAGTCTTTTTTTGAACACATCCAGGGATGGTGACTCCACCATGTCCCTGGACAGACAATTCCAGTACTTTATCACCATTTCTGTAAAAAAACCTTTTTTCCTAATACATTCAACCCATATTTCCTATATAACCTATATTTCCCTTGGCACAGCTTAAGACTGTGTCTTCTCATTCTGTCAGTTGCTGCCTGGAGGAAGAGACCAAGCCCTGCCTGACTACAGTCACCTTTCAGGAAGCTGTAGAGAGTGATAAGGTCACCTCTGAGTCTTCTTTTCCTGCAGGCTTCCATCTCCTCTAGCTTTCAAGCTACTTGGTCTCTAAAAATGTTAATGACAATCCTAGTATGAAAACTCATTTCTCCCTTTGACACCATCAAACAGTTAATCTCAATAATTCCAAATACATTCATCTGTGAAGAGGCACGTGTCTGAACAAGACACTGTAGACCTTAGAGGAGTCAGAGCTCAGAAATTCTGGTACATAATTGAGCACTGAGATTTTCTATATACCAAGAAATGATGCTTTAAGGAAGGGAAGAGAACTTGGCAAGGTGTGAAAGACAGGTGTGGGTGCAGCAGGGTACCAGACAATAACTGTTAAAGGACTGGAGCCTTAAATATAATTAAGACCGTTCATTTGGCTTAGCAAAAAGAAAACTCATCTATTTTTATTGATAAAAATGCAAATGTGATAATTTGAACTAAAAGGGGAAACATAATGGCACACACTCATATCTACATTTATTTCCCATTAGTAAAATGCTAATTAGCCATTAATCATTTGGTGATGTATATGTAGCAAAAAGCAGCTCAAAGTCAAATTGTCTAAATAAATAGCATAGTAGCTATTCAAGGTGAAAAATACCATGATTCTTTCTAAAGAAGTGAAGTAGAAATCATTGTTTCCCCTCATGGAAATCGTAGCTGTGGCATACATACAGCTCTAGTTATGACACTGGGAATTATGTCCAGGTAGTCAATCTTTTCCTACAAGTGGCTGCACTTAAGTGGAAGGAACATTGAAGCAGACTTACCCATCTCTGCAATCAAACTAGGAGAAAACTGTCCTGGGATTCATTGGACAGTGGAATTTGAAAGCATCACATTCCTGCAAAGGTTCTCTCTGAGCTGGATTCCTGGTCCCAGTGACTTCTGCTCTGAGCTAATTTCTGCTCAGCTCCCACTGCACATTTTTGCATTCATAGGCCCCTGGAGTGCTGTGCAGCCAGACCTGCCAGCATTGCCTGTTTATTTCAGTCTCTGGTATGATATTGAAAGTAACATCTCAGCCTGGAAGTATATTAAATGGAGTGTGAATGCAAATTACTACCAAACCATCTTTTCCATTTTACAGAAGGTTCAAGTTTGATTGGTTCATTTTATAAGACTTAATTCTGTAGGATGGGCTAGGCATTTTTCCCATTATAAAAAATCCCTAATAACTAGTTCCATATCTGAGACAGTGAAGATTAAAATCAGCCATTGTGTAGTATATGAGAAGTAACTCTTTTTCATAGGGCTTTTATTGTACATTTGGGATTATGATTTCATATTATGCAAATGCATTTTATGAAACCATAACACATAAATGTGTACTATTGTTAATACACATTTGCAGCCTAGCATGTGAGGCCTCCAAAAGAGCCGTTCTGGTGTCTTCTCTCATTGTGTATTATGAATAATAAACAAAATGTAGTTAGACATAGTCTATATTGCAGTACAATAATAGTAAAAATTACATCCTGTCATTAATATGCATCAACAGCATGTATCCTGGTAGCTCAAAAAAGACATCTCAATGTGAATGCATGTTAAACAAAAAGAAAAAGTTGTCTAAGTCACAGCAGGAACAGGGGCTGTTTGGGACAAGTCTGATTCTTGTATTTGGAGGGAGGGATGGTAAACAAAATCCTTCTTATTCTTCATTTCTTTCAGCCTCACAGTGGCATTATCTTTGCCACTGCAGTCACTGCCTGCATGTTAGTTCCTGTGTCATATTTTACAAAGTACTTTAATAAGCCTCAAAATAATTGTTCTTATATTTGTTTTCTAAAGAACTTGAAAGAAGCAACTGGTGTGTGAGCAGCCTGCTGCTACTGACATGCCTTGCCTGGGTGCTCAGCTTTTTTAAACCACCACATGCAATGCTTATGTTGATGAGGCCATTCAGACATGGAATCACAACTATATATTCTTTCTTCTTAAATTAGTAATTGAAAAGGAAGTAATTTAGATTTTTTTCCACTTTGATTTTTTCACTATAAGTGCAAAAGTAATTATCAATATTCCTGAAAAAAATGTTTCAGCACTTGCTTGTGATGTACAGGTGTGATCCTATTTCCACTTATTTCATGGATCTCAGAACTGTGCAGAGTATTCCTTTTCCTTTATGCAGTGGACAAAGTCACACTGGCTAATTTTATTCTGCTGTAATGTATAGAAATGCATCCCCCTACCTCTTACCTGTTACCATTGCTTCCATGGAGTCACAGCTTGTCAGCCACAAACCTGTGCCAACATAATAAACCCAGTACTCATCTAGTGTCATTTTTCATTTTTCTGATATCCTGGAATGGTATCTGGGGCCCTTTATGGGCTTGAAAAATCTGAAAAAAACAAAACAAGACTAACCAGCCACAGGGGAAAAGAGCTGTTCTGCTGTACCCCAGATTAAATGTTTAATAGGGCATCTTCCAGGTGTTCTGGTACTAAATAAGGCTCATTCCATCTGGTACAGCTCCTTCCAGTGTAATCCTGTCCATATAAAATGGGATATTACAAAGATTTTGAATGTCTTTTCAAAAGTTGAGTTGACCACAGGTTCTGGATATTATTACTTGAATATAGTAGAAATTTAATTATAACTGCCTTATAACCCTTTATCATAACAAGGGGAAAATATTAACTTAACATCAAAGTTCATTAGAAAAATATTAATTTAATCCAAACATCTGTATTTTGAAGATTCTTACAGGTATCAGTTAAAGAAGATTCCATGTCTAGATGGCATTAAAAGCATGATATCTAAACTCGAACAGATAAACATTTGAAATTACATCTTCCATATGATGAAATTTGTCTATCTATAAAACTCTTTTTCCCACTGTAAGGTTTTTATCTGACTGCAAAAAATTTTTGTAAAGGTAATTTCATCAGACATTTGGAGACTTTAAAGTGCTTTTCTATCCATATGGTTCTTTATGAATAGGTAATTTTTATCTGTGCTGTACTCAACTGAATGTTTATAAGACTGTCTGGTCTCAAATATTCCTGCTTAAAACTATAATTGCCTTCAAATTACTAACGTAAGATTTATTCATTTATTCTTTCGGTACTTTGCAACTTATTTCCATTTTTTTCTCCGTCAGTTTTGCCTCTGGTAAAATCCTAAATGTTTCTAGTTTGCTGTGCTATTTTAATTAGACATTTTCACTTATTTGTATAAGTAAGCAGTCTCATAAGTTTGAGACTGTAAATCATTCATCCATTAAAAACTCTATTTCCTCATATTGCAAGTTCAATTCATTGAGGAAAGAAATAAACCTTGCCGTGGAATAGAATTATGCAATGTCATGGACACATTAACATTTGGATCAAAATTTTACATTGTGTCAGCCAGTAAACAGTATAAATGGTTCAGATTTGCAATAAATAATTGTCTATTAATACCT
The DNA here is from genome assembly GCA_013389925.1 of Aegithalos caudatus. Lineage (NCBI taxonomy): Eukaryota > Metazoa > Chordata > Aves > Passeriformes > Aegithalidae > Aegithalos > Aegithalos caudatus. The sequence continues at coordinate 18,795 of WEIU01015656.1, forward strand.
TGGCGTGGTGTAGCAAATTAAAGTCTCACTTCAGTAAGCACAGATGTAGGTAAGAGCTGGGGCCTAAAGAAAGCAACCGCTATGCAGCATTAGAGTAGAAAGAGCATCATGAAGCATTACTGCATCTTTCCAGCAATGAGAATAATGTATACAGAATTAAACAGTAATAGACGAACGTAGGGGGGAGGTAGATTGTAAGTGCAGTTGAGTCTAATCAGGCAAGATTTAGATCCATTTGTTTTAGATGCCCTGGCAGACGCTTCCCTTGCAGAAGATTAAGAGAAGCATTTTAAAATACAGCTTTGTGTGCTGCTGCATACGAAACAGAGCTCATAACTCAGGATGATCGGGACATTTGATACTCAGGGACCCCCTGGGTCATTACATTGGGTCCGTTCCTGTTGAAGTCAAACAGCCCCCAAAATATTCTCTGTTTATTTGTTTTGTGAAACTGCCATATTTTGCAGCTTGCAGGTTGTTGCCAATTGTCTTGAGATTTTCACAAATTTAATTGCTAACTGAAATTTTGTGAAATTACTTCAGTAACTTCCTGCCCCACAGACTGTGAGCAGATGGTCCTGAACGATCACTATCTGAAACTCAAAGTTCAACTTCTCAGTGTAGGTTTTTACTGCCTAGGTTTTAACAAGCAGACGTGCCACTGCTTTAGTGTTGAAATTCAACACAAATAGAAGTAAGATAATAGATTAATTTCAAAATTTAACTCTATATGAACAATTAGGTGTTAGTAATTACCTGAGAACTCCAGTGCTTAATGCTGTCTCTCAGCTCTTTCTAGTGATGTCCCCATAAACCATAATTGTTGTTACTCCAGTTTTGAGCGTTTTTTTTTTCTTTTGTGTTACCAATTCAACCCATAATCCCATAACACAATCTAGTTTGTCCATACACTAATGGGAAGGCATTAATCAAAATATTGTTATTTGTTACATTAACTATAGAGCAATACATTTTAGAGCAATATATTTTAGAAGGAATCTTTGAGACCAGACAGTCTTATAAACATTGATTGAATAAAGCACAGATAAAAATTACCTATTCGTAAGGAACCATTAGATAGAATGGATAGAAACACAATATCTCCTATTTCTTATCTCTCCTATTTCTTTCTCCTTATTACTCCATATTTTTAATGTTTTTTTTGTCCAAGAGTGTTTGAAAATGCACCTCAATATGCAGGACTGCAAGTCATCCATGGTCTGTGCTTGAATGGCTGGGTAATCTCTCTCATTTTCTTTGTCACATTGTTTTCATGTCCTTGGTGTCTGGAGCACAAGTCAGTGCATTTATAAGCAGAGTACAGGGTCTGTTATTTCGTAGATTTGAACCTGGTTGTGCAGGCTGCACAAGAAAATAGCTTAGAAGTCTTCCTCCAGTCCAAACAAAATTTGGGTGTCTGCTCTGAAGGAACACAAGGACACTGCTTTCTGCATTGCCTCGTGCAGTGGGACTGATAAAGGGTTATAAATGTACCCATGAGAGCCAATGCCTCTGTGCTTCAGAGCTCCTTGCATAGACTTGAGAGCTTCTTCCTTAGCTCAGTGTTGCAGCTCTTCTACAAACCTCTGAGGCTGTCAATAAAAACCTGAAAATCATTGTTCTAGTAAAAATTATGTCACTCTTTGGAACACTTAGACCTCTTTAACTTCCAATGATTTGTTCTGTTTGTGCAGCGTACTCTGTTGACTTGAGTCCTTGCATAGTTACTGTGAAATAATGTGTGCTAGCTATTACATAGTGATCCACAGAGTAACTTCACTGGGAGCAATGGTGATTACAGACTAAATTGTGTAAATCTTCCCATGCTATTGTTTTGTAGCTGTGTAATTATTCCAGGTCACCTGTGCAAATTAAAGTTGCTTGATAAATTTTCTCTTACTCCCTTCTTGCAACAGTTGCCCTTTAGAACATGGATGGTGTCTCAGCAGGGTATGTAGATCCTAGACTGCCAGAGCTATGCATTGCTTTCTATATGCAACTCTTATTTTTATGTTATCAGTAGAAAACTGATTAGAGAGACAAAGGTTAAATTCGTCTGCATGAACAACTGCACCTCCATTTTTTCCTCATTGAAATTGAGGAGGAAATATTACATTGAACAGACTTCACTCACACCCTGTTGCTGTGTAGGGACTTCTGAAATAAATTAGGCATCCTGAATTTACTACCGCTCTTATATGTTATGAATTTTGAACAAGAGAGACACAAGTTTGGTGAAACAGTGAAAAATCTTGAGTGGGATTTGAAGAAGGCTGTGGCTAAGGCATCTCATAGCAATCAAAAATCAGTTGTAAGCCATGGTCAATGAAGTATTTGTTCTGTGACTAGAGAATGCAAGTCACCAGAGATGGCAAGATGTGACTTTTTGCATTGGCAATAAAGTCTACACATCCCCAGTATAAAAAAAAACTGCTAGGGACATGTCATGACATGTTGTGACATGATTTTCTTTAGTACCAGCCTGAGTTGCATGCTAGAATACCAAGAATAAATTACATGATACATAACCAGCTCCCATCAGTGCTCCAGCAACCTATGAAGCACTACTTAGGCAGGCCTTTCCAGTGACACTCCTGTCTCCAGTATATCACACAATATAAAGAAACACACATATCAATGTGCACGGTATCATCCTTGTGGAGAAAGTTTCACAGTTAATTAAAAAAAAATCAAATATAAGCAGTCCATCTCCTTACTAAACTAATTAAAAATATAAATACAATAAACCCTGGCTGAGTTCTTGACAGGTCATTAAAAGACACAAAATTGAGTCAAGTACAAGGACTGGTTTCAATACATAACATAGTGGAATTGTGATATAAAATGTTGAGGCTAAAGTTATAATAACAGTAATTTTGTTTCCATTGTTCTCACCCTGGTGTCAGTGTCTGGATTTACACAGTGCATTTCTCCAAAGGTAAAGCCTCAGGCAGTTTATTCTGTGAAATCAAATATGCTAATTATTGTTTTCTTCTGGCTTTTAAATATGCATCCCTAGCAGCAATGGCAGCTGTGTGTATTCCACACAGTGCCTTTTTGACCAAAATTTTTGATGCATTTTTCAATCCTCTGAAATTTTTTAGCAATAAATATGTACTCTCATCACTCCAAGTATAGCCTTTAGAAACAACTTTAGTCAGAAGTGAATCAGTGCTTTTGGTGGATCAGCTTAGGGTTTCTGACCCTGAGGACTAAGATCTATCAAGCATTTTCCTTGTAGGAACTTTAATACTGTGCAATGGGGCTACACTGGGCTGTCATCCTGGTATTCCCTTTCCTTCACATGGGAATCCTAATCCTGAAGATACTAATGGTGTATACAGCTTGCCCAGGCTCTTTTCAAGGGCAAATAAATATTTCACTTAGTGAATTAGAACAGATCTTATTTCAGAAGGTTAGTTTGGTGCTTGGCTCTAAATACCCTTCTCCCATTAATTGGCAATGTGAGGAATTCTCCAACATAACTAAAAAAACCCCAAACACACTGAAAACCCAAAACCACTGAAAATAAGTGGGTGTAGCCACTGTTAATATTTTTCTGTTGACCTTGATCTATGAATAGCATAAAAATATCCTGAATACATTCAAATTTCCTTTGAACTACTATTTAGGAGACTTCAGGAATATTCCCTGTATTGTTTGGAGAAAAGTGAAGGATGTCACTGTGAATGAAAATGCTGCTACCTGGCATGCTCCAGCTTCCATTTACTGGTATCCCACCTACTGTATAAAAGATCCTAGAACAGTGTGTAATATAGTTTTCAGCTGAATTGATTTCCAATGCAATTTGGCCTGCCTATAAATTGGTACAAGCTCAGTTTTTATGGATCTGGACTTGAGGAACCTTATTTCCTGGCGCTGGGAAAGGAGACAGGATCAAAGCTGTGGTCATGGGTGTAACAAGAGCCCCTGTGCTGAGCTACCAGGATGAGAGAGTATTCCAAGAGGAGGTTTACCTAAGGATGTAGGAGTTTCTGCCTCAGGGCTTGTTCCCTTCAGGAGTTTCCCTGCAGCAAGCAAAAATGTGAACTCTGTTAGCCCTAAGTTTTGTAAAACCCCTTGGACAAGCTGCCCAAGGAGCTGCAGTGAAGCAGATGAAATGCTATGGAGTCACATTCTTCTTTATTGCTGATTCCCACTATGCAAAAGTGCCCCTGAAACTGTTTCCCCAGCACTTAGGGTCCCCATCCAAAAGCATCAGGATTATTGACAGTTGTCCTGGCTGCTGTGGCCTTTAGGATTTTCCTGTGCTTGTGCGTGTGTATGCTTCAAGAAGCCGGAATCCTGCACCAACCTGTGCCTTGAAAGAAAGGATCAATTTCTAGAAAATATCTTAGCAAAATATTTAGACACTTTTAATAACTTAGTTGATGATCTAGTACAGGGGAGGCCTGGGAAAACATGGAAAGTATGTATTAATGCAGGATCTTCCTCATTCTCTATTCTCTTCTTCTGACTCTGCATCAGATGAGCCTCCTTTTTATCCCTAGCATTAAGTTTTTATCACTTTACTAAAATACTATAAATCAATAAAATAGGGCAGAAAATTGCTTTCTTACATCATTGCACCAACATGCTGCTTGTATGGTCTGGAATGACAATGAGACATCCATCTTTCTGTGCAAAAAAAAAAGCCAGTTCCCAGAACAAAATGCCAAGTGGTACATGGCTAAAAAAATTACAGACCAAATATTTGCTTCTGCTGAGGTGAGAAATACCTACTTCACATTTATAATTTTTTGAAGATGTAGAGAAAATTCTTATTCTGTAAACACAAAATATTATTTATAAATTAATATTTATATTCTGTCCTAAAACTCACTTCCTAGCCATTCTTCTTTGTGATAATATTTGCTTGGTTCTTATGCCAAGATCTATGAAGACCTCATTTTCTTTTTTTTTTTTTTTTTTT
>WEIU01015656.1:23741-34048 GCA_013389925.1 Aegithalos caudatus
CTCCTTTTTTTTTTTTTTTTTTAATTTTTAAATATACTCACTAGGGGGGATGCTCATAAAATTCAGTCTCAGCCACAATCTGGACTATGGTCTGCCAAGCACCACATAAATAAATCATCAAGTCATTTTGGCATCTTCTGGGCCAGGAGGAATATCTTTGGGGTAGATTTAAAGAGACATTATCCTTTAAAGTATATCCTTTGTGAAGGAAACTAAGCAGCAGATTAAAGGCTACTTTCAATTTCAGGTATAGAAATTATTACAGGTAACAGCAGCAAAATACAGGGAAAGACATTTTTATTCCAAAATCACAACTGTGCTAATCTTCCCTGCTGCTGTCCCAACAGAAATTAAATCAAATACTCAAGACCTCAGGGTACTGTGAGAGGGCAATTCTGGAGATGCCGATTTTATGCTAAAATGTCTGCAGAACACACAGCAAGTGGCCATTTGAGATTTTCTCTTAGCAATCTGAATGCTGAAACAGGGGTAAAGCAGCCAAACATTTCTTGGCTTTGCACTTCCTAAAGCCAATCTAAACACTGAGACAGGAGCGCTCCAGCTCCGGAAGGGCAAGCTGGGGTTGGCGTGATAGCTGTTGTCCTGGCACCTGGAGACACCTCATCCCTCTCCCTCCCTTGCACCCTGGGGAAACAAAACCTCAGCTCAGTTAAGGAGAGCAAGAGTGCCTGCAAGGGCCTCAGGAGGGGGTGGCCAGTCAGGAGCACTGGGAAGGATCTGTGCCCTGCAGCTCAGGCTCAGAGCCCAGTCCTGGTCGTGGGACGTCGGTGCTGGCTGGGAAAGATCTCTGTGGCTGGCTCTGGAACAGAGCTTTGTTCACCCACCCGTGTGGCGGGCATCTGCAACAAGGACACGTAAATCAGATAACAGTCAAGAGAAAGCAAGCTCCAGCTGGTTTGTCAAGAGGAGGCCTTGGGCCATAGTCCTATCTGCCATTCACAGGTCACTGAAATCAATGGAATTGTGACTGCAATTACACCACAGGGAATCTGGATCCTATTATTTGGACTGTGGGAAGTTACAGAACAGTAACAACATGGAAGGAAATGGCCTCATTTTAGGTTTTGTTAAAATGCCCAACTGGGACCAGGTTCACTGACAGGTTCTAAACTGTTGTTGGTTCCTGAGAACGTTGGAGATGTTTGGGTGGGCAGCAGAGAGAAGTCAGGTAAAAATTAGTGTGTTCAGCTGGGTTTTTCTTAATATCGCTCTTTTCATAAGAGCTGCGAACAGACATGAGGAGCTTCAGTTTCCTGAAATCATTTGGAGTGTGAAACAAACTGTTATGGATGCACAGAGATTGTATTTCTGGTGGAACCAGAAATGAAGTGCCCAATCTAGAATGGCATCCATGCACAGATCAGAGTTGCAGCTGAACCACTGACTGCCTGAAGGAAATTCCCTGTCTGTCTTTTTATTTCTGAAATGCAGAGGAGAGACTTAGGTGAAAAAAAAAATTGAAATTTAGGAACGATCTTGGGAATTTTGATTGGGCCCCTTGTAAGTAACAATGACCTCCTGAGAAAAATTGAAAACTGAAAATCAAATTTAAAATTCAAGGAGTTTCAGGTTATAGCTTCTCACAAAAATACTGTACTAAAACTGTACTTACCACCAATGATAATGGCCAGAGATGCTCTTTTAAAGATCATTTATCTGTTTTGAGTGGTCTAATGATGTTCAGAATGCAAAATAGAAAGAAGCATCAGATACTCTTTCTGGGTTACTCTGAAATTGAATCTCTGGGGTTTGGAACAGTGACACAAAGTAATTAATGTGCTGTTGGTACTCTTTGTATGTATTTCTGAATTGAAAAGAGGCATTCAGATCTACATGCCAGGCAGTTACAGGTTAAAGATCATTTACATAAATTAGCAAATTTGCAAATGAATTCATCTAGTGAAAAGTAAGACACGGGACACTGCATTTTAATAATTGACATTCCACATGAAATGCAATGTTCTTGAGGAGGAAATTGAGCTCCAGGTTGCTATTAGAACCAGTGGAGCAGCAAGAGCTGGAAAGAAATGCCATCTCATATTATGTGAGTTACTGCTCCTGCATAACAACTATCTTCTATTCTGATAGACTTTATTTTAATAAAACTAGTACTAGGATTTTTACAGGGGTAAAATTCCATCATCTACAACACTGGTCAAGAAACAAAAATGCAAGAAATCTTTGTGATCTGGTTCTAACAGTCAGGTAGTACTTCATTGTATTCTAAAGTAACGTTTCTCATACTGTTTTATTTGGCAGCCTAATCTCCTTACTCTTCAGTTATACCAAGTAGTTACAATCTTAGCCCCAAATATGCAATACTGACAGAAAATTATAAATTATCTAATTTTTTTGTTCCCTGTCATAACATAGGTTAAATTGCAAAATAAAGATAAGTGATCCACTTAGCTGCTTCCTGCTGTCCTGATCAGTTTAAGAACACATTATGTTACAAATATTGTTCTTGATACAAAAGTAATGACTTTCATAAGGTGTTAGTCAGTCATTCAAAGTCACAATACTTCCATTGTATGCCATAAATACAAATTATACACTCACAGAGAGCTGAAGGCAAATCTGTCCCCCAGCACTGTTTCTTAGTATACTTTAAAGATTAATTTAAAGTGAACCAAATCATTGTCTTTTAAAGTGAACCAAATAATTCTCTTTTTTTGGAAATAGTGATACACTTTTTCCAAAATCACACAGAGTGGGTGTGTCATTTCAGTGAATGCCAGTAAAATTTCCCTTAAATACTGATGAAAGTGTTTGTTTTCAGTCTAGCTACAACTCTAACTTTATTCATAGGGAGTACTGCACTAAACTTCCTGAGATGGAAAGATAAAGCAACAAAATATTGCTACTTGCAAACAATGTTTGACTTTTGGTTGTCCTTACACCCTTTTTACTTCTGTTCTGATACAATTTATTACACCAACCTGTGCAAGCTTACTAAGTTCTCTAGTTCTTCATTTCTCCTCCTTTTCTTAGGAACATGAGACATTTTAATTCCTGTATAGGTTGAGAAGTCCCTCCAAGTGAATCAGCTGCATTAATATCTTTATCAAATGATTCAGCTGTTTGAAATACAAACAAGATTCCTACCTGTGATGAGCTCAGACTCAATAAATGGGAGGCTGACACCCTTTCTTTTCAGTATTTTGACACACTGTGATGCATCCATACATACAGGCAGAGCAGAGACACAGGTTGCAATGATGCCCTGATAAGGAAAACTTGCTTCCCTCACTGGCACAGGAGCAAATTTGTGTAACTCTTATGCTCTTTGGTATGAGGTCTTACTGAGAAGTATTCTCCTGTACTGATTAACAGACTGAATGAAGGAAGCTTCCATTTTTAACTTCATTCTTCGTGACATAAAAATAACTGTCACATATTAATGGGAACAGTGAAGTGGTGGAATTATTTTACATGAAAGAAGAAAGAAGGCTGCTCTTGGACATTTTTCCCAACTTAGAATATTCTTTCCCCACCAAAGCAGCACTGTAACATAGGTCAGATAGTCCCTATGTTGTATCCTATGCAGAGCAGTCCATAGCTTTGCAGAAGGCCATAGCTTCACCAAAGACTTTACCTTTAAGAGTGCAGTAGCAGGGTAAGTGCTTTGCACCAGGATGTCACTGATGGATCTGAGCAGCTTTTCATGTATGCATGCTGCAAACTCTTTATATTTTTACATTCTAATAACAGTGAACAGCATAAATTATCTCTAATTCTTGATTCTGCAAGGAAGCAGCCATCTGGTCTAATACCACTGTGACAGTGATATAGGACTGAACACTCCGTGCTTGGTCTGCTGCACAGGAGAGGACAATAGGACATATTTTAAAATGTCAGGATACATCAGAACCATATTCAGGAAAGTTTGCATTTATGAAAATTGATAGTATTGGAGATATATCATGATGCAGACCTAATCATGGCTGCTGGTATAGTGAATTAAATTAAGAGCTGATTTGAATTTTTCTAATTAAAGATGTGTTATTCCTTCTCTCCCCATGTTTTCTATTTTAGTAAAAGAAGCTTATTAAACAATTTTCAGGAAAGTGTTGTGATTCAAAGTGTTAAGGCTTTAGGGAAAAAAAATAAAACACAAACCTAATGTCAGTGGTGGTTTGACTCTCTCAGTGCAGTATTCAATGGGCATTTATTTGTATTCCAGAATCACTGCTGGTGTTTGCATTATTGTTATTGTAGATGGACTTGGTAAGAAGTCTACCCAGGTACTGCAGGGCAGGGTGGCATGTAGGCACAGCAGCTTAGCACAGCTGGGTGAGAGAGGCTGCTTTCAAAAATAAAAGAGGGGCAAAAAGCAAAAGAAATTTGTCTTATGTGTGAGTAACCGCATTTTAAAAGTAAGCTAATTTAACATGAATTAAATCAAAACCCATCAACTCATGCTTTGTCCTAACAAACTCACTTCAGCTTTGCTGTAGTACTTAGATAACTAAGTAGCTGGTTTATATAACTTTTTTGAACAGTATTGGATATTTTTCAAGGCTTCAAGACATCAGGAACTTAGGAGTATAATTTATAAGCATCACATAGAATGCAATTCCATCATTAGCTGTAGTGATTTTAAGAAACTTACTGTATTAGTTAAAAAATAAGCATGAAATCAGTTTTTTCACAGTGTGAATATTTGTTAACATAGAAAGGTCAAAAAGTAAAATATCATAATGGGGATTTTAATTTTATGACCAATAATATAATTTTTAATTTTATATACTACAAGGGGCTATCAAATTCATACTGGGGAGTGTTAGCTGATCACAGGGATAAGAAAGAGTCATCTCAGCCATTTTTGCCATGTAGGACATCCCATAATTAGCCACTGTTTTCTTTGAAGCACCTAACCCAGGCTACTGGCGAAAACAGAAGTCTGAGCCTGTAGAATAATTGATCCAGTCTGGCCTAGTTCTTATGCTCACTTCTTTACTCTTAAAAAACATATCCTTCTGTCCTAGGTTACAATGTAAGATGTGCCCAGAGTATGTATTCTATCACCACCCTCAGGAGCTGTTGGAACCAGGTGGGGCAGTGTTTTCCCTTGCCCCCTCCCTCTGGGCTATCTCCTGTTAATGGGCCATCAATGCCTTGTCACATGACTCAGAGGTAACTCCTTCTGGGAGTTATCTCTGTTAATGGGCAATCAAGGACCCATTGTATGACTCATAGAAAGGTATCAGCCCATTGGGAGATGCTCCACCCAGGGGGAGGAGCCAAGCATTTCCACCTGGATATAATCTGGGACAGCACAGAGGGCACTGGCCTGCTGGACTCCTGGAGGACCAGAGCTACCAGACCTTTTCTATGGGATCACTGCTTCAACAAGAGCACTTCATCCGGACTGCCACCACCACCCTAACTAACAGGGTGTCAGGTTGTATAATTTTCATTTATTTTATTTCACTTTTATTCCTCCTATTAAATTGTATTTTCTGACTTGGAGTCTCTCGCTGGTTTTGCTTTCAAACCAGCACACTTTCAGATCAAAGATGGAGCATTTTTGAGTATTTCATTTTGCTTTCTGCTTACAAGCATGCCAGAGGTATAAATTACATGAGTCCTGTCAGAAGGTGGTTCTTCTGAGCTTGTGCCAGTGTATTTCCTAGTTAGAGCTGTCCAGTGCTGTGACTGACTTTAAGGCTGTATATAAGAAGCTCTGCTTGCAGGGTGTTCTCAAATATGCCAGTTTTGCTAACTCAGATTATCAGATGCTAAGGCATGCTTGTGTTGTTCAATCCTTCCTGCCAGTACACCTTCCTACTACCATAACATCTCATAGGTGCTGGAATGCTGCTTTCAGGGGCACTTTTTTAGAGGCAAATGCAAACATAGTATTATTTATGAAGGGGAAAGTAGACATAAACAAAAGCAATTTAGCCCAGCTCCTGCTTTTGCAGGGACCATCTCCTGTCATGCTTCTGCTCCACAGCATCAGAAATAGTCTTTGCCTAAACTGGAGGCAAAGGGAGCACACGTTCAGAGTGTATGGAAAAGTGTGTAAGGGCAGCTCTGTCATCATTTTGCACACCACATTTTTGAGAAAAAAAAAATGCAAGCTCTGGTTGGAGTCTTGCATTTTCTATGAAGAAACAGGGAAGCTTCTGTGTGCCACAATGGAAATTGACAGCACCTACATGAGTAGTTAGAGGTTTACCCAAGATGAATGGGAATCAAATTGATTTATCTTTGTTTAAAGCCTCATATCAGAGTCTGAGGGAAGGAAAAAAAAAAGCAATGTTACCTTACAGTCATGATAAAGTTTCTGCAGATATTTCATTTTCCCTGTTAACTATCAGATGGATCATATAAAGCAAAGTTTCTAAAGATTATTTCCTTGGGGGGTTTCTTCTGTTGCAATACCAGCTGATTATAAACTTCTAAATTCGCACAAACAATAAGAAAGGTTATGAATTCTGTTCTTCTATGCCTTACCATTACTCTATGCCTTAAACTATGACAAGAAACCAACTAATTCTTTGGTCTTCACTCTTATGTTGTTTTGCTGTTTCAGAACCATAGTAAAATCCAATCAAATCTGTCAGGATCCATGAAATCCTAAGATCAAACTACTTCCTGTTTCTGGCAGAAAAATCAGGAGCCATACTAGTTCCCAAAGCCCCATCAAATGGTTTCAACCCAAAAGTTTTTAAATGCTGTCTCTGAAGGTGGGAGACAGAAATTGGATAAGGACTTGTGCTTGTCTCCCTGTGTATAATCTTTGATACCACCATCAGTTTGTAAATGCTGAAATCAAGTTTTGAAAAGTCTATGAGTTTTGAGTTTCTTTTCTCTTGCTATATTTTACACAAGGATCCTTTGTGACTAGGCAGTGAACCAAAAGTCATGCTTGAACTTTTCTAGGTCATTATTGCCACAGAGAAGCATAGGGAAAGCCATGATCCCCTTAAAGTCGTGCTCTTTGCTGGTTTCTGACAACTGTGTGAGCCCATTCAAAATACTGGACTAGCAGAAAACTAGCTTGAGAACCAAAACAGTATCTTTTAAATTCATTTTGTGAAGTGAATGAGGCTACAGAACAAAAAGGGACGAGGGATGAGAGAAATTAGTGACTTGTACGACAGTGTCTTTGTTGACAGTAAGTGTCATCATTTCAGCTGTGGAGTTTAGCATGACCCAAGGTGTCTGGAAATGGACAAAAGTGGGTTTTGTTAAATGCCATTACTATTAAGATCTAGTGATTTGATCTTACCAGGTTCCTTAAGACAAAGCAAATCATGACTGGTCAGGTGAGATACCTCACTTTCCTTTCCTTTTTTCCTTGAAAAGCCAAAGCTTGTTATACTAATTTCTACCTGCACCTTGTGCTGCATTCCCATTCAGGCAGAGAGGCAGTGCATGTGCAACTGTGAGCATTACTTCCAGATGAGATATCAAGCCAGAGTCTTCACTTTAGATAGAATCAAACCATGTCTGGACAGAGATCCTCCAATATCTGTTAAGCAGACTCAGGAAATGCTAATGGAAGTTTACAACAGAGATCTTACTACCAGGTTGCTGAAAGAGGAAGAGATCTGTTACTTGTCATCAGAACTATTCTACATCAGGATAGAAGCTGGAGGTGTTCGTTAGCACAAGTTCATGGATAGTAATGAACTAAAAACTGACATTATTTTCCTAGTCCAGAAAGTGCAAAATAGGTTCTGTGTGCAATTAATTTGAATTACTATAGGTTTAGTTGCAGAAACTCAAAGCATGACCCACATAAAAGAGTTGTTGAGTAATTTTTTATGATCTGTATATTACAGGGGGAATCTGAAAATCTCTTTGAGAAGTCATCACTGCAGTAGTTGGAATATTCATTCTCATTTGTTACTTATGTCATAGAAACATGACAAGAAAGACGAGGAAAGAAGGAAGGAAAAGAGGCAATCAAAAGTGAGAGAGGCAAACGGGGAGAAATTTCCATATACTTTCCAGTAGAGTTTTCACTAAAGGATACTCAGAGTATCAGAGGCTGGATGTAGAGGCTACTTATCTAAGAATGAGCCAAATTCTGCAACATTGCTGTAAGCCCAAAGAAGCAGGCTATGTGAAATGCTGTGGGCACCTACACACATCAGGACAACTAAATGGGGTTTGGAATCAGAAATACAAATGACATGGTTTTTATGATACCCCGCTGTCCTGCTAGCAAGTGCTTTACGGTCCATCAATCAGTCACTCAGTCAAAATCTTTAACCACATAAAAATCTATTGAGAACAAGTTTTATTTACAATGGTGACCTGGCCAAGAAAACTCACAAACAGCAGTATGTAACATCACTGCAGACATACAATCACTGTTGTATATTACGAGAAAGCTCCCAAACATATCATGAGGCATAAATCAATTATATAAAATACCACAAACATCAAATAAACCAATAAAAAAGGGAAGGTCATAACACAACCAGACATGTCATGAATAACAGCCACAAATATCAGCCAGTGTTTCATCCACAGTATGAATAAAACCCCAGAAGATATACAAGCAATTTTTTTTAGATCCTTTTGTGTTCTGTTAAAAATGTGTTACTGACTTTTGATGTTGTCTATTTTACAACATTACTTCTTTTTATATTTCACTAAGGGCATAAGTTACTTAGGGAGGGTTTGTTTGCAATATAAATGTGCATTTTAGCATGTATGTTTTGATTAATAATTCATTGCATATAATTCTGTGCTTGCTTATAATGGGTAACACTTTGCATTTAGTAAGAAAGTTCACAATATTAAGTTCAGTATACTTAAATAAATTGGACAAAGAACACAGTGGGAGGCACAGTTTGGTGTCATTGTCCTGTGTGTGTCTCCCCTCCAACCCTGCCCTGGATTATGAACATAGTTCAAAGCCAATGATTTGAAGGACACTGCCTCCAGGTATCCAGGATCTCTTAGAATGTGCACCACTATTTGTATATTAGCAACAAAGAACACATACAAAACCAACATTAAATTTGTTCCTTAGAGAGTTGAGAGCTTATACATGGAACGATATATCTGTAATGAATAGGTGTGATGATTGCAATCAATCCATTTTGAATTGCCAAATCATGGATTTTTTAGTATTTATATTTATATGTCTCATTCCCAGAAGTCCATGTTAAAAGGTGTCCTATTCCTCTGTACTCACAGCTGCAATATACGATTATATTTTTGCAAGAGTCACAAGATTTTAATCTTTATAAATTCTTGTTCATTTGATGGTGGTTGACACAGGGATTTTCAGATTGCCTTCAAAGTAGCTCATCTTTTTGAATGAAATTTTATTATATAAATAATATAGAATATTATAAATTCTAGCCTCTGCTTACTACTCAGAAATATTCAGCATTATGATGTAAACAAGCTCTACCTTCAGTCGACAGGAAATGATAGCATGTCTCATCAGGTCCTGTTCTCAAAAGGCACATCTGTGAGAAACTCACACCTTAAAAGGTGCTGATGATACTGCCCACCCTTTACACTGCTGCAGCGCTCAGCTAATGAGGTACAGCAAAACAAACCTGTCTGCAAACTTGGAGACAAAAGCATTTATTGCTGAATTCAAGATTTGCAGTTAAAACTTCTTTATAGTTTAACTGAATATAATGAATTAAGAAAGTGGGTGAAAACATTTGGTTTATTTATATTCATCCTTTTCCAGACGTGAAGCTTTTTCTGAAGCTCAGAAGAATAGATCATTCAGACTGTAATCTAGATCCCTTGCTTTTAAACTGATGATATTGGCTGAAAATCAGACCACCATCATTTGAGATTACTCATTTTTTTCTTCATTGATAACATATGCACTTGGAAGCAAGTTCTGCACATTAAAAAAACCCCTCCCCTTCTATGCATGCATTTTTCAGATATAGACCCAGCTAGTATATGCTAACACCAAGCAATTTGTTTTGCAGCATGTCACATAATTCTCTTTTTTTTACACCCAATATCTATGATTAAGAAATGTAATACATACTAAGAAAGTCTTAGATAATTTACACTATGCATTAAAGTGTTTTGCATGAGAATATAGTATGATGCAGACAGCAGAAGAATTATGTCTTTCATTAAAAGGTTCGCAACTCAGTGTGCTATGATATAACTATAGCAGTTTTTCTGTCTCAGTGAAGGTTTTTTATTTTAAACACTGCCTTGAAGACCAAGGGATGCATATGCAATAGCACTATTTTGGCTATATGTTTTAACTTAATATCACCTCTTAGTAATTACACACTGTCAGTTTACCTGCTGTCCCAGTGTTACGGGTGAAC
>WEIU01015656.1:37512-66644 GCA_013389925.1 Aegithalos caudatus
TAGAACAGGCTCCCCAGAGAAATGGTCATGGCACCATGGTCATGGCCACTGACAAAGCTCAAGAAATGTTTGCTCCCAGAATTATTAGATATATTGTGATTCTTGGGGCTGTCCTGTGCTGGACTTTGATGACTCCTGTGGGTTCCTTACAGCTCAGGATATTCTGTGGTTCTCTGATCTTTATCTACCTTCAGTCAACAGCTGTGAATTGGAGGTAGTACCAGTTTATCTCAAAGAGGGAGGGGGAAGATAAGTGCTTCACAGAAAGTAAACGCTGTATTGAGGAGTACCACAGGCATTCACCTGGTAAAATGAGGAATTCTGTCTTCAGAACATGCTCTGAATAGTGCATAGGAAGAAATTCATGGGACCATAAGCTGACAGTAAGAGAAAAAGTAATTATTCAAAAGCTTCATATTAAGTGGTCACTGCTCGTCCTATATATTATTATCTTACCTTGGAACTTGAGAAAGATGTTGTGGAACTTGTGAAAAATAGGTTGTAATTTCTATCAATTGCAGCATGCAGTCATGTAACTAAAGGCTCTTGTAAGAGGCATATATGTAAGAGTTTTGAATTAGTTTTATAAATGCTTCCATTATTCTGTTCCTTGCCAGGCTTGGTTTTGTAACCTTATTAAAGTTATATCACAACAGTCGGGTTGCAAAATTATAGGAATCATTATACTCAGAGGAAAAGCTGCTTTAAGACATATAATCCACTGAATTTTCCAGAATATATTTTGTTGGTATTTGATATCTGAGGCAATGAGTCAAAAACAGTTGTCAAAACAGATAACTGAGTATGAAAAAAAATATTTGTAAATTTTCTCAATATCAAAAAGTCTTGCATATGTGATTGGGATTTTTTTTTTAATATAGTTCATGTTTGTTTTTACTGACCCAAGCAATTTATGATGGTCTGTCTTCTGTACTCTGACATGAAAAAAATTCAGAAACAAGTTGAGAATGGGAAAACCCCAAAGGCTGTCCCAGGATTACTAGCCTGCATCCTAAGGGCCCAAAACATGACCTTCCTCTCTTTTCAAACATCTGTCCTTTCCTTGCATAAAGATATATCTTTAAGAGATGCTGTTCATCCTTAAGAAGCTGTATGTGTTCCTATAATGCAAAATAGATATACCCTGAAATATCTGCCCTGTGGAAAGATTGTAATGAAATGGCAGTTCATTTGAAAAAAATTTAATGAAGTACCACCAGTTACACCAGGAGTAGGTTAATATCTTGTGTGTGCGCCTTCAATGACATACTGCTTACATCCTCAGGAAAACATTTCACACTATTGAAATACAAAATGTTAGAGATGTTCTTTCTTATCCCAGTTAATAGCAAGTCTGTAATAGAATGTACACAGATATCAGTGGATGTAGAGGCTTATTAACTCTGCCAGCAACACCCACAGTTTTCAATTGACAGAGCAAGTGGTTTTCTCCTTAAAGCTGCAGACCATAATGAAATGTCAGGCTTCCTGCTGGTGCTTTAAGATGGGAACCAGTCATAGAGACTGGAACAAGTAATATAGTTAGCTTAGTTTACAGCATCACTGCCAGAAGTGTTTGCTTTTATTTACTAGCATTAGTCACTAAGTTCACCTAAAGCCAGTTTCAGTCATGAGTCCAATGCTGAATCAAGAGTTGAAGTGAAAAGAGGCAGTTAAATGGAAAGTGTCCAATGATATTCTAATTTAAAATGCTCTAACCAAAAGTGATTCAAGTTTTTAGTGTTGCATATTCTCATTCAGCTGGTGCAGAGATACTGTTATCTCTATGTGAAAAGTAGGTGACACACAGAATCACAGCATATTCTGAATTAGAAGGAACTCACCAGGATAATCCAAGTCCTACCTCTGGTCCTGCACAGGACTGCTCCAAATTATCACACCATGTGCCTCAGAGCATTGTCCAAATGCTTCTTGAACTCACAGAATGAAAAAAAAAAAAAAAACAACAGTATTGTACTTCTCTTCATCACAGACTTCTAGACACAAAGAACTGCAGAATAGTCTCTTAGTAATGACTCTTGGACCCCAAGTTCTGTACTCTGAGGTTTTGAAGGCCCTTAAGGCTTTCTAATGTACTTGTCTAGTTGGAAACCAGAACAGAAAATACTGATAATGGTTCTACCCCTCAGCTTTGCAGCTTGTACATAAATGTATGTCCAGGAACTCTCCTAAGAGCTGTCTTACACCCCCAAGAAACTCAAAATACACCGTTATAATTTGGTCCCCTATTTACAGGTAGGCCCGTTTGATAATGTCAAGAACAAATGAGCTGCTTTCTACAAGTATGCATAATTTTATACATAATATTTGTTGTTAAGATTAAAATTCACATAAACAAGGTGATATTGCAGGATACTGAATGTATGATATGTGCATAAGCATGGCTCTTTTAAAGCCAATAGGAGTTTGACATCAGTAACCTCATGACATTAATTGCTTTAGCAGAAATTAAATGTTTTACCAAAGACTTCTTGTAAAAAATCAATCCTTACTTTTGGAACATTTTGTTGATTTTTTCATAATTATCCATCTTCACATGAACTGAGTATATTTTGTAGCAATACAAAATATTTGAGTCAGGCAGGGTCTTAATTTTAGTACTGCAAGCCCAAATGAACAGCTTCTGAAAACTGAAAAAGTTCAGTTCTTGTAACCACCCTGGTAGTTCCACAGTAAATATACCTGTTTGCTGGCAGAGGAACATGCCCCTAGACTGCTGAGGTTGAAAGTAAATTTTCTATGGCTGATGAGAAAAAAATCAAGAGTTTAAGTCTTGCATCCTCTAAGGTGCATAGCAAAATTCCCATAAAGTTTAACAGTCAAGGATGTATCCAGATACTTAATCTAAACTGTAGTCTCTGACACCATCTACAGAGATGGAAAGTACCTTAGAGTGAATTCTTTACTTCTTTGCCATATACTTAAAATTTATATGCAAAACATACTGATCATAAGTGAAATATGTTCTTTCATAAATTGATTTTACCCCACTACCATTGATGCATCTGTTTCAGCAGCAATGTGCAGACCCATTACTAAATAAGCAATTTCTAGGCACCCTGTAATAAATTTTGCACATTCCTAATACTTCAACATTTCTGGCACTGCTCTCCTTGTTCAAGAAAAGACAACGTCTGCTCATATTTTAAAATAATGTGAGTAATTTACTAAATGTGTGGAGTAAAGAATGTTGATTGTTAAGATTTAAATTGACTTAAAGAAAAGCAGAGAAAGACAGTTTTATGTTAACATCTTTTTTCCCATGATAATACAAGGTAGTGGATGTAGCCATGTGATCAACATAAACATGACCCTTCCAAAAGAGGCTGTTGGCCTGAATAAGCACTCTTACCAGCAAAATTATAGAAGCCTTGATGGTCAACTGTATCAAGAAATAATTGCAACTTTATCAGGCTGATTTCAAGTAAGTGCTGTCACTGCCTGAATCTCATGATAAATTGCATTGATCATGTAGGTTACAGAACCCCTATCAGTATCAAAGGAAAGACATTATAGTTTGACAGTGGTGTCTTCATTGTCAACTTCTGGAAGTATTGTACTGCACTACATTGAATGGCTCATTTAATAACTATTTATAAATTAAACAAGCAGAAAAATTATTCCTAGCAACTTAAAATGCTTGAGAGAATTTTTAGTTTTAAGAGACACTTCAAATTAGGTGAAAGCTTGAACTTTGCATGTGGCAGTAATGTTGGCCAATGTTATTGTAAATAATGAAAAGTGGATGTTCACTCTAGATGGTAATATCAGGCTCAATTATTTTAGAAACACCCATTTTTATGGCAGGGTAACATGCTGTATCTACCATGGTCAGTTAATAGGAGTTACAGAGGAGTTTCCACAAGACGTGGAAACCCTGACTTCAAAACCATCAGGAGTTTTCCATATTATAGCAAGACTGATCCAACATTCACTTCTTAGATGTGTTTTAGGATTGCTCATAAAGCTTTGAGATTGAACCCCCAGTTCTAATATTTAATTTGAATGGTATATTGGCAGGCTGTCACACTGTATGCTGCTATATACAGGTAAAATGTTACATGATGATACTTGATTAATTTTAAACAAAAAGATGGAGCTCACAGTAGTCACAGGCCAGGCCAGACAGGGCTTAAGCCTTAAGCCTTGAGGAAACCTTTTGTCATGTCTTCAGTTCGAACAGCTAACCAAAATTTTGATTTTTAGTTATTCTTAGGAGGAAAATTCATGGTCAAGTCAGAAAAATTAATTTGGAAACTTCTACTTTCTTAATATGAGAATGTCATTTATAAGAACATGATGGAGAAAGAATTTTCATTTAAAAGTAGCATGAAATGAGGGTAAGTTTTGCAATTTGTCTAGCAACATTTTTTTTCTGTACTTATTATTGACACGTACAGAATAGATTGCTATGAACCCAAATCTGTAACTACAAATTGACTCTTTATAGGGAAAAATCCATTACCGTGTTCCTTGGGCTTATTGGGCCTAAGCAACCGGAAAAGTTTTGCGTATTTTGAGACAGTTTTCCTCCACGCCTTTTTTTAATTGATTCCACTCTGAGTCTTAAGAAATCTGGATTTTAGTTCTCAGCCCCATCTCAGCCAGCTTCAATGAGGAGAGCTGGGAATTCAAAATAAAGTGTCTCATAGGTTATGTCTGCTAACAAATTTCCACTAATTGACATCAAACTGGTTAATTTCCATATAATAAGTGTTGATTGATTCAAGGGCTTGACTCAGCTGGCCAAGACTGTCCTTACAATGATCACTTATGGGCTACCTTTTTGGAACACAGTGGAATATTTAATGTCTTGCCAGATTTGAAGGATGCTGGGAGTTGGAACAATGTTTTTAATCTTGGCTACTAATTACGTGGCAAAGGTATAAACTGGGCTTTGCAAATCATTATTTCCATTAGAAAGGTGTTGGAAGCAATTCCACTGAGGGCTTCCCTCCTATTTATGCAGCTGTTATTCCCATGAGAGGAGGCCATTGCAGTCATGGCTGAAACATGGGCTTCTGTTCTGTTTCCACAGCACTTGGAAGAAAAACAAAACAGGACTAATGAAAAACACACACGGGAAATGCTTTATTATTTCATCATCCTCACCTACTGAGATCTGGCACCACTCTGTGTTTAGGAAGAACTTCTCCCGCCCTCTCTCTCTCGCGCACAGTGTGGTTGTATAAGGCTGACACTCTGTCATTTCCTGTCAGATCATTTCAGAGGAATTTGCTCTTATTTCCTCCCAGCCTCATCCCCTCCTCCTGGCCTCAGCCTTGGCTGCGTGCCCCAGCAGCCATTCCGTGTTTACTTAACCGCATGGAGCGCCGGGCTGCCCGGGCTGCGAACGCTGGGCCGGCACGCACACGCACATGGGGAGTGGGCTCACTGGAGCTCACGGCCACACTCTGGAAACACACGCTTCTTTTGTGAGGAAAACATGCAGGGCCAAAGCCAAACCTTATGCAGGGTCTTTGGAGGCTGTGGGTGAGTGAGTTCTAGATGTGGAAAAAATAATGGATTTTTTTTTGCCCACACGTGTCCATGTAAATTCTCTTGGAAGTGGCATTGTTTGTCATTTCAAGTGTTCAAATTAGGGCATTTTCTGTACTTACAGGTGTGTCATGGAATTCACAGTACATGACTATGTTATTCAACATTCAAGTTTTCTCTTAGCATTAGCCAAACATATCTGGCTCCAATAGATGTTCCCGCTACCTTGCATATAGAAGTGATTACTGCTACTAGTTTTTCTATTCTAGCATACTGGATAGGTTTGCTAAAAATGTCTGTGTTTTATAAATGGTATAAAACTATTTTAGCACCCAACAATGGTGTGAAAATAAACCATGCAGAAACAGGACATTTATACTTGAATGATGTGTGAGCTTTTCAGTGGGTAAAGTGGTCACAGTTCATTGTTTAAAAAAAGTAGTCAAGTCACTAACAGTCTCCACAACAAGATTTATAGCAATGGAGAAAAAGAACTAAGTAAACTATCTGACTGAGAAGTCATTTCTTCCTTCCTTGGCAGCATAGGATTTGTTTAAATGCTGTTAGGAGAAGGCTAATTAAAACAATTTTGCCAGAAGTCTGGGAGATTGCTAAATACTACACCAGCTCAATGCTCTTGATCTGGAATGACAACTTTTTCCTAACATTAACTAGGAGTTTCTTTCTGATACAGAAAATTAGAAGTCAGAGAGAGAAATACCTCCCTCTGACATAGTTAAGACAATAACCATTATTTTGAGTAGCAGTCATAAAATAAATGATATTTGACATTTTATGACAACATTTAAATTTTATTTAATATTACTGCTGATATTTATTTAATTTAAAGCTAATGGGCTATCTGCCAGGCCAGAGCAAGGATGAATAGTTTCCATTCCACTTATGACAGAGTTTTCTTGTCCAGAATACTGTCAGAGTTTAGAGCAATATCATACAATCATAATCTGTTTAAGTGGGGGTTTTAATCCATTATGTGGAATTAATGTTTAGTCCATGTCCTTTCATAATCAGATACAATATCAGGTGAATTGTAGTTCTTTGTTTTATGATTCAGATAATTTTTGTTTTCTCAGTTCCATTGTACATATAGTAGAGACATAATATAATGTTTAATACAAGCATACAGAAATATAATACAATAATACAAAGAAGAAAATAGCAAGATTTATTTCCATTTGCTGTATATCCACAGTATTGAGCAGCTATCTCAGGTAGGCAAAGGTCTTTCTTCAAGTAAACCAATCTACCAAATAAGATACATGAATTTTCCCAGAATCATATGCACTTTTTCTTTTTATTTTCCAATTTGAATCATATTTTTTTAAGTCAGCTGTACTCTTGTGCAGTTGTTCATTTTCAGGATCATCACTGCACACTTTTCGCATTCTAAAGTCTCTTCATATTCCTATACTTTGAGGTCCTTCGTAGTGATGACTGACCAAAACAATAAGTAATCTCAGTAGAGACATTTCAAACCAAGAGAAAATCTGGTTTTGTTTAGATCTAAATATTTTTCCAGAAAAAGAAAATCCAAGGGATGCAAGGGTAGCTTGCTATTTGTAGTAAAAAAGTATGGAAAATTTATCACAAATGCTTACATCTCATTTGAACATAATCCTGCTTGCAACCACCAACAATAAAGATCTTTATTACTAATTTATTATATATATATTCAGTTCTTTTAACTCTGGTGAGTTTATCAAGTACAGTTTCTGATAAATATTCATTATATATTACTCTAAGTCTGAGCTATGTTTCCTAGGGGTAATTGGGCAGTGTGTATGGTCTCACTGTCTGCTCTTGAAATTCAATGTTTTTTTCTTGCTGGAGCAATCTGTGAGAAGGAAGGGAACTGATTATTGGTGCTGGGACCTACTCAAGGCTATTGCAATCCGGAAAATTAGGATAAGTCCATTAAGATGAGTCCCACTGCAAAGCAGGAGCTTCCATGGAGTTTTTAGCAGATCCTTATCCAATCTGTTCTTAAAAGCGTGCATGGATGGAAACACCTTATCTGCAGATTACACAGAAGCCTAAAAATGTGTTTAATCACTAAAAGATACAATAGTCTATGAAATACCAATATTTGGAAGATAAATATTGAGGGTTTCCAGATTGAGATAGATCTAGTGAGAATTTGCCAAATTTGCCAGAAAAGGGCTCTTGCTGATGATCACCAGTGACTAGATCCTCTGAAACTCTAAGAAAATGGACCAAAAGGAAGGTGGTATGGAAATCTAGTACTGAAGATCAGTAACAAAGTAGTTTCAAGTAAATGTACTCAGAAAGGAAAAAAAAAATCATCCTGAGGCAATAAGCCTAGAAAAAAAGATCTAGCCTAGGACCGTGGTGCCTCTTATTCTTTTGAGCCCTCTGAAGAGCACAGCTGAGTTGAAGGAGGATCTATTGCAACTTTCTGTGGTAACATCTCACGTGGTGGTTTTTTCTATTCTGGGAACTATAACTAAACTATTTTAGCAGAAAAGACATATACACTTATCATGACAGGCTTTATGACAGGTTTTATGACTTATTAACCAGCAGCAACAGAATGACTGAGACAGCATCTACAGCAGCAGAAAAATTGGAAGATGGCTCTACTGGGAATACTTACTTGTGATCTAGTATTTTCCAAGGGAATGTTATGAGACACAGGGAGGAATTTCATGTCTATTTTGATGCACAGCCTGTAGATAAAATCTGGGATTGTACTGCTATATTACAAGTATTTTATTATGATTCTAAAAACTTCAGTCAGTATATATCTGCATGGATAGGACACAAAGTAACTCTAACAGTAATTGTTCATCTAACAGTCAAGAAAATAGTCAGAAAAAGTTTCTCCTCTGAAGTCATATATGAAAATAAGAGGTTCTATTAGACCTGACAGTAAACAGAATTCAGAAATAGAAATATTGTTAAAATGCATGCCTTTATAAAGTTTGAAAGGAAGTGAAAATGCATATTCAGACAGCAATGTGAAAGTTATACGCAGCTAGGAAGAAATTATGAAAACTGTTCTCACCTGCATAAATATTAAGGTTCCTGGACAACAAATATGATTACTTTAATCATACACTCTGAGTCCAGTCATCAAGCTGAGCTCTTCCTCTTAGATGTGCTGAGATCACCAGCTGGAGGAGACATGGCATGTTCCAGTGAATGGTGCTGGTGTGAACAAGGGGATGGAGACAGCTGTTGGATGGTCAGGAGCAGAACCCTTGTGTGGATGAGGCCCAGCATACTCTCGGAACAGTTTTGTCTAAATAAATTTGGTTTATGCTTTTTAGCACTCCTGAGATACTTAAAAACACATTTCTATAAGCCTCAAGGAGATACAGGTAAAAAATTACAGACCATGGAGCACGAAGACCAGGATTATGAGATCAATCAGTCCACAGAAGGAAATGTCACCCTTGCTCTTGCCAAAGCATTTACAGTGTCCTGTCTAGAGAACCCAAACACACCTAAATCTTTCTCTCTAGTCCTTGTGGGGAATTGTAAGTAATATGATACCTTAATGGTGAGTTTAATAAAGGTATTGCATTTTTGCAAGTACAAGTTCTGGATGAGCAAAAGGCAGCATTTCTATTTGAGGATTCTGCAAATGCCACTTCATACTTTGGAGGGAAAGTCTGTGGAGCAAGAAGACCCAGTGAAGATGTGTTATCAAAAGCTGAGGGCAGGACAGGAGTGACCTGGGCTTTAAGTCAGGAGAGATCCAGATGTATAATCAATCCTCTTCATAGAAGTATTCAGGTCATTTTGCCAAAACTGAATATCAGTATTTGAATTATTTCTTTCTATTTCCAAGTGCTAGCAGTGTACTGCAAAAGAGAAAGCCCCTGTTTTGAGAGGCTTCCAAAATAAATATTACTTTTTTTTTTTTTTTTTCTGGGGTTTGGCCCAATGCCCATTAGTAGCCAAACTGTGATAGTCCTAAACATAATGACATACTGTGCTCATTTTCCTTTGAGAAAGGTGAGTGATGATAATGCTTATGAAGAATTTCAGCTCTCTTTCATGAGGACACATACATGCACAGACTGCAGGGCCACGTGTCATTTGGGAAACAAACGTATTCAGTGTCCTTCAATGCTGAGTTTCTTGCGTTAATGGCCTGACTTTTGCTGGTAATATTCACATGCATAAAATTCACCAGGAAACAATTAGGAACCCAAGATAAAATCTTGATCCCATAGGAATTAAGAGGAATTTTCCTTTTGAATTAGAGGTTGACAGTACCTCCATTTGGCTAGGTGGTCAGGTTTTTGTTCTAATTCTGTGTTGCCTACAGCCAAAACCTACAGCTGTAGTATGGAACTCTATTCTGTCAACTCATTAAATGTAATTTCCAAATGAAACCTTAGCATAGGGATTATATAAACTAAAACTTCACATTACTTCTTGATTGTATTCTTTGAGTTTTAACTTATCCCTTTAATTAAAAAATTAAACCAGAATTTTACAGAGGGATAAAATATGAAAAGGTCCTCCTTTTCTGTCTCATAAAATGATGGGCTAAATCTAATTCCACAAGAATTAACAGAAATGTATCATTGTAACAGAGAATGAGAATAATCCAGATTTGAGTATTTACAGGAAGTTCAGTTCCATACTTATCTTTATGCAGTATAGTAATCCACTATGAGCTTACCTAGTAAGCTTTTTAGTGCACACATAAGCAGGTATGTTTCATCTGTACCTTCAAACAGGGGAAACTGGTGGATATTTTTAACGTGTTTTGCTTCGTTAGGTTTGAATAGGGTCTTGTTTATGTGAAATCTGGCTTGAATTCCAGTTAAAACATTGCTTGCTTGCTTTTTTTGTCTTCCTGCTCTTAACTATTTCTTTGCAGTGCGAAAATACCACAGCCTATGGTTGATGTCTTCATCACAGTGGAATGCTTTTAAACTTAATGAAGAGTTGCAATAAATCAGTAGACTTCATTCTGCTTTCTGTCATCAACACGTTCATACCTTCTTAGCTATTAATCCCCTCAGAGATTATTAGAAGTCAATAAGACACGTTAAAAATAATTACTATTAACTTTAAAAAGGATTGTACCTGGCATCATAGCTACTAGCTATCTTGTCTTCAGTGAAATGACATTTGTACATTGTCCACTTCTGAATTCCTCAGAAGAAAAAAAAAACCAAAATGACATAACTTGCATCATTTAGTTACATCCTTGTTTCAGGATACTGAGGTTAAGGATTTGCATTTTGTGCAGAACTGGGGCCTTAGGTGGATGATCTGTTTAAGCAAGGACTTTATGTTGTTCCATGTTTGCCTGGTACCTACCCCAATGCACTCAGATACTGCAGGACTCTATTAATGACCATAAAAATATCATATTGATTTATTCTTTCTGATGTTTCTTAGTTCTAGATGTGGCAGAATATTCCAAGGGTAAGGCTTTTCCCCCCTTCAGTTAAGGGTTCAAAGCTGTTTACCCAAAACCCATAGGACCAAGAGGGCTGACTTTCCTTGCCAGCAGCCTAGGTCCCCCTGGCAGCCTCCCGGGGCCAGCAGCCCCTGCCCCAGCAGTGCCACAGTGCCCGTGGGCCCTTCTGCCAGCTCCCATCCCATCCCATCCCGCAGGAGGTGCCCCCGCAGCCGCCCTGCTCCCGGCCGGGACGGGAGCACCCTGGGTCCTGACGCTGCCACCCCACGTGTGTCCCACCCGCACATCTGCACACATCTGCACACATCTGCCCGCAGCTGCTCTGCCCTGGGGGCGCTGTGCAGCACTGCTGGGGCTCTGCAGGCCCAGTGAGAGAATTCTGCACATCTCATCAGCCACAAAAAGCAGGCGCAAATAGTTCAGACCCAGACACTGGTGTTTACTTTGCTGAATCTGGAAAATTTTTCATTCAAATTATAATTTTTCAGCCTTCTCTCTATGCTTGTGCAAAACCAAATCAAATGTAGTTCTGTTTTTTCTTACACGCAGCCTTTAGAAAAACTGAGAGGTGTGGATCTGCTGGGAGCTAGGAGCTGGGCAAGGGATTCTGCAGCTAGGGTTAATTCTCAGAATTATGGTTTGAAAAGGTTTTGGTCATTTTCTGGGCAAATGTAGAAGTCAATTCCTTTACTATTTGAGTTTAGTTTTCCTTATTTTCCCTGCCAACATAGTTAAATCATAATTAAATGTATTGTACCTGAATCATGCCTTTTAAAATGCTGAGAGCAATGAATAGGGCAGGTTGCTACATTTTGTAGCAACACATTCAGATTTTGCCTCTTAAAGATAACAAGGAAACTAATAAAAGGGCAAGATATTTGTGAAAGCAACACAAAAAAGCTGAACTATTATAGTGAATTCATTATGACAGAATTTTTTACAATATATTTGCTTATAGGATTGTCCCTAACCAAGGCTACTATCTTAGTAAGGAGGTTACTATGGAAACAGTGAAACAGGGTTGCACAGATTTCTTGATTGCCCTTCTCAGGCTTTATTATGTTCCTTGTTGAAAAATAAATTTTGAAATCTCTCAAAATAAGTCTCTCTTGTGTGCAATGGGTATTTAGGTTAGTAAATAACTTATTGACATCTTACAACATGTCAGAATTCCATTTAATGGTTTCTTTTCCATGAGGAAATAACATATTTTATGAGATTTTTGGTCTAGAATGAGTTTAAATACCACTTAGTATTTAATGCCATTTAGTATTCAGTCTTTGGGCCATGAGTATTAAACCTGTAGCAGAAAGACAGCTGACTGATAGGCAGCATAAGATCGAAAATCAGTTATTAAAGCTTGAATTAAAAGCATTTTTTTAAAAGACTAAATCTTAAAATAGTTGTTTATTAGAAACATGCCAAGCACGACACCATGTGCTCTGGGATATCCCTTGGGTCAGTTGTGGTCAGCTGTCCTGGCCGTGTCCCCAACTTCTGGTGCATCCCCAGCCTGCTGGGATGGGGTGGGCTGAGAAGCCAAAAGGGCCTGGAATCTGTGTAAGCCCTGCTCAGCTAAAACATTGCTAAAACATCCCCGTGTTATCAACACTGTTCTCAGCACAAATGCAAACCACAGCCCCTTAGCAGCTACCATGAAGTAACTTTATCCCATCCAGAACCTGCACACATTTGTATTATAAATGTTTCCCTGAGAATGACACAGGAGCAATGTCCACAAGACATGTTCCACCCATTAAATGGGGTTCCCCTCAGAAGATTCTGCAGGAGTTCAGCTCATATCCACAAAACTGCTCTGCTTTCTCCACTGGAAGCAGCTGCTTTTTAGATCAGATTGAATTAAGGCCTAAGTCAGTACCTTTGTGCTTCAACTCTCAAGTGGTGACCTTAGAATTGAAAGTTGATTGGAAACAACTCTTTCTGTCTCTCCTGGTTAAGAAGAAATGCTCAATATTAATTTGCAGTAAGAAATACAGTTTGTTTAAGTGTTGAGACTGCCTCTCCTGAAAGTCATAGTTCATTGTTTTATTCCCAATCTGAGCAGATGTTCCCCTTCTTCCATGAAAATAAAATACAGACTGTGGAGCAGCCAGGGGTCACCTTTCCTTAGTGTGGTTTGGAAGAAGTTTGGGAAATTGGATTTTTGCCTAGTCCTTTTCTCTACAGTGCTCTGGAATCACACGGCACTGGGACAGTCAAGCAGTGGAAAGGCTGGCCAGACCCTCTGTAGGCTCCATCCACAGAGGTTTCAAACCCAGCCCTGAGTAATTTGGTCTGACCTCAGAGCTCATCCTGCTCTGAGAAGTTTGCACTAAAAGCCTCCTGAGATCCCCTTCATTATCTTGTGATCCTGTTTCTAGAGGAAACCCTCCCAAGCTGATCATTTGCTATAGCTTTGCAAAGGAGATTATGATATCTGACCCACTCCCTTTTCCCTTGCACTGACATTTTAAGTCTTCTAAAAGATGATTGGCCTTTGAGTAGAACAGGAGCAGGTCACTCCTCCCTGTACTTTCAAGTGCTCCAGAAAAGAAGTACTGCTTCAAGAGCTTTGAGATGTGAAAAGCAGCAGAATGTTGGATTCAGAAATGGAATGTTTCAGGCTTTTTCCTCAGCCATGCGTGCTCCTTGTAGTTGAAGACAGGAGCTGAGAAAGGTCACTGAATTTCCCAACAGATTAGGACTGCACTACAGTTTGGGAATTTCTCTAGTAGATTTGTGTTACCTAAGTGGTGATTGTCAGGAATGTCAACCATCCTGTACAGTAGATGAATTGAGGAAATTTTTCATATATGGAAATACTCAGCAAAAACCTTCATGTAAAAGGCTCAGCTTTGAAATGCCTACCTACTAATCTTGCTTTTGCAGATGTACAATCTAGTGCATAGGCTAAAAGGTTTCCAGTTGTCTCTGCTATTAATATATGACATCTATTTGTTAAATTTTGCCTTGGGCTTAACCTGTTTTCTCTAAAGTATGTCCAAATCAGATAGTCTAAATTCATTTTGGAGTTGGAGATTTACACTTTATATATCCTAACTTAGAGATACATCAGTTTCTTAAAAGTTGAGCTTGACTCTTCCTGTGAGCACTGAACCAGCTGTGTATCTAACTGCTGACTATACTGAACAATCACATTATTGTTATGCCTAAATTGCTCCTAGAGGCCTATTTTAGCCTGATAAAAATTATAAATTAATAAATTAAACTGTGTTTCAATATTCAGCATTTTACTACCGCTAATAATTTAGGAGTTGATTTCCTTTGCCTATTTTATTAATATATTTATGGTACACAAGGTATATGCAGAGGTTTAATTACTTTTTATTTTCAGTGCTTACAGAAATTAAAATTCTTCACTTGGCCAAATTCAGTTTTCAGAACAGGATTTAATTTAAAATTTACCCTTGGTGGTGTCTACAGGAAAAGTGTTTAAGCCTGCTATGATAATCTTGTTTTCTTATTTGGTTTAAGTGTTTTTAAAAGCTGAACTGAAAATTTTTAACTATTAGGTAATACTTCAGGGTGTCTAAGAGAATCTGAGCAGTTTTTTGACAAATACAGATAAACAAGAATGTCTCGAAAATTTATTAGGTGTAGTTGCTCTTTTAGACAGGTGCAAAAAAGACAGAACTAAAAAAGAAACAGTCAATTTGTCAAAACCAGCCTTGTTTGAAATATATGCAACACAAACTGCAGAAACTTCTTGTGTTGCAGAGGAGAAGTGCTGAGCAGAAAAGGTTGGGTCTTATCACAGACATCATTTAAACCCATCTTTTATAGTGCCATAGGTATACTCTTTACAGGGTTATAAAAAGTCAAGGTACTTACCCTAGTGGGTTTACAGCCCACAACCATGAGGTTAAGTGCTTTGATGGATCAGGCCCTTAACAAGAACAAACTCAAAGTGAGACTAAATAAGAAGATGTGAGGTAATTAAATGGGGAACAGCAACACTGTATTTATACCCCGAGTGAGAAGGGTCTCTGCCCCAGAAGGCCACACTGGGGGACAGACCTGGGGTACTCCAGGTGCTCCAGACACATCTTTTTCTTTCAAGTATCTTTCTGCTATTTAACAGTAAGAGCATGTGACAAAATGTAAAGGAAGAAGTTTATTCTGTAAACAGAGAAACACCCAGATCAAGCAGAAGGTTAAGCATTTTAGAAATAGAAAAACTAGGCTTAGCTGGAAAGGGAAAAAGCTAGTAAAACAATATATTTGATGCTCTCTCTGTATTTGTGGGCAGAATTAATGCAGACCCAGCATAGTTTTTCATGGAGCAGACTGCAAAATTGGAAGGAGTGGATTTGAGCAGTTTACAAAGGAAAGAAAACTGTGTATCTTTCACTTGTGCTTCCACACACAGTGAAATACTTTTCAGTCATAGTCACTGTCTGCCAATCAGTTTTTCAGCTAAGTAAAATAAAAATACGAGACTGAAGGGGAAAGTTAATAATCACAGAGAAAGACATGTTCCCTGTGTGCCATGACAACCATAACATGAGTTATGTCCTGCCCAGTCCTTCTCCAAACTGGGACAAATAATGTTCAAACAGCAAATGGACTTTTCAAGGATATGCTCTTAAAGCAGACCTGTTCTCTTCAACTTCATCCTTCTGAAATTAAAATACCAGTATCAGATGTGTATGTTTCTTGGTAAAATTCATACCTTAGCAATGAACAGCAAAGACACTAACATTTGGGTGAGGTTATTTTGCAACAGTTTTCTCCAGCTGGTAATTAATTTCCTGAGATTTCTCAGGTAACATCCTAAAAACAATAGGAATGTAATTTTTTATTATATAGGTGTGTAATACAATGGGGCTGATGGTGATGAAGATTACCTAATGTACCTAATAAAATCGAAGTGAAGAATAAAAGTCATGGCAAACTTCATTAGCATCCAAAATTACATGTGACCAAACTTCAGGCATTCAAAACTTCCATGTGACCTGCCCCTTATACTGTCACCCTCACAAGAACTGGGAAGACAAGACTGTTAGAACAGCCCCTGCAAGTAAAATATGGAAAAAGAATGAAAGTAGGCAAACTAGCATAATCAAATCATGTGTGCTGTGTTTCATACTGCCAGAACAAAAAATGTTTTCAATCACAGCATATGAATGATGGATATGTGCATTGGGCCTTGTCAGAGTCCTGGGTCTGCCTGCAGAGCTATTAACCAATTTGCTGGTTGAAACCATAGCTGCTGAAGTAAAACCTTAATTCAAAGCAAATGAATTCCCAAATCCTCTGGCTATAAGTCCCAGATAGGTAACTGTATCTTAATAAAAGAAGAGATCTAGTGACTAGATTTTTAAGTCAATATAGTGAGGAAAAATATGAGAGTAAAATGCCTAGCTGTCCAACTAACTTTTTCTTTTGAACACTTCTGCTTTTGCAAGTAGCTGATCTTCTTGAAAACAAGGAACTTATACACATCTCAGCTATTCACTGTTCTGAAAATGTATTCCTTAACAAAATGCACTTCAGAGATTGAAATGGCCCTAGTATAAATAGTAATGACAATTCATGGGTGACAGGAGCATTTTTGGATCCCCAAGCCATGCAGATTACCAAAAGAAGAGGCTGACCAGTTACATGGAAACCAAAAGCAGAAGAAAATCTTAATGTGCTGTCTCACTGGCATCCCAGTGTATGACTGAACCTCCTGAGGCACGTCAAATTGCACCAGGGAGCACCAGAAATATCCTGTTCCTAATCAAATC
Source organism: Aegithalos caudatus (assembly GCA_013389925.1). Lineage (NCBI taxonomy): Eukaryota > Metazoa > Chordata > Aves > Passeriformes > Aegithalidae > Aegithalos > Aegithalos caudatus. The sequence goes on from WEIU01015656.1 coordinate 54,214, forward strand.
CTTGCAACATGTATAGACTGCTTAGTCCTTAAGGCAGGCCTAAAAGATAGGTCAGCAAAGCTCAAACCACTGCTCTTCAGAAGTTATGCTGACAATATCAACAAGTGTTTCAGTGAGGTTCTTCCCAATAAATTAAGGTATACCTCATAAAGGTGATGATGAGCCTTTGATAGCCGCAGTCAGGGAAGCATGGTGTAAATCCAGCTTTTCTGATCCTTGTGGAGGTTAGACCAGGCATGCACCAGAGAGGCTCTCTGAGGTTAAGGATCAGTGTGGACACAGTGCAGTGCACAAGATGAACACAACTGTCTCCCTGTGGCAAACTTGCAGGGGATTGAAACATGAGATTCAGTTACACAAGGAAAGAAGGAGATAGAAGCTGCTGAGAAAACAGCACTGTAAGAGCACACAATAAAACAAAGCATCTCCAAATGATCTAGGATCATTTGTGGGATTAAATTCAGTTCTGACAGTTTGTGGAGCTCCATGTGTTTTCATTGAACATGTTGATTATCACAGACTTGTTACAGAGCAGTTGAATGACATATTCATGTTTATTGTTGGTTTGCTGAAGTGTCCAAGAGGCCTAACATTTCTAGCACATTCATCAAATGGTGCAGAAAGGTTTTCATGTGGCTTTTATTCCAAAGAAAGGTGCAGAGTTTCACGGAAGAAGGGAGAAAATTAGATAAAATAAAAGATCCTTTATGAATTATATCCAGTAGAGTAAGTTCATATGGTGAATGAAAAGCAGAAAGAAAACATTTAATATCTCTTTGCCAGCAGAGCACTGTAACTTCAAACCTTAATTAAACTAAATGCATGACTGAATTAAATATATTGTTCCAAATGATCCTCCAGGTCAATGAAATTATTAACTGATTGATCTGCAAAGTAGGACAGGTAATGAATCAACCCAAATTTACTCAGTTTTCACACACATACACACTCCCTCGTGCAATTTGTTCTCAACAAACTGGGTAAGTAGATAAAAATGGATAAGTCATTCTGCTGATAGCCTGTTAAAGTGTTCTTTCTATTTGTGTTAATAGTGCTTGTGTGTTTCTCAGATTAATGCCAGCATCTTTTCTTTCATGTATATTTTTCAGCTTTTAATGGCAGGGCCAGGAAGGGGGCGGGAGGGAGTATAAATGACTGTAAAAAATTAAGTGGGTCCCAGATGTTTTATTCAGGTAACCTAACCTGTGAACTGCAAATAAGGGGATGTTTGCAGGGCAAGCATTCTGGATTCCAGCATTCCAGAGATTAATAGCCCATTCAGTCAGTTAGTTACCATTCAGAGTTTCAGAAGCTCTTTCAGAGAATCGAGTATTGTATATTATATTTTTAATAGTGAATCAGGTCAAGAAGAAACCCAAGCAAGCCCCAAAACCAAATATTCTTATGCACCATGAAAAAAAGATAAGAGACACAAAGGAGAACTAAATCTATATTTGCAATATTTCCATTGCTTTTCTGCTAGCCACAATTACATTTCTGTAATCAAATAGATGGTGAAAGAAAACATATCACAATGCCTGATGCCATAAATAATGCATGAGTGGCTGTCTGAAACAGTGAAAACCAGTTAGCAAACAGGCCAGTTTTGTGAAATGTAGTCCTGTAATGCTGCCAAAGACAACGTCTGCCTAGATTATCTGTGCTGTAAGGGTTGGCTGTGTAAACTAAAGTCACCTGGGGACACGTTAAATTGTACTCTTGAAGGTCTTAAAAATGTTCAAATGCTTTAGATCGTAAATCAGCATCTTTTGATCACTTATTCCCCTACTTTTTTGGTCTTTGAGCCTGTTAAATTTCAAAAGGTAAGTAGGGAATGGAAAATGAAAGAACTTTTAAGTAAGGCATAGGCCAGAAAAGATTATTTTTGTGAATTTTGTTCTTCCTTATGCATTGACACAAAATGACAATTAATTAGGGAGAATTGTAAAATGCAGCTAGTGGTATAATTATCTAGACTGAGCTTTAAGGCCACTGAGGTCACTTACAATCTCATATTTATTTTCAAAATGACAGAGTGATTTAAGGATCTTGTGTTTTGTTTTCAAAAGCGACTCTCTCCCATAATGAGATTTAGGTTCCAAGATCTCTTTTGAAAACATACCACATTTTAGGGTACATACTTGCAGGTTTTACATCTTTAAAGCAAAGTGGATTTAGGTGCCAAAACCCCTTCAAATATTTCATTCCACATTGCTCTTGAAACCAGAAATTTAAGCCCATGAGGCACTTCTTTTGAAGGATTTTCTTTCACTTCACATCTTTCTGATAGGAATAATTTCCAGTTAAAACTGTATGACTATTAAAACTATCATGATTCACTGGAATTCTTTGGGTGCAGTAACACAGCTAAATAAGTTCAAGTTTTCCCATCCTGCAAATTCTACTTTGCAGGAAAATACAAGAAAGGAACACTCCTTTTGCTGTCTTAGCAGGATAACCAGTCACATTTATCTGCTTTGCAAAACCTAGCTACTGCTTGTCTCCTGAGGTAGATGATGGTGCATCTATCCAGCACAGTGAACAGGAGTTCATGCTAGGTGACAGCCACTGCTCAGCCACTGGCATCTTGTAATAAATCTGGCACAGCAAAGGAAAAAATTGCAAGTCCTGTCACTTAGTGGTAGTACCAAAAGCTTTCTTGTCCCTGTGAAGGACACAAGACAGCTTGGCCACAATCCTCCCTACCTGGACAGAGCCCTCTGCACGATATCCTGCCATGGGTCATTTGACAAAGGTTTAGCAATGGAACCAGAACAGAAGCAGAGGATGAGAGTGGTGAGAGCATGGGCATGGCTGGCAGCTGAGCAGGTCGGAGCCCCAGGACAAGGGCCAGGGGAGGGGGCTGCTCTCCAGGCCCTGCACTTCTCTGCAGACAGGAGACACTGCAAACACTGCTGATGTGAGAGCTGGTCAGGGAAACCATCTGGATTTGACCTGTCAGTACTGAATGCTTGGCTGTACTCATAACATCCCATAGAGTCTTGCAAGATGTATGAAATATCTAACAGAAAATTTATCTGTATACTAGAACTAAAAGCTGCTTGGCCCCTGGAAAATGACAATTTACACATTTGGGGGGGGGCAGGGGGAAGGGGGAAGTGCCTTTGAAATGTATTCTGTCCTACCTTTTGCTTTGCTTGAAACTCAGGTTGACTATAGTGAGTACAGCGTTTTGCTTTTTTTCTTTTGGTTGTTTTTATGCTGAGTTAGAAGGGACCCATAAGGATCATGGAGTCCAACACTTAACCCTGCACAGCACCATTTCCAAGACAGTCACACCATGTGCCTGACAGCTTGCTGCTGTGACCACTTCCCTGGGGAACCTGGTCCAGTGCCTCACCACCCTCTGGATGAAGAATCTTTCTCTAATATCCAGTCTAAACCTTCCCTGACACAACTTCAGGCCATTCCCTCAGGATCACCACAGAGATGACATCAGTGTCTGCCCCTCTTTTTCACCTCATGAGGAAGTTGTTGACTGCAATGAGGTCTGCACTCAGTCTCCTCTTCTCTTGGCTGAACAGACCATAATTCCTTGGAGTTTTGCTGCAAGACCATAACCTTTTGAATGTTTCTTGAAGTGGTTTGAGTAGTTAAGTTAGAAACAAAATAGATGTGCATGCTTTTTCTGGGCAACTCATAAAAACTGATCTCACATTAGTAAAGGTTTCAGAAATTAGTCCTGCTCCTTCGTGTGTGTACATAAACTGCCTCTTGGTGAAAAGGGCTGTGTGACATTTAGTTAAATGAGATTGATTGCATAAGATTATACAGATTCAATTAAATCATCTGTTATTCTGAAGGCAATGAATTCACACTGTTCATTAGGAATGTGAAAAACGGATGTAGTATCTGCCTTCCTTTATAACTTGCTCTGTTGTATTCTACCATGACATGCTGAGCTGTAGCAGATTACATTGGTTTGGATTACATCAAGTACGAAATTCATCTTTATCTATTCTGTTTCTCTATGGAGATTGAAGCCCTTCCATAACATTGTTGTAAAGCCAGAATGCTAAGGAGGCAGATCTAATTTGTTAGTTTTCCTTAGCACCTGCAAGCAACAATTTCAAAGGAGAACTATTGTTTCAACAACCACTAGAAACAGCATTTCAGAAATCCGAAAAGACACGTAATTGCACTCTCCAGTCCAAACTGCTTTGATCAATTCCCTCAACTGCCAGCATGGGGACCAAAAGAAGCAAACAATAGTCATTTTGTCAGCAGCCCATCATCCTTGGTAATAGTGATACTTGGTAATACTGAAGATATTGAGGCAAACCAAACCTACAAAGCCATAGAAGGGCAGAAGCATAGTTAGACCTTGACTTCACTCCTGCAGCAAGCTGACCAGTACCAGAAACTACTCCTCATTCTGAATCTTGGAGTCTTTTGAAATCATGCAATCATTTGAGAGATACCCATTTTTACAAAGAAAATATGATTATTTTGTCTGGAACACAACCATATTCCATATCCAGTAGACAGTTCTTTTCTGTATGGATGCAATGGACTAAAATCATCTGTAGTGGAATTTTATGAATCATTTAAAGGAAAAATATGTCTTCTGTTTGCCTTTCAGGGTCATGTAAGTGATCCTTCGGGGGAAATTGTAGCTAATGTGCTTCTGTCTGCTGTAGAATACAGAGGGTCCAATCAGTGTCTGCTCAGAGGCATAACCTGAATTTTAGAAATAAGTGTGCGTTTATACTGCAGATAAAGTAATTGTTGGTGCTTTGATAAGGAAGGCGATTTCAGCTGTGACTAAGCATACTGCTGATAGCTTCTTATTAAAGAATAAGACTGCACACTAGTGCCTGTTTAATCTTGGGTAAAGTCTACAATTATTTTCCTGATGGTGGTAACAATCATTTTGAGCTCCTATGGCATCTGAGTGTCATACTCCAAGTAGGAAAACAATTAACTCTGCTTTGATGGTATTATTTAATTCTATATTATTAATTTAAACCTTACAGACTGTGGATTGCCACACACAGCTTTAGGATGCATGCTGAATCAGGCTCCAACAAGTACCCAGGCAGAGTTCCCTTCGTATATGTAGCTTCAGTGTGGTCAATTAAAATGTGATGAAATGATAAATCACATGCATACATTCTCTTTACTTTTCTATGAAAAAAATAAAAAGGCAACTGCTTGAATTTATGAATCAGGTGATCCTTCTAGGGATTAGGTAACTTAGAGTCTTGAAATCAAATCTTGATCATATTTTTAGGGCAAAAAATATAATTTTTTTTTTTTTTTTTTTAACCCAGTTCCTTAGAATAAATGCTTGGTGTAGTAAAATGGAGCTCTGATGTTTAGAACCCTGGCATATATCAGCTCTTACTACCTTTTCATATAATGTGAAATGCAGCAATCATTTTGTGGTGTCAAAAACTGTTTGGGCTGCAAGACAGATGGGACTTTCAAAATGAAATGTACCTGTGACTGTTTGCTACTATATATATATAAAACATCTCATTTAGCCTCATCTGTGATTTTCCAAGAGGAAAATGTTTCCACAGGTAATTTATCTCAGTCTTACAGGTTCGGATCATTGAATGACCATTTCCAAACAGGTCTAGCAATTGTGTTTCTAGTTTTGTTAATTAAACTTCAGCTTTTTGTGTAATTTATCATGAATCTTTTCATGCTTTTTGTAAAAAAAGCACACAATTAATATAGCTATCTCATAACACAGGAAAGAACAAATAGATTTTTATTCCAGATTTTGTTGGTTAGTAGGTGTTTTCTTCAGACCTTAGTTTAGCAAATATTATGTGTAACTTTAAACCTGGAGTCAAGTTGATTAATGTAATACATAGGTCATACATAAAAGTTCAGGAGTATATATATTTCAATATGAAAAACTCAAGCAAGTCTTTGATCAGCAGGACAGATGTTTGACCCCCAACAGGTGCCTGGTTGAAGCTCAGAGAGGGAAGGAAGGGAAGACAAGAGTTATTGCCTCAAAGATCAGTCTGAGAGCAGATTTTTTCAGAGCTAATCATATGAGGAGTGAATCTTCTGTGTTGCTTGATACAGCAACTTCAGCAAGCAGCTCTGCTTTTAACTCTCTTTGTAATGGAGATAAGCAAGGGAGTTTTATATCTGCAACATGGAAAAGAAACATTTATTCTAGAAGAAAATGGACACTTTTCTGTGTTTTGGGTAAGAAAGTAAAATTTGTATAAAGAGGACTAGAAGACATGGAATAAATTTTAAAACTTTTGTTTTGTTTTCATTTAAGCAGAGGCTATTTGTGATGAAGTTAATTTATTTTTCTGTGTACTAATTTTAAAATTATTCACTTCCTGACCTTTTGCAGTGTATAAGGATGGTTTGATAGAGAACACGACTGCGATGTCTGATTCTTAAGCATGTGAAACACAAGAATCTTGAAAATCAAGCAGAATACTGGAAGCATATAAATAATACAAGGGCTTGCAATACATTCCCTATATGGTAGTTGGTATAAAAATTCAGTGCTTTTTTATACATAATAGGTTTCGTTGTGTTTATAAATATTTTAATGAATTACTAGTGTTCTTCTATAAAATAGGGATTTTAAGATTAAAATTGTCTTTAATCTTCTGTGTTTTCTCCTCTCCATGTCTTTCCCTCTGGAGCTACCATTTTGTTTTGTATTTCAGAATGGAATTTGGTCTGTATTTTTTTTATTTAAACAGAAGTTTAAGTACATTTTCTACATACTTGTTTAATTATTGTGTTAATCTTTCCTCCTGTGTTGACATCTCTTCTTAGAATTTTAAATGCAACAATCCAACAAACAGCGGATAATCCCAACTAAACTGCCTTTTTATGACTGTCAGGGCAGAGAAGGGTCTGACTATAAAAGCATCTTCGTATTACTGAGCAGAAAATAGTCTTGCTGGAAGACACCTAAGGAAAAAGCAGTCCTCAAGAGCTAATTAAGAAACACATCCTTGTCTCTACCTCCAAGTCACTTCTGCTCACGGGAAGCTGCACTCCAGGAGGAGCCCCAGTGTGCCAGCGGTGCCAGCACTGCAGGAGCAGGGTGAGGCATTGCCCTGAGTGCAGTGGATGAAGAGTGGGGCATTGAGAGCTCTGTTCCCAGGTCTGTCAGTAATTTGCTGGTACAAAAGTACCACTGGGGCCAGTTGTAGAGGGCTGGAGCTGAAACAACAAGCCAAACATCGGGGGGAAAGAAATCAATTTACAATTACACTTGCCAGTGGTAGGGCAGTAGAAGGTTCTCAAAGGTGGTTAAAAGATGGAAATAATGTTTCAGAGCCAAAGGAACAAGAAGATCAGTGCTTTTTTACATTTTTATGGTACGAATTGCTCTAAATATCACTTTGGAAAAGGTATTTTACAATAGTTAAGCTGCAAGCAAACTTCACAAAAATCAAGTTTACTTCAGGCTCAGTTAGTGACTTCTGGCTCAAGGAAGCATGGTCTTAAGGTGACATGGACTACTTCATGTCACATCCCTTCCTCTGTGCTGGTTTTCTCAGGTCCCTGAGCTGCACCTCTTTCTCTTCACCTTTGAGCCCGTGCCCCCTGCACTGTGCACGCGCCCCACCACAGAGCGGTTCATAACAGGACAAGGTCGTGTTTCTGCAGAGGTTGCAGGGTCACCAGCATTCACATTTCTTTCTAGCCACATGTCATTTCTCTCCTGGCATGGAAAAAGTAATTAGCTTTCCCCATACCCCCCCATATTGAGAACAGAGTTCATTTCCTTTGAGAGGAAGGGTGCCGCTTCCTTTCTTTACTGGGTGAACATCAGCAAATGAAAATCATTACTGGGTTCACTCCATATATTTTTCAGGAGACATTTTAGCTGATTGTTTTGAGTGAAGGGAAATTCCTTTCACAGGACATTGCCTCACAAACCTTCAATCTGATGTTCAGAGAGAAAATGAAGCTGAAAATGACAGCTTTCACCCAGTTGAGGTAGAGAACATTTTTAATATGGTTCAATAAGATGGGGGGCAATCTGTCTTATAGTTCCATTTATTTTTGCACTACTGTCTTTATGTGGGAACATACAGACCACAGCTAAAGCCTTTTTCGCTGCTTTCAACCAAAACCAGAATCCAGACTTCTCTCCCTTTCTCTAGGACCCTTCTTTTCCTACTAAACCAGTCATCTTCCACTGCCATATCAACTTCCTACAAATTGGGTGAATTTGGAAGCAAAAATCCTGATTCTTCCTAATTCTATCCATTCTCCCATGTCTTACTTGAAGTGTTCAGTTCTAACCAAATGGCAATGGGGATGTTCCTACACACAAGGCTAGCCATTTATCACTTCAGTCTAGCTTTGGTTTTCTTGTGGTGTGACTGTTTGACATCCACTCCATGGTGTTGCAGATAATCAGCAGGTCCAGATTCTCCAACTCTGATGTTTCCTTCTTCTTCACTGGAGCAACATAAGAGTCTAAATCTACACACGTGCAGATGGGTATCAGAAGTCATTAGTGGTATGTCCTTGGTACAAATTCCAGCAAGATCAGGAATCCGACTCTTTCTTATTTTCTTTGACTAGTTGCCTTCTTTATTTCCTGTGAGGTCGTTGTTACACTACAGAGCAGAATTGATCATATTTACTGTACATGCTATTAACTAGGGCTTTTAATAGCTCTGGTCAGAGCCCTGTTCTGCTTGGTACCTCTTATCATACTGGTGGCATAACCCCTAATTCAGAGCAGCTGAGTAGTAGAGTCTTGATGAAGGGCACATATACCTGCACTAATTTTATAATTTTTCTATGTAAAATAATTTCAGCTATGACCACAGACAAAGCTGAGAAAGGACTCACTTGCCTGAAGCTGGTCATGGGTTAGTGGCTGTACAGACAGGAACAGGATGATCAGCTCATCAGCAATGAAATGATGCCACATATTTGTTTGAACTGTTGAAGACCTACATGGCAAATGAAAATCCCATACAATACTGAGAATTATTAACTTTAACAATCTCAGATCTATTATTTCAGATACAGATATGACCATCTTTCCAAGAGCAGAAAGTAATTAAGTTTCTGTAGCTTACCATGAATTAGAAGTGTGAACAAAAGTTCTCCCTTCTGCAATGCTTAAACTTGATATTTTGTTTATGAACATATTAAAAAAATATATTCAGTCATTAGCTTTTCAGAGGAATTAGGGATGAGAAAGGAAACCAGATTTCCTTATTGTTTATCTCTAAGCCAAAACATCTCAAAGTATAATTCAAAGAAGCAAAAGAACTGCTTAAAATAAATTGGTCCCCAGTACCCAGTGAACCTGCAGCTCAGCTCTGTGCAGGATTACTTGGTTCTTCTCTCCATTTGGAACAAGGGGAATAGAGCAAGAGGCATTTGCTGCATCCTGGATTGTAAGGGCAGCTTCACTGCCAAACCCAGCAAAGTTAAGGCCAGATTTAGGCATGTTCCCTCATACTGAGTATTATTCCCCATTCCCAAGTAATTTCACTGATTTCAGAAAGGAAGACTTGTAGCACAAAATGCTGCTTGGCATTAACGAGTAGAGTAGAACCTACTTTCTAGATCCTCTGATTTTAATAGAGATACTTAATTTTGCCTTACACAACAACTCTCTTAAAAATTCTGACAGCTGTGCTTTGCCTTATAAGTCTTTCAAAAGACAGAGTGCTAAGCTAGACGAAGAAAATGCTTCACAAATCTGACATGTTCAAACTATCCATATCAAAAGATTACTTTTTTATCTTCAATTTATTCTGCAAAAAGACTCTGGGGGCTTTATTTCAAAAAATGAAAAATGGCCCAGCAGAAACAGTAGTGTAGAGCTCCTATTTATCTGGTTTACAGCTATCAGTTTGATTGCTAGAATAGCACTAGAGAAACTAGATGCTTTCTTGAATGTGGTATAACAAACATTCTATTAATACAAGGGGAAAATAAGTTAAAAACAGAAAGAAAAGCCTGAGAAGCCAGATATTTTGTTTTATGGACAGTATGAGATTTGACTCCTGAGATCTCGTGGATTTAGCTGCAGAAGGAAGAAGGAAAGCAGTGTGGTTCCAGTCCTGCAGCTCAGATCGGGATGTGTTGCAGAGTGCAGCCCTGCAGGGTGTGTGTGCTGGGGAGTGGGTGCTGCTGGCCCTGCTGCTCTGCACGGGGCAGGGGCAGCCACTGCTCACACAGGAGCCTCTCCCTCCTCCCAAACTTCCCCAGGCTAAATCAAATACACTTTCTAATAGACTGTTACCTGAATTATCTCATAAAAAGTTCAACATTTTCTAGGCACCAGAAGCACAATTAAAAGTCTTCCCCAATAGGAAATCAGGTATTTTTAACAGCCCATTTCTTTGATCACAACATTTAATTTAACCACTGCTGTCTGCTTCACATGGGCTGTGATCATTGAAGCTGTTCTATTTTCTGAACAAAATGGGAAGTGCACGTAGGTACCTCTGCTTCTGTTACAGACACGTTGGAACAGCTTGGGGAGAATTCAAATCTGTCTGATGATCAAATTACAAACCAGCAATAACAGGATAAAGAAACACGTTTGATGCGTTATTGCAGTTAGGTGAGAGCAAGGGCAGTCATTAAGAGTCATGTGTATCCTGTCCTGCTACAGCTTTTAGGAAAATCAGAGATCACTAAAACTTTGTAAGACAACTAATTTATTTTTATGGGTTTTTTTTTCCCAACACTAGCTGTGTTTAAGGGATTGCCATCAGAAACAATCAGTGAAGATTTAAACAAACTCCAAAAGCAGCAAGTAAAACAGGTATTTTATGATATTTGAAAATTTTTCCTTTGTGATAGAAACTCTGGACTGCACACATGGTGCTTTCAGGACACCAACTGAGAATAAAGCTGCTTTCAGAGGCAGTAAGTGATTTCATTCTATTAATGTCCAGGTGATTTGTGGTGCCCATTACAGCATCACTAATGTGATGGCAAACATTTCCTGGGCATGCCATGTTTTCAATGTTCTGCAGAACATAGTCAGCTCAAGTGCTTGTACAGTGCCTGATTGGAAAAGACAGCCCCTGGGGTTCATTCTTTTCATCAGTCAAATCCTAATTCTGAAACAAAAGGGGATCTTTTCATTTTCAAAGATGCTGAAATAAACCCAGTGTAAGGGAGCAGAAGGACACAGTAGAAGCCCCTACAAAGCAGGTGTATAAGTCAATAGAAACAGTCACGGAAATGTTCTATATAACATTCCTTTCATAGAATGCTTGTCATGTTTGTTTCATATTCTTCTTTGTTGAAAAAGCAAGTCAATATTTAAACTATGTCCATATATGTGTGTCACCATTTAATTATGTCAGAAAAAGCAAGAACAAAATGAGGCGTATACTTTGAGTGGAAAATGGAGATACTCACGGTAAAATATAAATAAATATGCCCACTGTAGACAGAGCTTTTGAGGATATCACTTAAACACTGTCCTCCTCCAGGGAAAAAAGTCAGATTTTATCTGTCTAAAGCTGAATAAAACATGGGGCTAACCAATCAAAGTGCCTCTATTCCTCATTGTTTTGCTCAATGGAGAGAACCAGGAAGTTATGCCTTATGGGACTGAAAAGAGGCAGCTGCCTGAATCACAGCCTTCCCCACAGCTTCCAGCTCCAGCAAATGCTGGGACACCTCGTGTGACAGGACCTCACTGCTGCCTATCACCAGGAGGAGCTTGGGTAGGAACAGAACTTCTCAGGAGAGGGCAATGTGTGCCTCAGACTTCACAGGCTGTAGTGCTAACCCTAAGGAAAGTGGCACGGGCTGCAGGAGATGGTTACAGGCTGGGCTGTGGCTTGAGAAGTCACAATTCAGAGGTGTCAGTGTCACAGCTCAAGAGGGCTGTTCAGCTGGGACAGACAGGTACCTTGCACCTGCCTGATTCCAAAGGCTGTTTCTCAGGAGGAGTGTACAGTGAAAGCTCCATGGAGGTCAGTGTGTGGTGTTTTCCTGGGGTTTCTCTCGGGAGTGTAGGCAGCAGCTTCAGGTGAGAAACAGGCTCTGGTATAGGGCAAATCCACAGAGAGATGAATGTAACTGCAAGACACTGCCTTACACTACACTTGCTTCCTACTAACAAAAAAACCTAAGATTTGGTTTGTGTTTTCAGTGATATAGCAGAAGAAATTCTTGAGGGGGTAGAATAATTATATAAAACAGTATGATTTTAGAATGAAAATACCACTTTATCCAAGGTTTGAATTCTATGTAAACCAACAGAAACTTTAAAAAGAATGATAGGGTAAAATCAATATTGATTATTAGGAGTAAAAGTGCTATAATTGAGGCCATAAAACCTTTTAAGATCCAACTAAAATTTTCCAGTAAAGCTACAATAAATTATTCCTAAAGAAGTAGAATATTTGCATGGAATTCAATGTCATTATATCAGAGCCTGTTTAATGAAAAAAAAAAAAAAAAAAAAA
>WEIU01015656.1:66660-88342 GCA_013389925.1 Aegithalos caudatus
AAAAAAAAAAAGATTATTACTGATTCTGCCATGAAGGCTATTATGAGAGGAGGATTAGCGTAGTTATTTTGGCAATAACCTTTTCCTACTAATATTTCATTGCATTCTACAAAAGTCCACTTTTGAAGTCTCTTTTAAGATCTCATGCTTTTAAGATCTCACTTTTCATTATTGCTTGTTTTTCTGCTTCTCAGACCTTCCAAATCTGACATATTAGCTCTCTTATAGCTCAGCAAGAGCAAGCCCTTTTAATTTATGGAGGGCTCTAATTTTTATAATCTGATATCAGTGCAGGCTGTAAATCTTTTTAATGATAAAATAAATGGAAGTCTAACATGGAATTTTTGTCATCACTTCTTTAATAGTTTCTATCTAGTTTTTCAGATTTGTGATTAGTAGAATTATGCAAAGGAATAAAATCAAATAATATTGTTTGGAAGATGAGTCACTCATGCATTATTCGTTTTACCCCAAACTAACTTGAAGGTCATGGATTTAGCTGATTGCCTAGCTGATTTTTTCTTGTTCAGTAGAAATACATCCCTGAACTTTTAGCTGTTATCAAGTAAGGAAGCAGCCATAACTACATCAGCTTATATCTGTCACTTACATACAGACAGAAGTTTTTGATTGCTTACACTAATGCAGGCTTTTTGATTATGCTTCTTTCAGAATCAGATACTGCAAATCAAGTCTTCTAGACTTAGAGGGGAAATTATCCAGAAACTGAAGCTGAAGGAGAACATAATATTCTGATGGTTCAGGGATGCTTCTTCCTGCAAACTGACCACTGACCTGTAAGGGGTACCTTTAGGTTTACCTATGAAAATGAAGGATTTTCTTTTAACCTAGAAAGCCCTGTGCTGTCTGAAATCCAAATGTCTGAAAAACTGCTTCTCCTCTCCTTGTGCTGTAAGATCAGTAAAAGATCCTCTGAACAAAGAGGCATCAAGTCAACCATGGCTTCTGAACCTGCACTTCTATGAAATAGCTCAGTTCTGATGGACTGCATAGGACAGGGAAAAGCTATGTTCCTCAGGGTGAATTGTTGATGCTGTTAGAGGAACTGTTAGTTTAGTGGCCAGGATTTATTCTTGTTTGGTGAAACATGCTTAGGAATACTGTTTGATTCAGGCTTTCTCTTGTTATAGTATACACATCATGTGATTAATATTTACATTCACTTCGGTGAATTCCACTGTGCAAGGGTAATTATCACAGTGGTCATTTTATGTTGCATTAAACTTCAGATGTATAGGAGTTCTCTGAAGAAGCATATTAGTCTGATGTATGTGTACCCATGTGTATGGGAGGAATTTCCTTTAGGCTCTGACAACGTGCTGAGCTACTTTATGTTGGTATTAGCTCTCTGCATCTCCTGGGTGCCTCTGCTTGTGTAGAAGGCTGGACTAACCATACCATGAGGTGCCACAGATGCTGGTGTGGCCTCACAACAAAGGTGCTGTACAGGAGCTACCTCCCAGCACACCCACAAAAACCTCTCCTCGTATGGTGCTCTCTGCCCAGAGAGCAGCACCCATCCTGTGGTACACACCTGCTTCCTCTGGGGTGAGCAGCAACTCCCAAGATGTGTGAAGAGAATGGGGATGGAGATGTTCACCACTGTGCAGGGACAGGCTCCTGTAGGATCATCTGTTGGACTTAACTGTGCCATTTGGGAGAGACAAGTTTTGTCTGAATGCAGGGCCTTGTGGTAGATGGATCTGCACATGGAAGTTTCTCACCATGGCATGCCAAGAGCATGGAATTTTTCCCATCGAATTCCTGTGGTTTCACACCACAAGGTTTGAGCCTAAGATGGATCAGGAAAAGAGTCAGGATGAGAAACTGGTGGGTGGGTTTCATTCAATTAACTGGTGGTAAGACAGCATTCTGCTCTGCAGCTCCCACCATCTGGAACAGCCTTTCTTTATCTCTCTACCTCATTGACTCTCAATCTGATTTCAAATCTCAGCTGAAAACATCTCTCTTCTGTGCAGTATACCCTGTAATTTCTCTTTCCTATTATTTCTTTTTTATCTCTAACATGTTTTCGGGTGGAACATAAGAGTTACCACACAACATTAAGTGACGCAGCACCGTTACTCTAATCTGCATCAGGCCAGGCAGCAGCAGTGAGTATTTTTCCCACTAGAATATAAATAGATTTTAAACACCCAGATGTATGTCAATTGTGTCACTTAATATGTACATTTCAATTGTTGTTTTAATGAATGATTTTGTGGGAGGCTTTATTACTTTAACTTGCAGTGTAGTCTCTTTCCTCAAAAAGTTGCCTTAAAATTTGAAAACCATTCTGACTGTTAAGCACTCCAAACACTACTGGAATTTTGTTTATAACAGTGTATCTCTACTAAAATGAAAAGTATCACTATAAGTCTTGCACTGTAAGTCTTGTTCCAAAATAGCATTGGCCTGACCAGTTTGGGTTTGTAAAGGTTGTAGGCTTCAGCACTGAGTGTAAAGGTATCTGTGCAAAAAGGTATCTGTTGAATGATGTAGTGTTGATGATGATGGCACTCACGCTGCAGAACCTTTTGACCAGGACACATGGGAATGGGGTGTGGGTAAGGGAAGGAGGTGAAAACAACTATTCACATTGTGCCTTATAATAAATCAACTGCCTCACATTATATCAGGGTATCTGTGGAAAGGGAATGAGCACTAAAATTGCAATAAACTTTATCATTCCAGTACTAAAAAAGGAAGGACCCACATCAGATAACAGTCTGTTACTGTCCAGATAGGCCAAATTATGAATGGTACTCATCTGAGTGCCTAACAGGCATCATTCTGATGAGGAATTGATGTTATGAGTCTGTGAAAGAGTCAGAGCAGCAAGTTTATAGGGATAAGTGACATTTCATAGGAGTGATTGTCATCACTGAGAAAAAAAGACACTTGGACTTTCGAGTGCATGGACCTTCCTTCTGGCCTGAAATAGAAACTGTAAATGTCAAAGGGCAATAGCTCATATCATCCCCAGATGGCTTCTTTCTTGGGAGACTAATGGTCTCTCAAGAGACTACCAATACAGAGACTACAGTGTGGAGATGGCTCCATGGTTTTCCTTTTCCCTTAGTCATGGCTCTCTCTTCCCTATGTGACAAGATATGATGATTTTCTGTGACTCGTAGGTAGGCAGGGAGTGTTCACCATTGCCCTCGTGTATTTCAGATCTGCCACACAACTGAGCCATTCAGTTTGAGGTAAGCTGTTCCACCTTGGAAGCAAGGACAGAATTTGATGTCCTTTGTAACAACATCAGTGATAAAAAGATTTAGTTTTAAAGGAAGTGCATGTGCAAAACCCACCTGGCTGCTTTGTTTCCCAGACATAATGATAACTTATAGGAAGACCTTCTTTGAAAGTGTCAAGCTATATGAGCTTATTACTAAATGGGTTGCAAACAGATGCTAGGACATTTTGTTATTTCTGTATAAAGTAGTCTTTGTGTAAGACCTATGAATGCGCTTCCTAATCTGGGATTGTCCCAAGCAGTTAAGGCCATGTGGTAGAGTAATGTGGAGTGAACTAAAGTCACTGATCATAAACCATCCTGAAAAGAAAAATATGTATGTTTACTGCCAGAGATCACTGAGAGTAAAAACCTGTTTTAAATCAAGAACTGGAGCCATTTCAATTCCTTAAACTAGCTCTGGTTTAGCCTGGAAGTTAGCCCTGCTGTTAAATCTAAAGCATCAGATTTAGCCCTCTAAAAAAGCAAAGTAGCATAATAATTGAAGTATAATCTTCTTTAAGTACTTTTTAAACATGGGCATTGACACTGTAGGATTATACATTTTATGTCATATACTTATTTGCTGAATAAGTTCTTGTAAGGAGCTAATAGCAGTTGGGGGCCCAAGCCTACCAGATTTTACACATTGCCCACTCTGAGTTGAATCAAATTGAAATTGAGGGGCTCTACCTAGCTAAAGTTCATAGTCCATTTGCTGCAATTTTCTTCTGCACTGTTCTCTTGAACCTTTTATCTGCAGGAGGTTAAAAAAGGACCTCAGCAGAGAGATGGTCACCATTATAGTACAGTCATTTTGGATGAGAGCTCTTCTTTTAAATATTTGCTCTGTGAACCCTTTAATTATTTCTAAGCATATAATTTAGATCTCCGTATAGAAGGCAGTGGATTTCTGAGAATATTACACACAAGTCTGTTAATTACCCTCCTGATCATGCCCAATCAAGAAGACATTGCAAGTTGTATTTTAGGGAGCATTGTTTTAGTACTGTTTTGTCATGGTTGGTCATTTCCTAATACTTAGATGCTTCAGTCAATAACTGTGGGCATTTGTCTACTGTGAAGAGACATCTGTTTACTCAATAGATCTTTTTATTTAATTTTTAATAGAGCTTTTCTAATTTGGCTTGACCATTTGTTGTTAATGTATTTATAATGATTACAGTAACTATAATTCATATCTAATGATTTTCTTAATCTATAAATATTATTTATTAAAAGATAAAAATTCAATACTTCTTGCAGCAGCCAGTACAAAAATCTCAGCTATTGCAAAATGAAATAAATATATTTCACACCTGTACTTGCAACAGATCAAAAGAGAAACCTAAAAGAAGCAGTTCTGATACCACCTAATTTCTATTATCTAACTATTCAAATACTAGAGAGTAGAATTTGGCCCTCACTATACTCTCTTGAGGTATGGTTAAATTTCTGCACTGCATATTGAAAAAAAAAAGAACAAAAAAGTTAGATTTTAGCAGTTTGAAAAAAAAAACTACTATAAAAGCAAAGTTGATTTTGTTGGTTTTAGAAAACAATTTAAGATACAAAGAGCCAGATTCTGATGTCTGCTTGCCTGCTGTAGTTCAGTGGCTAGACAAATGGTCTATAAGAATGTATGGGATGAATTCTGCTGCCAATTACACATTTTTGCACTTGGAGTAATTCTAAGGAAGTTACTGCAATTTAAAACTGCAAATAAATATAGGCTCAAAATCAATTTCATCACTTACCTGCCAAAATTGAGTTCAAGGTTCAACTTACACAGCACTTATTCCATCTAAAGAATTCGTAACACTTTACAGAGGTGAATTAATATTACTCCCACTTTAAAAGCTGAAAGAATAAGTCAGACAAGTGTGTTGGACAGAATCCATGGCAGATTGGGCTAGAGATTGAAGACGGTATTTTTTCAGATTTTTCCTCACTCCTGCACTTGAGTTCTAAAGAAATGCTGAAAAGATTAGGAAGAAATACCTATAATATGGGGATATTATCCTTTTTTTCTTTCTTAGCATGATTTTTTTATAATCAGTTTTATACAAAAGGAGGATGTGTGTGCTTTATCCACCCAAGTAATTTCATGCTTTTATAGATAATGCACCCCAGTAGTTATCCCCAGGTGCTGAGCTTACAGATTCTAGCTGGCCAATGATGAACTACAGCCCAGTTTGGTAGATGTTACTGGGAAGTGTGTAGGTAAATTTCATTTTGCCCTGAGTGAACTTGTCCTCCCAGGCCCCATTCTGTCAGCAGAACCAGCTAGGAAGCAGGCATCTTCATGGGAGCCTGTTTGCTGGGAGCTGATGCAGAGTCCAGTGGGGGATGCTATGTCTCTCCCTGTCAGTCCCACAATTTCTCCCCAGGATGTGGTCAGTCTCCTCTGAGAACTGTCAGAAAAGGGCAATCCCACAGTGATTTCATCCTGTAGGGTACATTTCCTTACATCAGACTGGTTCTTAGGTGAAGATTTCTCCATCCTCTGTGACATTTTAGTTGGTAGACCTGACTGAGACATTCCCCTAATTTTTTTTTAATTGCCAAACTGCCATCAGTCACTGAGGCAAACACTGGTCCCTCTAAAACACCAGTTGTGCTGACTCCATCTATCAAGAGGTCAAACACTACTAAGGTATAAAACACGGCTTTACAAGATGAGCAGTTCTTGTAGATTAGTGCCACAGTTTCATATATCAATACTAACCCACATGTCAACCCACATGTCCCATACTTTTATTTTCAGTAACTTCACTTGTTATTTTTCTGTATTAGTTAAGCTTTTCCAATAGGGTGCTAATTTGATTACTCCCATATTAAAATAGACATATAGAGATATTATTTTAATTTATATTAAATGAAGTTGTAGTGCTAACTGTACAATTTCTAGACATTGGTAGTTAGGCTGTAGAGTGTGACATACCATAAGAACAAGACACTGAACATGTCTGAAGACTGCTTTAGCCTAATGGATGAATATGGAATAGGTACAGGCAGAGGTAAGGCAGAAGAACAAGGAAGGAAGAAAGAGGAGAGAGGCTTGAAAGGGTCATGAGGAGTAACAGTAGAGACTGTGACAGTGCAAGTTCACAGCTCTGCAAAAAGGGCTGAAAGAGGAACATTCCTTGGATGCTTTCACTTTTGCATCCATGCTCACATCCTTTTTCATTTTCTCTCTGGGATCATTTTTGCGTTTGATTTGCCCTGACATGAGGACAGCTGTGTGTGCCAAGCCTCAGAGTAACTTTGTGATTACCTCACGCTGGAAGTCAGGGAAAGGATTAGCATTATACAACAGTGTTTCTAAAGCCAAATACAGCTATTAGCTTCCTGCCAATATTAATCCACAAATTGAAACATTCTTGAGAAATTGCTAAGTCATTACAAGAGATAGATCTGACTATCTGGAATCTAAACAGCCTATGGAACAGTGACAGAGCGAAAGGTTTTGGTTTGTTTCCTCCTCTGAAATGGGGAAGCAGAACATGGAAATAATCAGTCCAAAAGTGGTGAGAAAGGGAAATAATTTCAGAGCTAAAACCACACAACAGATTTAATTGATATCTAATGAGGGTGGTAATTTGAAGTATGTAACTTTAAAAAATAAAATTAAATAGCCTGGTTGCAAAACCATAGAAGTGAGGAGCAAGGTCAAATTCTGTGGTGTTTTTCATTGTCTTGATTTCTGCCTTTAAACTTGACGTAGACCAAAAAAACAATGGAAAATGGAGGTCTTGTTTAGCTAAGGAAGTTATCTGATGTTATCTTTAGGAATCCTAAGAAAATCAAAGTTGATTTCATTTCGCTATTGTTTGTTGCAAGGTTTATGACATAATGTAATGAATCTCTAGACAATAACCAATTATTACTGAATACTAAGAAATAAGTCAACAAAGATATTTTCCTGTTTACATTCTTATCAGACTGTATCAAGACCATCTGCATTTTCAAGTCCTTTATCCCAAGGGATAAATAATTTGTGTTGTTCATTGAGTATACACATGCAAACATGTCATTTGGATTTGATACACAATTACCAAAGAATAACTACAGAACTTAAACAGGAAAATGAGCATTAATATGCAGAAAGGAAAACTTAAACATGCAATAACAGCCAATAGAAAAGTATTTCAGTGAAATGATTCTGCAAAACTCTTGTTCTGATTGTACAGCATCAGCCTTCATACTCAGAAGCTGCTCAAGGTGTGTCACTTCTATTTGCTGCTGACCTTTTTGCAGGTGTCCACCCCAAGAGTGAGTGTGTGTGTTTGTGCACACGTGTGCATTCATGTGAGACAAGTGCTTTGCACACGTCTGGCCCACACTGAAGAATTCAGGTCTGGATTGGGGAAGCAAATTAATAGCAATATAATCTTGATAATTTCAGAGTGTGTTTATGTCTGAAGATTCAAAGCTGTCAAATGTCAATATGACTGCTTTATGTACTCCCTATTGCCGTCAGCAAGCAGACTGTTCTTACATTCACTTCTTTCAGACTCCATTCCTGCAGAACCTGCTCTTTGCTAGATCTTTTTATGCAACTGGAAGTTTGTCTTTCTCAGCAGGCTGGGATTCTCAAACTCCAAGCTCAATTCCTCTCTGCCTCTGTTTTCACATCCCACCCCTTTGCCTGTGCTCTCACATATTGCTGGAGTGATGGTGGTAGTGATGAGAGTATTTTCTAGTGCAGCTCTGGGGTTGGGTTTTTCTCTTCCTTCCTTCCTTTTTCCTGATTTTCCTGGCTTCAGAAATGGATGGCTCAGGAAAAGGCGAGGTGTTCTGGAGGACAGATGTGTGGGAAGACAGGTTTCCTGGCAAAGGCAGTCAGAGCTACTGGGGGACAAACCTTACCCCACCTCACACTAAGCAGGTGCTGCACCTTTCCTGAGCACGTGGGAATCTCCCTGCTTCCCCTTAACCTTTGGAAATGATGTCCTCGTCCTGCAGAGAGACCAGTCTTTGATTTCCAAAAGGCACTGCAAAATAATTTTCAAGTACTACACTGTTCTCCTTGCAAGATTCAGAAGTGTAAGAGGCCACTGAAGGTTACTAAGTTTCCCTATAATTTTTTTTTTGTTGTTGTTCTGTGTATGGCTTTACTGTGATCTTTTGTTTTACAGCTACATTTTAAATTTTTCAAAGTCTCCTAGCATAATAGGATCTACCATCTTTTGGCACTACCCAATACAAAATAGTAGTCAATAAACCACTCTGACTGGACTGGAGACTGTCTGTACACATGCCTTTATATGACAGTCCTCTGTGCCCATGGGGATGAAATCATGGCTCCCTAGGAGCCAGCAGAAACGACTTGTTTGTATCTGCTGATCTTTGATTTGATGGCAGTGTTTGTCTGTTTAATGGAATCACACTGTCTGTGAAGCTTAGCTATGAAATGGCTGTGTCTTTTCACCTTCATAGTGCCCTTAATACCAGAATTATCCTTGACTTGTGCCTTTCTTGAGCTACATTATGTTAAAAACACAGCTAATTCAAAATTGAGTGAAATACCCTTTTTAGCTGGTGGATCAATATGGCTCAGTTGAGTAAAAATCCTTGGAGGGCTAGTGGGAGATTATGTGTCCTGAAGAAGTAACAGGCTTCCTTGTGGCAGTGAGAGCTAGTGTGCTGATCACTGCAGAGGCTTGATTAATGGAGTGATTAAAGCAGCAGAGAGTTAGTGCTCTGGCAGCTGGGGCATAGGAAATGGGCATGGAAACTACTGGGAGAGGGGAAATACACAGCTCCAGAATCACAGGGCTGACTTGCCCTAGCAAACACTTTGATGTTGGAGGTGGGGAAGGATGAAACACATCAGGCAAAAAGAAAAAAATACCTCCCGCCCCCTTCCTCTTTCCCCTTCCCCCCTTCCCAGTCCTACGCTTACAAGGGAAAGCCCCTGACTTTGGCTCACTTAGCAGAAGGCAATAAAGCTTCCTATTATGAGCTTTCTCTGATGTATCATAACTGGTCTCAGGCTCCAGAAATCTGATCCCTCAGAACAAAACTTACAGTAGATGTTAATAGAGTCTCTAGCCCAGCAATACTTTGAACAAGGGCCTGCATCAGACCAGGAAAACTTAAAATTCAGTCATATGCTTTATTCTTCATCTTTCCTGGCCTGTTTCTTTTTCCTAGGCTATTCCACTTTTAAACAGAGGTAAGCCAAATTCAGACTACTTGTGCTCAAGGAAATAATTCCCCCAAAGCTACAGGCTGAGAGCCAACTTCTTTTTTCGGGTCCTTTGCAATGGCAACAAATCTATGTGTGGTTGTTTGAGTTGGTCCCATTAAAGATAAGGATCATCTGCAGAGCTGGAACCTGCATCTGGAGTCAAAATTCCCAAGACTCAAAGGGTTTAGATCAGATGTCTGGGAATGGAGCCCTCCTTGTTCACTTTAGACATCTGATCTAAAAAAACTTCAAACTTGTAACTCTTTTCAGATTATCTTCAGCTGCGAGAGGCCTGGGGATTCACATTCTTGGCTTACTAGTGTTACTTCTCTGTGCCTCACATCACCACAGTTGATTAGAAATGCCTTCTTTATTGACTTTCAGCTCCTGCTTCATGCATGAAGGTTAATGGCTAAGAATATCCTTAGAGAAAGTACCTTGTATTTAATAAATAAAGACTAGGATGGGGCACGAAAGGGGGAATAAAATTCCCCCTCAGTCCGCTAGAGGGAATCTCCCCTCCGAGTACAGCTGGGAGCGCACAGGGCTCCCCCGGGTCACACTCGGTGTGACAAAGCAGCACCAACAGCCTTTCCCTCCTCCTGTCACCCTCAGGGAGCTCCCGTTTCTAATTTAATAACCTCAACAAAAAGCATCAAAATTCTATAATGGCTTTCCTAGAGAAAGGTAGGAAAATTAGCGCCCAAGAACAGTATGCATCTGAAATAGCTAGACCTTTAAACAATAGATAAATGGCCACTAAACAATGGCATTTAAATATATGACCTGGATTAACAAGTTTAAGTCTCCTGATTTTGTATCTCTGGTATATTACTTATGGTATTTTTGGGTTGCAAACATTGATATGAAGCGGATAGTTCGTGTGCATTATGTGGGAAGCATTTACATTATATATAATGCATAAAGAAATCTACACAGCCTTCAGCATGCCAGCTGTTTCTGTTTATGACACCGAGTTATTAATGAAATCCAGAAAGACATTTGGTAGTAAAATATGCTACCTGCTTGCTTCTAAATGTCTGGAGCTATCTGTCCATCTTCCTTAAATAATTAAGGGAGTGATGTGAAATTAAGTATCATCTTTCAATTCACCTTTTCCCTTCATCAATTCTTTCTTGTAAGAGGAGCCGGGAACTAGGGAAAAATATGACTCACAGGGGCTGTTTAGGTGTTGCTGTCATATGTACAAAAGGTAAAGAGAATGATAATATGCCTTTCCTGTCTGTAATAGTGTTCACTGTGGCAAACCTCTCTGCTTGTTACAGTAGAGTAAATGGGGTGTTTAATTTGGGATTGAGTGTAGTCTGGAGTCAAGGTGCAGCAGTTTTATTACAGAATACAATTTTATTGGAGACTGAAGATTTAAATTCCACCATACGTACAATATATATACATGGAAGTTCTGCTTTGCAGATACAGGCAGACACACACACACACACACACACACACACACACACACACACGGAGTTCTTGTATGTTAAACACACTCTCTGATTTTGATTTGAAGGAACCAAGGGATTATGCCATATTTCTGCATTTTCTAGTGCACTGTGAAACCTTGTTAGATTGCAGGCTCCTCCAGCCATCAAGGAAAGAAAACACACACATGCATTCAAAAGGAGCAAGTGCTATTTTTCATTTCCTCTTTAGATTTTTGACAGTATCCACAATGTCTGCAGTTCATGACCCTCAGAAAGAAGCTTTTTGGTTTGAAAAATATTTTCTTTGTTCAGCTTTTTTTTTCCCAGCAAACACATCATACCCCACTCCCTTCCCCCAGAAAGGTGCTTGGATCATGTAATCGTTTCTCCTTTATTTAGTTTAAATCTTAAGACAGAAGACTTTCAATAGAACGATTTTCTGGCAAGGCCACCATATGATGTGTATATTTGGAAATCAAATTATTTAGAATTATGACCGTGTCATCAAAATAAGCCATTTTGAAATGCACTGCTAGCTCTCCAAACAGATTGTATGGGGAAAATTGGATAACACTTGGCTTGAGCGCTTAGAAGTCAGTAAAATCAAAACACTAGGGACCGTTTCATTTCATTTTCCTCCAAAGAGGAGCCCCCCTCCGGCCGCGCGGGAGCTGCGGGACCGCGGGGAGCCGCTCCCGGCCCGGCCCGGCGCTGCCGCCAGGTGGTGCCCGCAGTTTAGGGACATCTGCCCGCTCCCTTTTCCCAAGGATTCGGAGATAAATAACAGCCGAGCAGAGGATCCTGGCGCAGACAGGATATTTAACACCCGCAGATCAAAAAACGTAAAGCTTTTACCTACCCTGCTACAATAAACCTGGCTTTAAGAGCCTTGTTATTCCTAGATTTAATAGCTTAGTCATTTCTTTTTTTCTATTTACAACCCTTGCAAACCAAAGAGAGAAAAATAATATTGTTGTGCAGACTATAAATACTGTTGCCGTGAATCTATTTTATCTGTGGAGAAAGTACACATAGATTCTCAACTGCGAGTGTATTTGTGTATGATCCGTGGTTACTGGAATGCTGTGAAGCTGCTTTCTATAGCCTGCTACAGCGGCTGCGTACCTTGGTGAAAGGAAATTATTTCTTCCCAGGCAAAAGAAGATGCTCATCCTGCATCCTGCTATGGGTAATCACACACAGTTTCCATTTCATTAGCATTTTCACAACCCTCTTTTTTGGAGCTCTCTGATAGCTAGCTAGTGGTAGCCAAGGTCACTGCCTGCTTGGCTGCTGTTTTGCCAGCAACATATTTACGCTGCAGTGTAGAATAAACTGTATCCAACTTTTTTTTTAGGAAAAAAAAATTAGGCTGAACAAAACTCTTATGGAAGACTGATACTGACAGTCAAGTATTAATTCTTTTATTCACATGTGCACATAGCTTTAGAATGAGCTTATGCCTAGATCCTGCCAATGACCTCAACCTTGATCTGGAGGGACCATTTATTCACGAGCAAAACATTCATTCTCCTTACAAACTGATCCTGAGACCGCTGCCTGCATGACATTTGGTCCTCTATTAATAAACACAAGACACAAAATTACTGTGATTTTGTCCTCTTAACATTTGGGGTTGTATGTCATGCTCACGAGCACTGTGGCCACTCCTGAGAAAACTTTAAATTAGAAATTAGCATTTAGCGGCTTTGTAGGTCTCACGGAGGAATTACGAGCAGTCCTAAGGCGAGCGAGGGCTGTGAAAGCACAGGGAATCAGGCACAAAGGCAAGCAGTGGCGAGAGAACACGGCCTTTTCTTAGCCAGGGTGAGGGCATTTCTCACGACGGACGACGAGCGCGCGCGATGAGTGCGGCGCGGGTCCCTGCTCATCAGAATCATGGAACCACCATTTTGCAGCCCACATGCAACAGCGAGAAAATGGTGGTTCAGAGCCACTAACACACCCGCCTCAGCACCAGTGATCCTCTGCTCACTCACAGCCCTGCTCCTTTTTTAATTGTTATGAAATGGCAATAGATTTTTAGATTAGGAATGAGACAGGAAATGAGAGGAAAATCCTATGTGCATCTGGAAAACACGCAGGGTGAAAATTAACCTTGGAGCTCAAAGAAAACAATGTACGTATGCATGTGAAAGCAGTCTCCATATGAATTTTCTAATAACTGTAAGGTGTCTCTTCATCTTAAATCGTGGAACTTTAGGATGATTTAACACGATAGGTACCGTTGTATTGCTGCAGAAGCCAATGATGTATTTTTTTAAATAAAATCATATAGCAGAAGTAATTACATTCAACTCTAAGCAGGAATTAGCTTGGCACTGCAAATGATGAACCTTGCTTTATAAGAAGGGGACTTTTTAATATGATGATTTGGCAATTTGGAGGGATGGTTATTTTCATTTTAACAGGCCTCTGCTTAGTGTATGTCTCCCTAGGGATGTAATGAAGGTTAACAACTTACACGTGGGGAGAAGGGATTTTAGTGATTAGGGAAATTGCAGGCTCCAGTTTATGTGAGCATGTATGTGACAGAGAGAGAGAGAGATTCCTCCTCATTTCGGACACTGCTGCACAAAAGGCACGTAAATGTGAACTTTTCCAGGGAAAACCCATATGTAAAACAGATAGTAGTTCACCAGGGGCTGAATTGAATGGCAAATACTGTCCCTGGGCTCTTCACTGGCAGCAGATGAGGTCAAAACAGAGAGGGAGAGTCCACTTCCAGCAGTGCATCAGCATGGTCTATCTACCAAAATCTTGCTTTCACAAAACAATGTAGATCATGTATCGGGCTCAAGCAGTCATGACTGGCAACTCAGAAAAGCAGGACTTAACCTCTTTCCTTTCTGTACTTTAGGAACATTCTTTCACCAAACTTCCTATGTACCTCATGTAAACTAAATTCAGATCTTGGAAGAAATTCCAGCTGAATTTTTCACTGCAATGTTTTATTTTATAAGATTTGTTATTAAATTACTTTAAAATTGATTTGGTATTAAACAGCAAATCAGAACTCTGCTTTCAACCAAAACCAGCTGTCCACTTACATTTCTGTGCATTCTTGACCCAGTGTGACAATTACCAGGGGAAAAACATCCCTTTACAATATTGAATGCAGTCCTGTGCCTGGACATTCAACAATATTCATTGGCCTGTATAATTTAAACAAGAGCAGTTTGTTAGCCTAATAAATACAAGATTTGGGCTGAGAAAAAAAAGGTGCTGTCAATAATCCTTTAGCCAGATAATAGAAAGGGGATTATGTGATTATTCTGTCAAAAAATTAGGTTTCATGCTTTTAATTGGCATCATATCCTGTCATGAGTCTGTAGGGTTTAAATCACAGTCCACCAAGTTAGAGTGAGAAGGAAACCAAATAGTAAATCCTTTCATCCCAGGGCCTGTAGAGTTTTATGTGAAGTCCTAATTTCTGTTAAAATACTTCCAAAGAAAGACAACAGGAAACAGTAAACATGGCAACACCACAAATATATTTCTGACTATTTCTGTCAGTGTTCAAAGAATAAGTTGTATGGGCTGGAAAGGAAACTGCTGTATCATTAAAACCCAAGCAGGCTCAAACAGCCACCCTTTGTAAAATGGCCCCCCTCCCCACCATCTCTCATAAATCTTGTTTCAAACTCGGCTAAAGTCGTGGATTGACTTTGCCTCTTGCAGTAATGGCTTGAAACTGTTGTGCATCACAGCTCTGCGTTCAAAGGGAATCAGGAGTGTTTAAAAACAACTTCTGGTGCAGAATGCAATTATAACTGACAGCCAGATGTCTGCCCTGTCTGGTACAGCAAGCCTAGAAGAGATTGCAAATGGTCCCAAGACCCTTGGATCTAAACAGTGCATCCGAGTGAGTGATACACAGATAAACAACAATACCACAAATCACTGACACCAGCCGAGGGGTTGCTGGTACAGATAAAGATTTTAGAAGTCAGGAAGAGGCTGACCCTTCCACCGTCTCCTCTCTCATTTTTAACTGTGCCCAAACCAAAGTGTGTTAGTGGAAAAAGACTCAGCACATGAAGGGTGTTTATATATCCACTGCCAGAAGTTCACCTTGTGAGGAAAGTCCCCCTAATAATTGTTTCGTTTACAGAGGTTAACTGGCCTGTAGTGAAAGATATTTGGTATTTTGATTAAATTATATGTCTGGAGCATTTGCAGCAAATTCTATAACATCATCCCAGGTGTATTGCCAACTAAATACATTCTTGATGGACTAACACTAAAAATGGACCCTCTTCTCTCTCCCCAGTCTGAATTTATTATAATATACATATTATTTATTATGTACAAGAGGCAATGTTTTGAGGTCAATGTATGTTTCTTATAGTACTTGTAGGAATTTTGAGATATATCTCTCTCTCTCCACACAGCATCCTACTTTTGTATCTTTTGTGAGGAATGTACACAGACCTACTGACATAGCAAGCACAGGTTTGCATGGGGAATACACAGAAAATGGTGCAAAGCTTTCAAGAAAACAGCTCTTACCTTCCTATTTCTTACTAATATTCACTACGAGACCAACCAACTCAAAGGCTTTAGCAGTGAAAGGTTTTAATTGATATTCCACAGGCAGTGGTCCAGTTCTACCTAGTTCTGGTGATATTTTTAAAAGAATGTGCTGTTAAACCGACCTACCATCACCACACCATAATGTTAGCTTACAGGGAAATTGCTGAAGAGTGTTTGGATGGTAACAATTTGAAGCAGTGAAGACATGTGAATAACATAAAGAAAAAATTTAGACAGTTTAAAAATAAGTATTATATTTGATATGCCTTTATGATCACCTTCTTCCTGTGATATTGTTACTGTCTTTAAAATATCTGATATCTGATAATAAGTTTATCTGGTTTGAATTATCTCCTGTTTTGCAGAGAGATTTTGTAAAATTTATGAAAAAAAAAAGAAAAGAAGCTGTCCAGGAGACATCTCTTTCTTATATCCCAGTGAGAAAATTCACTGCATCACTTTATCACAGGTCTTCAGTGTGTCACAAAGACAGGTCTGTGCAATATTATTAGAATGAAAGATAAGGGACTCCATAATACAAAGATGTCTTCAGTGATGGGAAAATTCCAATTTTGAAAGAGGACACCATTCCAAATATCAAGCTTGAAGGATTTAGTACCTTGAAACATTTTTCAGGTTGGTTCAATGTCATTGTGATAAAAAGGATGTCACTTAAATCACAGAAACCTGATGTGCAAAGTTGTCCTGTTGGATGAAGTGCTAAAACTTTTACTCAGAGAAGTCTCATTCCAACTAGTCTAAAAACTGACCAGAGCCCTGCACATTCCTTGAGCCAGACTGACTTTGTGGCCTTTATGGTGAAGGATGACCAAACCCCGTGTCTGCAGCTCCCATTCCTGCCCTGGCTGTCTGTGCCTCCTGTCACACTGGCAGTGCTTGTTTGGACACCCCAGTGGCTCAGCAGGGGTGGTGGTGGTGTCTGGGGCCGGGCTGGGCAGTGGGGCACAGCTCAGGCTCTGCTGCTGCTGCTCTGCACAAATGTGCCCCAGCTCACCTTCAAGCCAAGAGAAAAGGCCCCAGGCTTATGCTACGTACCAAGAAACTGCTGCGTTATAGAAGTGTTAAAGCATTTCAAACCATATCTTTTTTTTAAGTGTGAGTGAAGATAAAGGCCCTAGAATTCCTCATGGAAAATAAAGAGTTGCCCAGAGTATAGATGTGAGAAGAAAGACTGTCAGGCTTGAGCCTTCTGTGGAAAGCCAGATCACACAGAGGCCTAGTGGTGACCCTATTTTGGGCAGCATTGAAGTCTCAGGAATAATTCATAAGAATGTAATATATAACAATATATAATTCAATAAGGCCTCTGGAGTCTTCTTTAAATCAAACTAGGACATGGACAAGTGCTGATTTTTAAGCATTCCAGCTTTTTTGAGTTTGTCATTTTAATGAGCTTTGAATGGTCACATAATCCAAATCCATTTTGACATATTGGATTTCATTTTGTTTTTAATAATTTTTAAAGCTAATGATTACTGTATAATATTATGTATGGGACTCTTCTTGGACACAGGCTTTATTTACATGAGCAACCTTTAAAGAGCTATTGTCAGTATAGTGTTCATTGTTGCAGCACTTCTAAATAGTATTTTAAGATCCTGGTAATTCTCATTGATAAGGGAGATATTTATATCTCCTCACCTTTGCCTCAGAGGGCATCAGGGAAGAAATGCACACAGATCAAGATGGAAAAAAAGTCTGCAAGTCGTATCAGCCCTCCCTCTCCCATGGCAAACTTTCCAGCAGTATGGCTGGGACCATGCAAGGAGAGAGGGAGAAGCAACACGGTCTGAGAGACCAGGGTGGGCTGCAGACTGTCTCCATAATGCTCCCTTAAAGGCAGAATCTGGGTCAAAAAGATGAGGCTTGAAATGGCCCCTGTCCCCAACCATCAGGGGAAAACAGACCATTTCTCTATTGCTATGGTTACCATTAGTAAAGTTGTCTCCATAAGTTACCAGAAAGAGAGACAATAAAAGAGATGTTAACAATTCATTGAGAACTAGTGCTGAGATAGATAGATAGATAGATAGATAGATAGATAGATAGATAGACAGACAGGTAGATATAAATATATAGTTACATGGAGTGAAGATAAAGGAAAAGAAAAATGGGACTAAGCCAAAATAATAGAAAACATTAAATGATTGCATAACTACGACTCAGCTTTAGAACTACAATGACATTGCATTATAAATGATAGCTATGTTCAAGCAAATCCAAAGCTCTGTTTTGAGAACTGTAACTGCTATTCTTTATGTCTCAGCCACAAAAACCATAGTCTGGAGCTACTGCTTTACTCCTCAGGAAGGGTTTCTGGGCTTTCAAAATTACCACAATCATAAGAGGAAACTGAGGGACCCAGTTTGTACTTCAGATGAGAGTTCAGAAAGTAAATCCAAGGATGTGGGTAGTATTGAGTTAGATAGGAGTTTCATTGATTGAATAATCTATAGCTGCAGAATGTACAGCTATTTTTCTACTGAGTTTCACTTATCTGACTTTCTTCTAAGGAAAGCTTTTATGGGGTACATCTATCAGATTGGACACAGAGGCACAATGCTCATCACTGTATGTCCATTAAACTATAATAAAATTGCAATGTAGGTAGCACTTCAACTGTCCTATTTTTATATACTTTAAGTTTATATCATTATCTTCGTGTACTTTCATTCTTTAATACATCTGCAGCACACCAAACTTTAAGCAGAAAACTACATCCAAAAAAATGGATAGAGTTTTGATAGGAATGTGTGTTTTTCTAAATTGATGGCCTAGGCTGGAGTTCCAGCCTCAGTCACAAGCCACCAACTCCCCAAACTTCAGGAATTTTATTAAAAATTCATAAGACAGGTTAATTAAACTCTGCTGTTATTTTCTCTCTTCCCTTGAGCTCCCTGGGGTGGCCTCACTGGAAAGATCCCATCACTTAGGCATTAGGCACTCATTTGGGACATGGCAGATGTAGACCCCAGTCTGTGCTCTAATTTACAGAGAAGGGATTGTCTTATGGTCTCCTGAATACCAGGGGACTATGTTTATATCTAATCTATAATCTTTCTTCTCAAGTAATAGTAACCAAGGCCAAGGGAATGTTTTCATCACTGTGAGGGACTCATAATTTTTGTTACATTTTCTCCTGATTTGGAAAATGGCAGTTTTCAACAAGCAAATGATTTGCCAACCAAAAACTAAAACAACAAACAGCTCTGAAAAAGTACCTATTGCTTGTTTTGCCAGCAGTTTTGCAAAAGGAAAATTAAGACTTGATTAAAGTCCCTTAATAGATTTCAGAAGGGGGTGTAATTGACTCTCTGGCTTCATGATCCACCTAAAATTTGTTTTCAGAAAATTGAATGGGCTTTAGTTGCAGAAATCCCACTCTTACTCATATGAGTTCTATGGCTAATACAAAAATGGCTTTTACAGAACACCTTCTCTTTGTTAGTGGAGGACTTCTGGGTGGAGTTTCATGCTGTTGGCAAGTTGCATGTAAATAAGTTGTTAATCTACTGTTGCTCTTCCATCAGTCTATAACATACTGTACTCCAGCTTTGTGCTTAGCACAAAGCCATTACAAAGCTCACAGGTAACTGCCTATTAATAACTAATTAATCATGACTGCACTTCTAGTCTCATTGTGAACAATGGCACAAGTTCCACTGGCTTGAATAGGGGTAGGGTTTGGCCTGTTAAAATGATGAATATGTATCTTCTCATGTTCAGGGCATCAGTAGATTTGGCAATGCCCCACATGCCAGGTGTGCATTTCACTGGTGCACCTGCTTGATGGAGTGTTAGAGAATGACTGAGTCATTCAGGGTTACCTGCAAGTACAGTCACAGGCTATCCACAGATTTCTCCCTGGACCCACGTGCTCCAGATACCATCTTCTGGTCATCCTTGGTGGAGGGGAATGTCTCAACCCACATAACTGCCCTGACAGTGGCCACTGGGGCCTGAGGGACTTTCTCCAGGGGGTGGCATTGGTGCATCCTGGGGACAGGGCTGTCCTTAGTCATGCTGCTTCCTTAAATTACTCCATGAAGGTTGCTCTCTTTCAGCTAGGATTATCTTGCCAGCCTTGCACACCTCCTGTAGGCACCAGTCCAGGTCCAGTTACTAAATCCTGCCTCTCTGTTTCTGTTTCCATGATGGTGGGAACTGCTTCCTCAGGCCTTTTCTGATGTTCCAGAAAAAACTGAAGCCCCCCAGAAAGGGTTAAATTAGTTAGATGCTTCATTGATTAAATAATGTGTGGCATGTTTATATATTTATATTCAAAGCGTTTCAAAGTTAGCTCGTTCTCTCAAAAGAACAATAGCAACCACTCCTCTTCCAAATTTAACAGTTTTCAGTCCATCACTTCTTTTACCACATAATTTAATCCTGCGGGTTTCAAGTTTGATGGCCGTTAAAGGTTTAAGAAGTTTAAATTGACCTTGACCTGTAAACATGTGATTTACAGTAGATGATATTATTCTGGAAAAACAAAACTTCTGTCCTGATGCTAAACTGCATTTAATGATTTATATTACTTCTCCTGAGCCAAGTTCTGGCATATTTACTAACACTGTACCTTATTTTAACTCCTCCTGAAGCCCCACTGATTTTGGAGGCAGTCTTCCAAAGTGAGGCAGATTGACAAAATATGAATAAATACACAAACACGTGGTCCTCTAATATATTGTCTTGATTTTGAAGATAAATTCTTTTATTACTTCTAATCTTGTCTTCAGATCTGTTTGTAAAGTCCTTGCAAATTATTTGAGAATAGTTTAAAAATACACAGATACTGCCTGTTTTCTTAAAAAGAAATCCCCAATGGCAGTATCATGAGATACCTTGGAATAAAATACATATGTTAGTGCTGGAAGAAAAAAGTCCTCTTTTTGCTTTGGAAATTATGAAATATGTTCTTGTTGGAAACTTTAATGGGGTAGGGCTAAACTCACAGAATATCCTTCTAGGGTCTCTGTGAAGCTTGAAAGTTTGCAACAATGTGTGTTAAGGAGACAAAACTGTCATGGAAGTGTTCCTGGTACTATTGCTACCTTTTGTCTTTTTTGGCATGCCTTTAGGAAACAGCGGAGAAAGAAAAATATGAAATTGAACACAGCAAATTTAATTATAAAACAAAGCCACCCACTTTGCTGTCAGGGTCAGGAAGTATAATCACCTCCTTTTGACGCAAGAATGAGTTTAACAACATATGTTAAGTGAACAATTATTTAAAATAAAAGGAAATTGTCTTAAAAACAGCTGCAGTATCTCAGGCTATAGCACTGCAGCAGTGCAGAAAAACAGACCATTGTGGAAGGAAGGCACATGCACAAACGAGAGCACTCCCACAACCCTGTGATGGCTAAGACAAGAGCAAAAAACAGTAATTCCACAGAATGCTCTTAAATATTTCACCCGTGTTTGATCTCACCAGCTTGTTCTGCTTTTGATTTTGATTTTTTTTAATGTTTGTTTATTTTGGTCTTTCTTTTTTCTGTGTATTTATTTGTTGGCTGCACGACTAAATCCTAACGCCCAAAGCCACTGTTTGCTGCACAATGGCATGATGACATTGGGTGTTTTCCAGTAAATTGTGTTTCACGGAGTGTCGCAAGCCGTGGAAGCACCAGAGCAAAGCACCAGCGTTAGATGCACACCTAATAAGAATAAAAAGAAAAGAGCTTTTTGCACCAGAATAAATCCATTTTTCTTGAAAGTACCGGCAGTCACCTGACCAAGCCCGGAGCCTCCAGGATAACACAGCACCAGCCTGCAATGGGAAAGAAATTAAGCAGGGCTGCCTCCGCCTCGCACACGCCTTTTAGCCTGTCGACGCGTTGCCTGTCCGTATCCCTCACAGCGCATCTGTAGAGCCATTAAATTGGATAATCCCTCTGGCCTTTGATACATTTCTGGACATGATTATTTCATTACTCGCAGTATATCAGTAGGATCATAATAAAAAGGACTTCTGACAACCTGCCAAGAGTTTTGTGGCCTTGTAAACACAAAAGTGCTCTAATAAAATTTTATTAAGTGTTAAAAAGTCATAAAAAGTGAAATAACATAAACTACAAAATTTACTGTCCTCAGCAAATGCTGAAAATATCGTCCATAGTAAAATTAAATTAGCATGTAATAGCGCGGCAGCGTGGAGTGGGCTTGAAAGAGGATCCGAGAGGGAAAAAAAAAGCGGGGGGGGCG
>WEIU01015656.1:89046-133267 GCA_013389925.1 Aegithalos caudatus
TGCCAGAGCCTCCCGAAACTTAACGCGGGAGGGGGGAGAGAGAGGGAGGGGGGAGAGAGGGAGGGAGGGGAGTAATAATAATAAAACAAGGAAATTGTGGGTAGAAAATATTTTAGGCTTCGTTTTATTCAGGTAAAGAGGATAGCTGCCTCTCATGTGGCAAGGCTGATGTTCAAGGCCACTGTACGAAAAATAGTGACTCGCTGCCTAAGCCTGTCTTGTCTTTGAGCCTGAGCTGGTGCCTGCTGAAGTGCAGCCGGAGCAGCCCCGGCAGGGAGCGGGCAGCAAGGGATCCATAAGGGATAGCTGCCGGAAAAACAGACGATATACGAGCAGGAACAACGAGTCTCGTTCTCACTAAGAGGGAAAAAAAAATAGCCGTGAAGTTAGTTTTAGTAGAAATTCTATTAACTCAGTGTATTTCAGTCGCTTTGAATCTCTACACCGTGTACACCGAGGGAGGGTTACAAAGAAAAACAGAAATAGTATTGTTCTTTATTCTGATACATCTGAATGAATGGAAAAGTTGTAGATACAGTATAGAGCAGTGCTTGCTTTACTTCGGCTGTCTTGAATTAAGGCTCGTTTCTAAAAATAGGTATTTCTGTTCGGACTTAATTGGCTCTGTGCATGTGCAGACCATACTGCCTTAAAATGTATGTTTATCTCACTGATTCAAAAGTTGTAGTGTTTTGTAAACCCTTATGTTCATCACCTCTGATTAAGACAACGAGGGTATTACTTGATAATTCATATATATATATATATATATATAAACTGACAAATTACAGAAATAAAATATTTTTAGAAAAGGAGCAAAAGCCTTCCTTTTTTCCATCCTAGATTTTTATATAAATCTTCCATAATGACCGCAGTTACTAATGCTCACAGAAAGTTGTACTTTTTAAGCAGACAAAAATGACCACATCACATTGTCTACTGCATTTTTTAAAAATCTGAGCTTAACACCGTCTGTGGAAACATACACATTTTCAATGAAAGTTGAATAATTATTTTTGTTTATCTCTAATTAAATTTTAAGTCTTCTCTCACCAAATATAAGGTAAAGGCTGCAAAAATGCAAACAGAAAGTGTAGCAGTCCTGTGATCAAAGCTTTGAACTTAGATGAATTAAAAAGTCAGCAAAGTACTACAGAATTCCACATACATGTGGCTAAGGTGTGTGCACGCCTGCATAACTTTGAAGAGTTTTTAAGTGAAATGAAGGGGTTTGGAGTTAGTTTGCTTTACTAAAAGACTTTTCAGGATCGATAGTAATATTTGTTGGATTTTGGAAACATTCCTGAGAATTCCCTTTTCAGGCTATGGTGTAAAGACCACTTTTATTTTCAAATACAGTCTTAAAAACATAACTCTGTCATCTGGTTGATCAGCTGTTTGCTATTTTGTGCTGCTCTCTGCCTGAGCAAGTACAATATCACAACATGAGGAATCCCATTTATTCCATGGGGTTTATGGACAGGAATTGGGGCACACGCTTTTGTGTGCGGGATCCGTGTTTCACAGTGGTAAGAGAAACTTGTTTTCCTAAATTTAGCGTTCTAATTTGTGATGGGTGGTTTTGAGCATGCAGCACTACTTCCACAATAGTATTTTTGTATCAGCTGGATGTGATGTAAAATTCAGACGATGGAGATACAGCAGGTTATGTTTGCATGGCCACAACAGAGGTTCAATGGGCAGAGTTAGACAAGGCTGGAACTCCTGTTGTCCACACCAAGCTCCCTCCCCGGTCCTTTCAGGATCCGACATCGCCTTGCAGCTCCAGCTGCCACAAGCAAACACTGGAGCTCTGCCTGAGAAGTTTGCAGTCTGCCTGCAGAAGGGGCTCAGAGGGTGAGGAAGGAAAGCCCAGCTGTGGCAGAGTGCAGCACTTGCAGTAGGCAGGGTGGATATTATCTGGGCTCTGCGACTCGAGATGCACATGTGGCACTTTTTTTGGCAGGGTTTCTTTAAATGCTTGCAGAATTTAAAGGCATGCACCGTCCAACAGAGGCCTACCATGCAATACATTAACCAGATCTTTCTAGGTTGATTAATAGCTTCAGTCTTGTGTTGATGGATTTTTATTTTTAAATTTTTATTTTTTTTAGCTGCAATACAGCTGGACCCTATGCTACAGAAAGACATAATGGATGAAATCTTGGCTCTCCTGAAGTCAGTCACAAAACTCACTGACTTCATTGAAGCCACATTTTCATCAACTGCCTCATAATATTTTGTATCAGCCATATGGAGGAGATTTAAAATTGGCTTTAGAAGAAATAGAAATTAGCTCCTCTACAAATGACTTGCATGGGTTATCTGGGGGGCTTTTCTCCAGGTAATATAAATGGCAACACAAAGTATAAACTGCCAAAAAGACAAATAGGTATATAACATTTTGATTTCCTGTAACTACAGCATAACTCAACTAAAATATTATCTTAAAATCAACAAGGTTGGATTACTCTTTGTAAGACCACCAGGGAAGGGCATGGGAAGACATTCAAAGGCACAACTGGCTATTTACAGTTCATGACACGTTTTAGAAGATGTGAAACTGTGTGTCAATGACGCTGTAACACGAGAGGCAGGGAGTCGAGCAGGAGAGACAGTATTAATTCACAGCCCTTGCTTTTGTACATTTAGTGTTATTGAGCTGTGCTTCCCCTTGATATTTTAAACAGATGCATCATAATGGACTTCTCAAAATCTGATTTAAACCATACACCAGGAAGTACAATTTTGCTAAAAGGAGAAGGAGGGGAAAAAGAAACTGCTGGACTCCCAGCCACTGCCACAGTCGTCTTTTCACAGACAGTTTTTTCTGATCCATTAGCCTGCCAGACAAGGATGGCACCTATCCAGTGTAAATATTATATTTTCAACATTTGGATGGCATTTTGAGCAATATTTCTTATCCCCCGAGAATGTACACTTTATAAATACAATATTATCTGCAACTCAGGGCTAGGTTGTGGTAGAATATGACTTTATAATGCAAAAGATATTTAAAGAACACTGTGTATGGACTCACTTATTGAAGAATAAAACTTCTTCCTTTCAGTTATTTTAATTTACAGTGAAAATTACTTAAGCACAGCATCAAACACACTTTTTTTTTTTTTTTTTTTTTTTTTTTTTTTTTTTTTTTTTTTTTTTTTCTGGAATAGGGAGGATCCAAACACGATTTTGGAGGAATAACTCCATGTGTAGACAAGATCTGTTGCTACTGTTCAGCATAATCTGCACTGTGCATATCTTGAAGTGGAAAGCCACACTACCATTTTTGGGACCTAATATGCTCATTGGACTAAAGTCTTCACTGTGTATATTGAAGTAATATCCCACGAACAGTGCCAGATGCTGACAGAACTCCACAGTGGAAATAATTATGAAAGTGAATCAATCCTCATCCATTGCAAATAGTGAATCTTCTTAGAGCAAGAACTTGTTCTGACGTTCCTGTTCTGCGTTAAATCCTCTTTCTTGTCAAAGGAAAAATTGGCCATATTAGGATGGAGCCCCATAACAATTTCTTTGTGTTTGTTGTTCTAAGTAAAAACAACATAGCTGGTTTGGATAGTCTTCTGTAGGGAAGAAGGAACCACACCCAGACACAGCAATTCTATCACATGCTTAGGCTGAACTTTGAAATTTGTGTTTGCGATGAAAAAACCTGAGCCATCTTTAACTACAGAAGTATTGCTTAGGACTGTTTTAATATATACCAGATACAGTCCATTAAACTGGAATAAATATAATCCTGATAATACTAATTTCACATTTTCCTGGTTGTAGGTATTTTTCCATACTCATTATCTGCTCTTTTGAAAGAATGTCCTTATTTCCTGATCTGGAAGTACAGAGCAATGCATTTGTCTCCGGTTTAGTTTCCCACCTTCCCTTCAGTTTGTGGCTCACGATCCTTTGTGTCTTTCACCTTATATTTACCCACTTCCAATGAAATGTTATCAGCTGCTGGGTGATTCTCATTTGCCAGTTGCTGCCTGCAGATCCCAACCATGGAGGTCTGGTAGCAGAGAGGGCAGGTCATGGAGCTGAGTAAAGAGGATGCCCCACACCCACCTGCCTACAGCAGCAAACTGAACAAGAAATTACAGATTTTCATAATGAAAAGCTGGGTAGGGAAATTCGTGGCTTTCAGGCTGGTAGAAGTGCTTTACTATGGTCCCGAAGGAGAGACACATCAGTGTGAGTGGCTGACTCCAGGCTTGTAACCAGGGCTGGGGAGTCCCTGCTGGGGTGGCCGTGGCTCTCCAAGATCCCATGGAATTCCCCTTCGTGCCCCAGCACAGGCAGCAAGGGCACAGTTCTCTCTGGCAAAGAATTGGGTCTTACATTGCCAGCCTTTGTTGCTGCAAAAATAACCTTGGAAATAAGAAGCCTGAGTAAACTAAGGAGCTGGCAGGAAGCTTGGAATAATAGTTCTGAGAAGTGTGAATTGTGCCCATCAAATGTGATACCTTAGAGGCCTGATAACAATGCATTCAGTGCCAAACAATATTAACTATTAGTGGCAAGCCAAATGGCAACACAAATAACTGGCTAACCTGCTCATCCCACTGGGGGAGTCCATCCATATGCATAGGAAATGCAAACTTATCAGGGTTGAGCATTCCCAGGAAAAAGGAATGTCCCAGTGAGGTACTGGGACTTTAATTTAACACTCTGCTCCCTTGGTAGCATTGTGTATTTTGCTGAATGAGCACGTACATGGCGTGCCCTGGGAGGGAGGTGAGATGGGGAATAAGCAGAAGCATCTGGCTTATGGCCCACATTAGTGGTTGGACACAACAATCTTGGTGGGTCTCTTCAATTCCAGATACCCTCTTATTCTGTAAAAGCAATACAGGATGATGTGGAATGCTATGGGAAGGACTGATACATTACAACTTTGATGATTAGCAAGAACAACAAAACAACAAAATAAGTTACTGAGTGACAGATACCTACTTTGGCCTTATACTAGTATGAGTGATGCCAAGACCAGTAGTCCTATTTTTGTCTGGGAAGGGAGATTTTTTTAAACAAACCATACAGCCAGTTACATCAGGGTACCTGAGAGTCTAACACAGAAATGAAACTAAAGTCATGATATAATGGGCATTCTCGATAGTAAAGTCTGCTCTTCTTGTGTCACTGTTCCTGTAGCAGATAAGCTGAGTAACTCCTGCTGGAATGTTTTTGGTCTCTGGGACCAAAGGCTTAGGATGGATCCAGTCACACTGCCTGGAGCCCCTCTGAAGGGGCTGAAGTTCTGCCTTGCTCAGGGCTCTTCAGAGCACCCTAAGGCACACATCCACCCCTTCCTCATGGTTTACACACCCAGTCCATTAACCAGTAAAGCATCTTGGTCAGCTCCAGGCTCCTATGGTTTAGCTGTGAGCAGGGTCAGCAGAATTTTGAAATCAAATTGGAAGGCACATACCTTCTGCCATAGACTGGTATATATACCTTCTGGTATATACTTACACCAAAACTTAAAGTGCATAAACTATCATCCATTCCCTGCTTACTGTTGTTTAGAACATGCTGCATCTGAGAGCCAGAGCCATCAGAGTAAGGAAGAACAGCTGTAGTATCTCTAATGACATCCAGTGCTAGAAAGTTCTTTGAAGTTGCATAGCTGCTATTTCTTCTCTATGATTTCCAAATGCGGGGGGTATGGGGGGGTAGAATATCAATGGTAAAAGCATCAGTCAGTCTACTTATGTGGACAGTAGTTGACACAGTCTGTGTGACTTATGGTGATCTGAAGAGGGAAAGCTGAGAATTTTTTTGATGGTTATAAAACATGCATTTTTTATTTCTGAGCCAATAACCCCTACCAAAAAAAAAAAAAAAAAAAAAAAAATCACACACCACCAAACCACCACCCTACATTAATATTTGTCAAAGGCCAAAGGCCAACATACTTAGGCATTTCCAGAAGGGCATTTTTACCTTATTATATATGACTGCTGATGGCGTGCCTGATCACTGGGTAGATGACTGGGCATTTCTAAAGTGCACTTATTTCTGCAAGCCCAATGAGCACAGCGTGGCTACCCACGGCCAGAAGGGCTGGGCTAGATACCAACTCACTCCTTGGCTTGTGTTGTAGCTGAAATAGTAAGATTGACATACCAGTTCACTGTTTTTATTATTTTACTGTTTCAAAGCACTGAAAGGACTTTAAGGATTTTTTTTTTTTTCTGGTACTGTCCCACAGTTCCCATTCTTTGTATGTGCAAGTACCAGTTTATAACACTTGGTATCAGGTAATAAATTGGATATCAAGGGCATATCTGCAAGACCCTATAACAGCATGGTAGTTGAAAAAATAATACAAATCTCAGCTGTTACTCTGCAAGTGACCCAGAGAAAAGAAAGAATATAGAAAGAAAACTTCTGACATTTAAATGCCACATAAGAATACTAAAATACAAAGCTGCTTATGAGTATTTTATAATATTGCCCTGATAAAAGATTTTGTTTCAACTTTGTGCTTATATGTGATTTTAATTTATCCAAACTATTTTCATATATTGTTAAAGGCATTTCCTAATTTGATTTAACATATTTAAAAGTTTCTTAAATATAATTGCCTGGAAAAAGTTGGGACACTTTGAAGCCCCATAATTGACATCTCTAGCATGTTGAAATAAATACACAAGTAAAGTAATCACTACATGGTTTAAGAGAA
This sequence comes from Aegithalos caudatus, assembly GCA_013389925.1. NCBI lineage: Eukaryota > Metazoa > Chordata > Aves > Passeriformes > Aegithalidae > Aegithalos > Aegithalos caudatus. The sequence continues at coordinate 95,759 of WEIU01015656.1, forward strand.
GGAATTGCCCTAACTTTTATGTATGACTATGTTACAATGTTTAGATAAATTGCCTGATGTAGGTCATTAAAGAGGGACCAATTCATTTTTGTCTGTCTTAAAAAGAGCTTGGAACAACATGATTTCTCATCAAACATCCACTGAAAAGACAACTCACAGTATTACACTGAGATAAAAAATGGGTTCAGGAGGGAAACATGCTTCTTTATCTGGTGGGTCCATTATCCCAATTGTCCTTGACAGCCAATGAAGAGTCATGTAAAATTTACATTAATTAATTTTATTATTAATCTGCTTGAAATTTTGTAAGTCAAAAGGAAAAAAAAAAACCTGATAAACATGCAATCAGCCACTTTATATCATGTTTAGCTGTAAAAAAAACGTTGCTCTTCCAGAGATCCAATCACCAGCAAGCTGCAGAATGCTTTGCAATTTTTATACACACTTTCTTTCATCTTAAGCCACAGACTGTCTATATTTTACATTGCCACCTCTAACGTTTATATTTTACCACTGTGGGCTGCAATGTTACATTACAATAGTGCTGAGTCCACCTACCTCTAACATCTCTTTTCATAAGGTATATTCTCTCACAGTGTTGGAGATGGTCTGTAACAAAAAAAATGCTTTCTCAGTACAGGAAAATTATAACACAGGGGTTTTCAGTGCAAAACTACACTAAAAAGACCTTACAATTGGCACATGTTTCTGTACGCTTCATTTGCAAAGATGGAAAAAATGACAGTGTAAAGGAAATCTCTGCTCAGAGGAGACTTTATTAACTTCCTTAACTTCTTTTCTGGTGATTGGTGTTAGAAGTGCTGTGATATCTGACTATGTTCTACCTGCTTACCTCTTCAGCCTTACTTGTCTCCACACATTGCTGTCAATAATGAATCCAAATAGTCAGCAGAGTAGGATGTTAGCTGTTTTCTGGAACTAAATATTTCTTGTTTAGAAAAGATTTCATTGCTAACCAGAGGTGGGCAAAATACTCTACTCAAGTAATTTATTTATCAGGATGTTACATAAACAATTTTTTTCAATTCCCCAAATGTAATAAAACTTTTTTTGTCCTTGGATTCAACACTAAAAGATCAATCAAGGCACTTCTAATTGTGCAACATTTTAAAATTCCTAGTACTGAGTCTACAGTGTGTAGCTAGACTCAAATTTGCTTCTGCTAATTGTCGACAATCAAGGTGATGATTATTTCATCAACAGCAAGCCTGGTTCCTGAGGGTTTGATTTGGAGGGAGCCCAAGTCCCTCCTGTCTGCTGATGAAGCTGTTCCACTGTGTTCCCCTCCTGTCAAAATGGGTTAACACAGTGAGGCCCATGGCCACCATGCTACAAGAGCAGCATTTCTAAATGAAAGGTCCTGACAAAAGAGGGGGATGAAATCCTGTCACAGAAAGGAGCTTTTCTTTGCTCACTCCCAGTGAGTTACCCAGCTCACTGAGGACAGACGTTCCCTGCATGCACACATCTGGCCCAGCCTCTCTTGGTGTAACATCATTCATCAAGGCCTGTCATGTTAGCCTTGCTGCCCACATTCCCCCAGCACGCCACAGAAAACTTTCCTCTCTGCACCTTACATTTCACTGCCTCGTAGGCATCCTTTGTTCACTTTAACAACAAAATGGGGCCATTCAGGAGCTGTAGCAACATAATTGGTACTTACACAGCACAGTCCTCCAGTCACCGAGAGGTCTGCGGGTGCATGGTCAGGCTAGGACTGCTGCAGTGACAGTCACTGCTCCAAAAAATGAAAACTTAGAATTTTCATGATGCATTTTGTCCCTGTGATTTAAAGAATGCTTTCTAACTATTCAGTCTCTCCTTGTACATACTAGGTGAAGCTGGGAAGTATTAAGTCTCTGTGGAATATGAGAGGAGAAAAACATAAAATTATACTTGTCTCATGGCTGCAATATAGATGCTGTGAACCCTGGTGGTCAAAAGCATTATTTCTGCTCCTTGAACATAATTTCAGATTTTTCCACTTCATAGTTCAGTTCTGACAGCAAAGTAGGCTAGTGTATTGACTGGCAACTTCATGACTTTTGGGACCAGACTCGTAGACAGAGGTGTCTTACTGCCTGTGAAATGGAAAGCTACAAGGGCAGTGCCTCCCAGGTATGACATCCATGGAAGAAACATGGACAGGACCACCAGACAGTTCATGCAATTCATAGGTAATAGGGTGATATTTTAACTTTGATTTTTATTGTATTTTCATCTGTTGAGTACCTGTCTGAGGCTGTTTTGACCAGGCTTCCATCACTTATACTTAGCTCATTATCAAGGGGAGAAGCTCCTTACCTGTGTACTTTAATACACACTCCAGTTACTTCATGAGTAAGTAGATAAGGGAAATGTGAGGTACTTGCAATTTCCTGATTCTTTTACCTCACTGTGGTTCTTGTGGTTCTGGGAGAGTTTTTTTCTTGTATTTCCACACACATTTATCTGTTTCTTCTTCTCCAACTACCCCTCACAGCATGGGTTTTGTCTCTTTGCCTTATCCATCACCCTTGCCCCTGCTCCTTTCTCTGATGTTTGTTCTAGATGCCTATATTAGACTATCATTCTCCAAAAGAAAAGTATGTTATTTTCTTTTCTTAATTTTCTCTATCACATCCCATTTGTCTCTTTAGTCATCACAACTCTCTTATCTTGTCAGGCTCAAAACCTTGGCACCATCATTAGGTATTTGCTTTCTATTGCCAGTATCTATTTCACTACTCAGTATTATAGATAACCTTCCCCTAGTACATCTGTTTTCATATCTTTCTGTACATTTTCTCACTGTTCAAACCGTGGAGTGACTCAGCTCTATGCAGCCTTTTCCTGGCATGGCTCTGTTTGTATTTTTTTAATGAGATTCACCTCAAACAGTCATTTAAAATTTAAGCATGTACAGAGCAGCAGGTCTGTCAACCTGTGAATCACTTGGATCAGTCTTTGAGTTGAACAATTAGCAATTAACTCAAAAGTAATAAGCTTTTGAGCTTTACTAATGGAGAACCAGACATTTCTGCCAGCACTGCACTGTAGATGAGCATGGGTCTATTTGCAAACACCAAATTAACGTATGCATTTCAGAAGAAAAATGAAATTGTTGAGGATCTACATTCTTTCCTCAATATTTGACATGCAACAATACTGTGCCCTGAATATCTTGCTGCTTGCCTGTCCATGACACAGTCCATGAGGCACAACAGCTATGAAATGTGGATCCTTCCGAGGCATTTCATGCTTGTCAGGTTGGCAGCTGATCTGTGCTGGTGATGAGACTTGTCTGAGTTGCTGGGCATTGCAGACCTGTTTCTGTTCACCTTGCCAGCCCATTTGCAGCCAGCTGTTCTCCAGCAGGAGACAATGTTAAAGTAAACACGCACATGGAAATTGTCTGTTATAATTAAGATTGCAAGGCAGCAAGTCCCTTAAACTTGTGCTTAACTTTGTTTAATCAGGTTACTAGTCTGAAGCTTCTCCTGAAATGTCTTCTATACTTGTCCTATTAAAATTTCCTCAAGGTGATAAAAAATTAATTATGTTGGTCTTCCACGCATATGTCATCCAGAAATGCCCATGGGGCTTCCAAGTGGGCATTTTCCTGCAGTTGTTTAAAAACTTCTTTCATATTTTTGATTAATCTCCCTGTTGATTCTCTGACAGTACTTCTGCCTGCCAATTTGCCAATTTGTTGATAATTTCTCTTCTCACTCATTATGTGGTTTTTTAATTTAAAAATAGAAGAAGACTCTTCATTCATGTTAAAAAAAACCTTTTTATATATCCTACCTCTGCACCTAAGATACTGTGGTTTATGTGCTTTGTGGAAATAAATGTGCTTAATAAGTGTCTTTGAACATGATCATCTTGGTCATTATCATCAGTATTTAGGAGATGATCTTCCCCATATTTTGTTTGTATTCATTAGAAGACTGAAAGTTGTTGATATGCAGAAATGGAAGATATCTGTATCAGATACTGTACAGATATCTGTAGCAACTCATAGTCTTTGAGGAAACTTATAGATTAGACAGATAAAGCCTGGTGTAATAAAAGGTCTTAAGACACATGACTTACAAAGTAGACATAGCCAGTCATGGATTCAAACAGTTTTCTCAGGGACAACCCTTGTCATTCCATCTTTTGCTTCTTGTTTTTGCAAATTCCCACTTTGGGTCTGCCAAGTGAAGTACTTTGGCAAAACATTTTCCCCTGTAGAAGAGAGGCTTTGGTGGATTATAAGGCTGCAAGGACACAGAACAAAACTGTCAGCTCTCCCCAGAAGGGTGTCGCTTGTCAGGAACACCAAAACAGATGTTTGGTGCAGCTGGGCAAATCAGACCTGCCTGCAGTACAAGCAGGCTTGCTGTAGTTTAGCTGGAGCTTTCAGCTAACACAGTCCTGAGCTCTGGGGAGTATGCTTCTCTCTTAAGCAGCTGTAAGAAAAACTATCAGTAGTTTTAGAGCTGAAAATTTCTAAAAGGAAGAAATTAAGAGTCTGACTAGCCTTTACTGGCAAGCTTTTCTGACCATTACTTCTCTGACTGGAGTTCTATCACTAACTTGAGGTGAAAAAGCAAATACAAACCTCATACAAGTTTCTCCACTATGGTTAATTCTTAGCCTGCTACATAATATACACAGAGAAAAAACTACTTCTCAGGATCTGAGTATCAAGAACCTCCTCATCCCCAAGCTTGGCTCAGACAGCTGTATGAAACCCAAAACCTCCTGCTTGGTCATTGGCTCCCATGCAAATAGAGAGGAGCTATGCTGCTCCTTTCCCATCCTCACATGGTGATCAGAGGAAATACCACAATGGAGATCTCAGCACCACTCCATGTTCCTCTGGAAAAATAACCCATTACACCAGAAAAAGGGAAAAAAGCTCCACAATGGTTACTGCCAAATGCCATTAACCTGCTATCAACCATTGCATAACAACAGAGCAGTGTTTCTGAGTATGACAAAGCATAGTGGAGTCATCTGCTCACGGTGTGTGGCCTGAGTCTTGGGCTGCAAGAGTGTCTGAAAAATTTGTAGCACATTTCTGAATGTCCCATCTCTACTGCAGATGTTTTCATCTGCACAGTAGTGTGTAGCTGTGCATCTCACATACCATAGCATTTGCAGTTTCTTAATCTCTTTAATGGCTGGTTCTAATCATGCTGGTTATCATTTGCAACCACCATTGTTCCCCTCATGACTGGATGGCATGAGATATAACAATGGTGGTATTTCATCTCTGCAGCAGCTGTCAGAGGCCCTCATCCTTCTGAAACATTGCTATCAGAAATAAAGGATGAGTGTTTTCTTTTGAGGGACTGTAGCTGTGGTGCCACCATGGCAAAGGGGCAAGAGAGGGTTAATGGTTTCTGTGAGTAAGATCCATTTGTGCCCTTTTGTCCTCAAAAGTGCCACTGGGGGATGGTGCACACTTCTGTGGGACCACACTGTCCTGTTGTGCAGGGCACTGATCCCTCTTCCTGTTTAAAAGGAATCTCAGAGAGGAATGTGGGGCAAATCCCCAGAACAGAGAGCTGTACAACAGCTAAGAAACTGAATTTCAATGGTGTGGAAGATATTCCCCCACAAAGCCACATGAAAATCATAAAAATTGAATTCTAGACATTAAGAACTCTTAGCCAGCACTTTTAGACACTATGGATACTTATTATCATGTCCACATTGTAGGGGTTTTGATAATCTATGATGTAGCATAGATATAGTCACAGAGACTTTACTTACCTGCATTTATCATTCTGGAAAGATCATGTCTATTAATCACAGATAAGAGCACAGCCTATTGTGTCCCTGACAATTAGAGTTCTCTGCCAGCAGAGCAGACAAAAATGCTAAGATGAACAAAATGTAAGGTCTCTGTACAGGATTTGGGTTGTTTGGCTTTTTTTCATAAAATCTTGTACATGCTATAGGGTCTTGAATTTCTGTAGTGTACTGTAAGTGAAACTTCAGCAGGGAAGGGAGGGCAAATACCTGTTTCTAGCTGCTACAAAGATATGCTGCAATTTTCAGCAAGGTTGGAGGGTTGCCTTGTCTTTGTGAACTGTGCTAGAGAGAGAGCTCACAAAACACAGGTTTGAATATACAGGAGCTGATGTGGCATGCCAGCTCTGAGAACACAAAATTCCTCACTTTTGGAGGTGAGGGAAATGACCTGAAGGACAGCAAGAACCTTTGTGAGGGAAAAAAAAAAAAAAAAAAAAAGGAACAAATAAATGGATAAACAGATGGTAGATGTGGTCCCTGATTCTGCAGGTCATGGTATGAACTGTTTGAGTGCATTGAGTGTTGGACCAAGTCTGCCTATTCTCTTATCCATGTTTTCAGCTGCAGAACAAAGCTAAGAAACTTTTCTTGACAAAGGAGCCATTCAAACTTTCCCTGGAAAATGTCTCTATTTGACCAATAAGTATGAACAAATTATCTAGTCCCAGTTATGCAAAACAATCTACCCATTTATGCCTGATCTAGATCAAAACTTTCAGCATTTGGTTGTGCATTTTGCTATTTCAATTTCATTTTTTCTAGATAAATAATAGTACAAAGTAGTATTTTTACTGGGTTTTTTTTGTCAGAACTTATTTATGTGGCTTTGCGGCCTTCCCAGGTATCAAGCCAGTTTAAAAAAATAACAGATTTTTTCTGAAGTTCAATTTATTTATTCCTTCTGTTGGACTCATGTACACACTTGAGGCAGATCTCTGATCTTCATCTGTCAAGCATCTAGTACATAAGGCTGTAAAACACTGATGTAGGAACTTGGAAAACTGCTCTTGGTTTTTGTGGTTCCCAGTACAAGGGGTTCAGGTCACAAAGGTGCTTTTCAGGGTTGGGGCAGCTGATGGTACATGCTGGGAGCTGGGAACCCTGAGGCAGCTTTGGGATACTCAGGACTGTCAGAGCCATACCCTTCAGTGTCCTTTCCGTGGAGAGATGAGGGAGAAGCTGGGATCAGAAAATCCAAGCACATCTGGGTCTTTCCTGCAGGAGCTGGCTGGAGCAGGCACTCCCAGTGCTGGGTGCACACTCCAGAAATACCCTGGGTTTCCTGTCTCAGAAGTGGCCCAAGGGGCTGCTCTGGTGCAAATGATAATTTATGATAGTAGCACATACATCTGTAAGAATTACATGTTCATAATAATTAATACATGCTTTCAGGGTGATTCAGCAGCCATAAAGAGCACTTTAATTTGCTCCTTAATTTCCCCAAAGAAGTTACCTGCTATATGAGGAATCCAAAGCTCTGCTCTTCAAGCCCTAGCAAGATATACAATCCTGCAAACAAGACAAAAATTGCTCCCATTTTTTTCCCCCTATAAACTGATCTGTAATTTATTTCTGTCAACATTCTGAACTCTGAGTAAGCTTGCTGCTGGAAGACCAGAGACAGAGAGCACATTTTAAGACTATTTGTTTTTTTGAGTTTTACAGGTTTGAAGAGAAATAACATTTACTCTTACATATTTCCCCTATACTTATTTCCCCTATACTTATTTTCAAATCAGCTGAGTTTTCTGCAGAAAACAGAACTCTCCCTTTCTTACCCTTTAATAGAAGGATTTAGTTATATTTTAATTGAGGAAGGCTGCCATTTGGAGAAAGTGGAATGTCTAGGAGGAGGCTGCAGCGTGTGTCATTGGGGCAGTTATGTATTTGTAGCACTTGTCCAGGAACCAGAAATCTGATACAAGTTCTTCTGAAAAGCATTACCCTTGCATACCCTGCTTTCCCAGTTGAAAATTCATCCTCTGCTGCTGCACCTGCTCTCACTGCAACACACCTTTGGAGTGAATCCACAGCAAGTGCAGTGCCAAGGGGGTGCTATGGCAGGAGGGACATACATTCCTGTGTAGCTAAAATGGCAGAAGCAGCATTCTTACAGCAATGTAGGCATTAGTTTTCTTCTGCAAAGATGAGTATTTTGCTCTTCATTTTTAATTTACTTTTGTATATCAGGTTTTATCTGACCAACAAAATCCTGTCATCCCATCAACCAGATCCTGACCACTCCCAATATCCCATCAGGACTCTTAAGAAGCTTCTGATATTCATGAACATTATGGGTGATATAAGATAATGGCAATTTTTTTCATTGTTACATAGAATAAGATGGGTCATTTAAAACTGTTGGGTTTGGGATCAAATTTCTCCCTTCTGACCATGCAGAAAATATAAAAGGCAAACTGACAAGTTGATATTAGCTGAAGCTTAGAGATCATTTACAAGCTCTATTTGGGTTTTTTGTTGCTGTTGCTGTTGTCATTTTGGTTTTGTTGTTTTTTTTTTAATTTAAATAAATTTACCTTTAAATTCTTACATGCAACAGAACCGAACCCTAAATAATCCAAAGCCTTGGAAATGTTCTTGGGAAGAAAAGGATTTCTCTATAACTGAGAAAAGCTTTCAGAAATGTCAGTAATGAACTCTCTGAAAAGGCCAGAAAATGAAAATTTTTGGAAGACATAAATGTGGTTCACAGGTGCTTTCTGTGCCTGGGAGTGATTGGGGTGTTGGAAGCCAAGCCAGGTCTCTGTCACTGAGATGAATTGATGTCACCTCAGCAGAGCTAAAATCCATTTGCCTCTCATGTCTGTTAGCAGGGCTGTGCAAAGTGAGTTGTCAATGTGGATGCAGTCTTTAGTCAATAAGGAATTCTCATATGCAGGACATCTTTTATTGTTTTTTACACAGGGATTTAGGAACCAATGTGGCTTAAGCTGAGTCACATTGTGGGGACACAAAAAGGGAAGTCAGATGTGGTTTTCAGGTAATCAAAAGGTTTTGCAACTCCTTTAGAGATAAAGTAGATCTGTGTTTGAAACAGTGTATTTGCATTTTTAATAAAATATTCTTTCACTGTCATGTTCAGGGACATGTTCACTAGCACAGGCAGATGTGCAACTAAAAACACCTGAAAATACAGCACAACAATATCTAGGAACTGCATCAACAGGCAACTCACTTCACACAGTCCACCAAGGAGACATCAGATGCTAATGAACTTGAGCCTTTGCTGAACTGATGTAGTAGTGTAGGTCATTGGTTGAATGAGTAGTTTACCCATTGATAATATGTGATTAGAGGACATAAGCATTGCTAAAAATATAAATTGAAGTCGCGCATGAGGAATCAACAAATAATTTGCATCCTGAAATATGAAACTCTTATCACCCCACACATGTGCTTTTAAATCTGTGTTGGATAGAGATGCTCCAGTACTGACCTCATACGGTCAGCACCCAAAACTAAAAGCATCCCACTGACACAGTGCCTTTGCTTGCACTCAGCCCAGAGTGACATCATTGTGCTAAATCACTTGTACAGGCAGAACTGAGATGCTGAGTGTAACAAAGACACCTTCAGAACAGGAATTTAGGAAGTCTGTTCTGCTGACAATGTTCAGAGCTGGAAAGTGCTGTAAAGACCGTGTGCCATGGAAATCAAAGCAAGACAATCAGCCAGAAGTCACTGATTTGTGTCCATGTTGCCCCTGCTGCATAACACAGGCACAGGAATAAGTTCCTGGTTAGCCAGTGATATCATTATTTAACAAAAAATGATACATTTTTGTTGAATGGATATACTTTTAGAAATCCTCTGGAGCTCCACTACACTCTGCCCTATCACTTCTTCCTCCTACTGAAACCTTCTTATCTTCAGCCTTTGTGGCTCTTCCTTGTCATACATTTCTCCCAAATTTTACTGGGAAAAACATGGCATCTCTGTTCATACAGCCTGAGTTTCTCCCCCTTTCTGAAGAGCAGAAGGAAAGAAGGAGCAGAGTATTAGAAAAGCCTCAGTCTTGTTTTGATCTCAGTAAGTATTTCACATAAATTATAACAGCAGTCCCAAACATAGAAAGGACTATCTATGAAACTGTTTTTATAAACAATGTTTTGTAAATGTTATGTAAGCTGAACTGATCTGCAATACCTAAACTTTTCATTCCTTTTCATGGCAGAGGAAAGAAGATATTATAAATATGTGAAATAGGGCACTAGTACATTAACATAAATAACTAATAAATTGTAAGGCTTTGTAGAAAACAGAAAACTGCTAATGGAATAATGCACATTTGTTGATTCTTGGAGCAGGCACTGGCTGTACATCATGCGAGTGCTAAGAGCACCAGCACGTAATAGAATTATTTAAACTTCTTTTATGGGTGAGATTAAATAGTCATTAAAGCAGCCCATACTAAGTCACTGTTTCTATTTTCTGGTTTTTGTTTGCATACAAGAGACTATCACAGGATTTAGAGTTTTCATTAGTACTTATATCCTTAAAGCAATTACCTTCATGGCAGTTGACCACCAAATTATGAATAATGAAAACTGCTCTTCCAAAAGGACCAGCCCAGAGATCAGAAGCATAAGATTCAGTAATTCCATTGGGTCGTTCTGCCTCACTTAAGCTTGCCAGACAGCCTCAGGAAAGGATTATCATATGGTCAGTCATTCCATCTCTTTGGTGCTTTGACCAACAGATACTACCCTGGGCCAAAGGTGGTGTTGACTCCTGGCCCACGAGAACTGACCCAAACCCATCAACCATTGCATGTAGAACACGAAATGCAGTGACAAGATAAATGATAATTAGTGTTGGTCACCCTAGTCTGGCTTAGATTTGAATGAAGAAGTAAAGAACATAGACAAAGGCACATGAGGATCAAAGCTCCTGCAGAGGTGGTTATTTTCAAAAATATGGATTTGTATGTAAAGGTCTTGATTCAAGTATTTTCCCCAGCATGTTTCTGCAGCTTATGGGGTTACTCACATTCTTAAAACTAAGCTGAAATGGAAGCCTAAAGTTAACCCACATAAGCCCCTCCTCCATTCATCATTAGGGACACCAGGAACAAAAAGAAACTCACTCTTCTGAGAAGGAAACTATTAAATCCCATACGTCCAGCCAGGGCATGGGGAAAGCCGAGTGCCATAGCTGTGCTCTGGTATATGCTGCAGCTTTGCAAATTTGGCCCTCCCTTTTGTTTGGGAATGAAAATACTTTAGAGCCAAGTTAAAGGGATGAATTACAGATTGAAGGTCCTTGGGTTGTTGATGCTTTTTATGCCAGATAAAACAAATAATAGAGCTTGATGGAATGGAAACCTCCATAGTCTGCCATACACTGAATTTGTTTATGGTTCACATGGCACGTTCTTTTCCCCCTTGGGCAATAAATGAACTTTTAAACTGAAAGTTGATTTTTACTTTAAGAAAGCTCTGGCTGAAAAAAAAAAAAAAAAAAAGGAGAAATTAACAGCAATGAATACTTTCACACAGGAGAAAATGATTCATTAACTGTTCTTTTGCCATTGTAGAAGAGCCCATTTTTGGCTGGTCCTCAGAGAGTCCAAGGATGCTTATAATACGAGCAACATTTAGAAAAACTTCATTGCACAGAGAAAATTCCAGGCTTCAATTTTCTTCTTGAGAGAGTTCAGTAGTTGCTTTATTCTCCGTGTGTGTGTGTGTATGTTTATACACAAAATTAGGTTCTAGCAAAGGGAAAGTGCATTTATGCAAAAAGCAATTCATCAACCACTTCTGTGCTCAGAATTCACTGAGGTAATTTAGATACTTTAATGGCAAGGTAGTTTAGGTAAGGTATGCAATAAATGTTTCCCCCCAACTCCTTCAAACAGTTAGAGTAATGGAAAATGTGTGCTCTAAATGAATTTTTTCAGTAAAGTAATTCTTGTTTTAATTATTTATCAGTTAGAAAATATGAAATATAATGACATAGCAAACTTCTCTGGAATCTCTTTTCATGCTGAGGGAGCACTCTTGCATTAGCTGGAGTTTTATGCAGTAAAACTAAAAGGCTAACAGAATGCAGTGTGTGGCACTAATCTGTTTCTCATAATATTAAAAGTGCAGCAAGCACCTACCACAATGAGGAGACCCTTTGGATCTATTTGCAACATTTTCACCATGGCCTTGACCTTAGTGATGTCAGGCATATATTATATCTCCACTATAATTTACTATTGACATCATGGATTAAATTTGTTGTTTCAGCTAATGTGAGCAGAGCAAGCAAGGTAGATTGTGAAACAAAGCCAGCTGCTGAAATACGAGGGTTGTCAAGTATAAATTTACAAAAGATATTCAGACAGAGCACAGAAGACAAAAATAAATGGACAGAGAAGCTGTTTTTGACAGACTGCAAAAGGCTAGAGACTTAAACTTGAGCATTGTAAATCCAAATGTCACAAAACACTGCTACAGAATGTGAGACATGTCTATTTCTCAGGAATATAAATGGTGATATGAAACCAAACTTTCAAGATGCTGTGCATTTTTGAAAAGTCTATCACGATCTCCTGATAAGAAACTTAGTGATGTTTTCCTCTTAGCCTTAAAAGAAGGAAATTCATCATTTAAATTCAGTGACCAACATAACAACTGTATTTGGGACAAGTAGTCTATAAAAATAGAAAAAAAAAAGCTTGCTGTAGTTTTTTGGATTCCTAGAAAAATATATTAAACTGACTGCTGTGTTTGTTCTCTTGGTGAAATTTAGCCAATCATATATAATTAATTCTTATTTGGGCATTCATATGGATAGATGGTAGTTTTCAGCTATGTGTCTGTGGAAGAACAGTGCTATATAAAAATAAAATGCTTTTTTTTAATTTTTAGGTGTTATATCAGTCACATAACTCAGGGTGGGTTCTCTTGCCAAGGCTTTTCTGTGATTCCCAGAATGATGTACTGCCTGTCCCCCTGAGAATGGACTCAGTAAAGAGAGAACCCACGGAGCAAGGTGGGCAGCAGTGCTCATGCACGCCTGCAGCTGAGGCTGGGGAGCATCCTGCAATGGCCTCAGCCTCCAAATTCTCATGTCATGAAGCCAGTAACTGAGGCTGAAAAAAGAGGCACAGCATGTTGGCCAAAGGCTCCACCTTAGAGACTTTGAGTTCAGTGTTTTACTCAGCAACAAGCATGCCCTTTCTCATTTCTTTGCAGTTGAGAGGATAAATCTAACCCAAAGAAATTAAACTTGACTCCATGACCTAAATAAGTTGTCAGCACAGATTGAAAGGAACATATCATAGTCACAGGACCATCAATGAAGCAACTGTGGGTTCTACCAAAATATAAACAGAGGGCACTGTTCTGGGATAAATGCAGAGATGGGAATGATACCTTTCCATGTGACATGTGGAATGCTTCCAAAACAGCTGCATTTTATGGAACCCTTTCCTCCAGTGCAAATCCATTAATGGCCTTGCAATGGAAGAGCAGAGGAGGTAAAATAATGTCTAGTAAGAGCAGACTTTGTTTTGAGGTGGCTCATGGTTTCTTGTTGGTTTTTTTCACTACTCAAAAGGCCTAATCTTAAATAAAAATTAGGAGTGGTTAAAGCAAGATTTTGACACATGACTAAAAGCAGTATAAGACAAATGGTCTATAGCTTTTTCCTATTGTGTCAAAGATGCTTTGGAAGATGATCAATGCAGGCCAGACCCAGAGAGATTCCACGCTCCACTCACTGCAAACACCTCTGGAGCACCTTGGATACACTGTGCTGCAATAGGCAAGAGCAACAGCATGCCACATGAGCTTAGCATTAATTTTGATTCATTTTGCAGGTCAAGCATGAAATGCCTCTTGTAGTGCTCTCTGGTGCTAAACGATTTACACCAGTTTAGAATTTTCCAATCTTAGCATCAATTATTTGTGACAATTTCAGATAGCTATCCAATTTTGGCAATGCAGTATTCATACCTAGGACTTCATTCCCTATATATTGATTTCCTCTAAGCTCTGCTTTTTTGGGAAAATCTTTTACACTGGTACACCTGGTGAGCAGATGTGGCTTGGCTATTATATGTGATGCAATTAATCTGGAAGGCTGGCGTCACAGGACTTTCCGTGATGCTGTGGCAGCATTATTGTGATTCATTAGTGTCACTTCCTCAGCAAGTTGTAATAGGCAGTGCATTTTGTTTCTGTAAAAAATCACTCACTGTGGTGGTAGGAAAAAGAATGGCATATTTTCTTTTCTGAGGAAAACAAAGGTTATCCTTGTTTACACATCTAGTGCAAATGTAAAATGAACAAGCTCCATCCTTAATTTGCCTCTCCTACCTCACTGCAAAGCCTAGGTGTTCGGGGATGGCGTTGAGATGCATTCACCAGACAAAAAGTGTTTCCTATTATTAATGGCTGGAGGAGCCCTCTGTGTAATCAAAGGGCACAGCTGCAGTGATATACGGCCAGTGACAAACGGAGAGATCTTTCCTTCTCACTGCTACAAGCTTGCCAGCTTGCAGCCAGCAACTTCCAGCGCTGTATATCTGCAAGATAAATAGCACGAGATATGAATATACGCAGTGCTTACAGTCCTGAAAAGTATTGTTATATCCCCCACACACAATCATTCTAAATATGACTTGAGTGCATTTTTCACAATTTCAGAGCTATTCTTGCTGTTTGGAAATAGATACAGTTTCTGAGCAGAGATTTAAAACCCTCTAACAGGGGTGCTTTCGGAGGTCTGGTTTGGAAGCGGATGTTGTACAGCTGATAGTGTCAGCAAAGCAGCTTTCAGGAGATTCATAGCTCTTTTGCAGTGACAAGCAGCACTGAACTTCTCTGTGAAAGGAATCAGCTAACTGATATACAAGAAATCTTTTTTATTTTTCTGATGCACCTATGACAAAGCAATCTAAGGAAAGAACTCATTCTCTTTGATATGTGTGTATTTCAGAAAAAGCCATGTTAGCCATTTCTTTTGTAGTTGTTTCTAGTCACGTTTTAGTCCTTTTGTTTTTACAAAAAAAGATATTCTGTGTAGCACTGTTTCCTTAAGCTAAGGATGTATCTGAACAGAAACAAATCTTTAAAGCCAAGTAGGGAGCAATTGCTAGTGCAAAGCAAACAAAGGTTCTTGGTAAATAAAAAATTATGTGCCCTTTAGCCTGATTTGCTGTTCATATAAGTGGGTCCAGATTTCCAGATTTCAAAGCTGTCAGTGGGCAAGGGCAGGCCTTGCATGGAGGCAGTGTCAGGAGGGTGTCCCCATGCACACAGGCACATGCAGGCACACAGGCACATGCACACACAGAGGAAGTTGGTGCCGCTCTGTGACCTTTCCATGAACTTTCTAGGAGATGCAAAGATCAGCCAAGAAGCCAAAGGTCAGCATTCATGCTGGTCACAAGCAAAAATCAGTTTTAACCAGTCACTAGAAGAGTGTTTCTGTCCCTTGAGTTACCTCAGCAAAATACTAATAATTGCATTTTGTATAGTGGAAAATTGACTCAGTCAGTGTTTAGTGTCTCAGCACGGCTCAGTGTTGCTGCACTCATTTGACAACTTGTTAGAAGCTATGTTCACTTTTCCCCTGTAATATATCTGTGCAGGGGAAAGATGGAGTTAAATAATATGAAGGAAGTGGCCCAATGTGAGAAAAATCTGGGAATTCAGAGTGAACAGTGCCACTGCTGGTGTTCGTGAGACACAAAAGTATGAGCTGAAAAAAGGAAATTACATGTTGATTGCCTATGAAGAAAAACACTGAGTTAAAAGCAAGGCAACAGTAAAGGAAGTCTGCAATTTCAGTTGTAATTGACTTGTCCAGCCTCTCACACAGTACTTGGTATCAGATTATACCACAGTGGTATCTTTGTTTAAATCAGAGTTTTTAAAAAAGAGAATCAGAATGAAATATACAAGTAATATAATCCTACTTTCAGCAGGTCAGAAGTGAAAACAAATGTGGTGATTTTGCTTCTGCTGTAGCCTGAGGTGGACATTTGCCCATGTGACAGCATACAAGACACATTTTAGCACAAAACTCCCATTGACTGCCAGGGGACTCTGATCGAACCCAGACACAGCAAGTGCTGTATCCTAGAAGAAGCACAAACCTCTACCATATGAGTGTCTTTACTACAGCAGGCTGGGAGGATCTTGTTCTAAGAAATGAGTTATTAGGAACATTATTTTGTTTCCCCTTGCCTTTGCTGTTCTCGCTGGCTCAGTCTAATAAATAAATAGTAAAGTTCCACTTAGGAAAAATGATGAGTGAAGCTCAAGAGATGAAGCTACAGAGATGTAAAATTTTGGTTATGGATTGGAAAAGGATACCTTGAGTTTTTAACAGTGTACTTTAATAACAGCAAGTGCTTCATGATTACATTTTTATCTAACATATAAAGAAATCTCTCAACATATTCAGCTCAGAAAGTTTTCCAAGTAAAACAAAGTAAAGGGAAAAGAACAAAAAATATTTTTCCCATATTGGCTTATTGGCAACTTCAATTATTTCTCATGCTTATTCTTTTTTAGAGTCATCTGGATTATTTTGACCATTTCTTCACATCTTTAACTTCTAAAGCTAATTATTTCACCAATAATTGCTCATTCGAGGGCTAGTTTTACTGTGCTTTCTTTTGTAAAAAACAAAACAAACAAAAAACCAAAACAAAACAGTTGAGTTCATTGTCTAGTTTTTGCACTAGAATATGAGTGAAAATGTCTCTGCACGACCCAAAACTGCAGCATTTCCTGCCCTGTCACTGAGAACTGAAGTGCTTTTCAGAACAGGGTCAGGAGCCACCAGGAGCACTGAGGGTGCTTTGTGCCTGCCCGAGCAGTGGGAAGGCAGCTCCTCACAGCTGGGAGCTCCCACCTGGAGCAGAGCTGGGCTGAGCCTTCCAGCTTCTTCGTGGAGGGGTCTGGGGACCATGGGCTCAATGGTAATTCTAGATGAGGCTTGCCCTGGGATAGTAAAGTAAGGCATAAATTGAACAAGTTCACGGTAGGCAGTATTTAATACAATAATACAGGGAGGACTTAGGGCCGGGGCTACTCTTCTGTCTCCATTACAGAGGAGAATAATGCAAAATCTGATCTTTTGATCTTTCTGCAAATATTTTAACTCCTTTTAAAGTCTTTCTGATGACTGCATTTACTTCATGCTTGTGCCAGCACTTCTGTGTGTGGGAGTGCTCGTAGATCCTGAAGTGACTGTGGAGCCTCTTCTTGTTCCATCAGCCAGTAGAGAAATATTACCCAGCAGCAAATAAATGGTGCTGGCCAACTTCCACTCGGGTATGAAAGCATCTTGCCAGGGAACACTCTGATCCACATACACTGACTTCTTTTAAAAGCTGGAAGAGTCTGAGAGGACTATAAAAGAAGCTAAAGTAATGCTAATGTTTTTAAATGGTCAACATGATGACTAATAGACATTCAACTTATTAAGATGAAAAGAGGCATCATCCCAGTCTTGGAAGCTTAACATTGGAGACAATCAGTACATAATTAAATGACAGCAGCAGAACATTCATCTTGGCACATTTTCAGGGAAGTTAAGTCTTGTCAGACAAGCATGGTCTTAGTTTTTTTTATGAAATAGCAAGTTCTGGTGATAAAAACCCCAACAAAGCTACATAGTCACGTTGAATGGACTAAACCAAACAAAAGGTGATATGGAGTAACTGGATACTGAAAGTCACCATGCTCTGTTGAGGTCTCACAGGCCTCGTTCTTCTCCTGTTCTACAGCTGATGGTAACAGCAAGGCAGGGGCAGGAACACACCAGCCATACAGGAACAGAGCCAGTCCAGTGACAGTAACCAGTCAGCCAAAATTCTCACATCCCAGACAAGTCCACAGAGCCAAGCCTGGTCTGGGGTCAAGCAAGGAAGTCAGGTCAGCAAGGCCAGGTGAGGCTTGGCACAGTAAGAGGAGGGCACAGACGCACCTAAAATGTATCTTCAGCAAGGACCAAGGGCAGAAGCCTGACCTTAAATGCAGCTTGGAAGCCACTGGACAAAAGCCCCATGCCAAGGCTTTCTCCAGCTCTTTCTCATGCAGTTTTCTCACAGCCTGGCTGCTCTCATTGCAGCTCGATCCAGGTATTAGAGCTGCAGGGCATTAGAGCAGCCCTGGGGTGCAGCAGGGAAAGCCATGGCAGGGCTGAGGAGAAGAGCCTGCAGAGCAGCTCAGGGCCTCAGCTGGGACTGGGGAATCATGGTAGCTAAACAAAGGAATACAGACTTACCATACATTATACAGGGGAGGATGTGAAGGCAAGAAGATACACAGCCTTAGCTGGATTTCAGAAGGGGCTACCATACCTGAAAATAGCCTTAGTGAAAATGCGTGTGGGAATATTAGGTTGGTTCTTGAAGTACAATATGAAACAAAAACAAAACAAAACAAAACAAACAAAAAAGTTTAAAAACCCCCCAACATTCAAAGAAAAAAAAGAGTCAGGAAAACATGATTTAATCTGTTGAGGTTATCCAAGAAGGAGTTAAAAAGTGACTTAATCAAAGTCTGCAGGTATCTACATAAGGAAGAGATTTCTGATAACAAACAGCTATTTAGTCTAACAGAAAAAGGCACAATAAGATCCAATGGTTGGAAGCTGTCGTACTTTCTCTAGCACGGGCCATTAATCATTGGAACAACCTACCACAGGATGTGGTAGATCAGTTGAAGTCTTTAAATCAGGACTGCATCTTTACAAAAGAAATTCCTTTTCTCAGACAGAAAATCTGCATCTGATGAAGAAACTGAATTGTGCAATGATTGAGGTGGAAGTCTTTAAAATATATTAAATTAAAGAAAAACAACTCAGTGGAAAAACAGTAAAGACAAATAAGTAGGATGTTATAGGGCAGCATAACAGATTCCAGTCCCTTTGTCACTAAAACTTACACAGCTGTTCAGAAGAATAAATTTATGGAAAGGAAGCAGAGAGGGGAAAGGAAAAAGGTATTCTTTCTAAAATATATGTCTTCTGTCCTTTAAACACAGTGTGAAGAAGACATACTTTTTCCTTGAAGTTCATCTGGTGGCATTCTAACTGCACATGGTGACGGGCTCACCAGTTGTTATTTATGAAGCATGGATTCTTGGGCATGGTTAAAAAATACCAGTTGGCCTTCTTTCAGTTAAATCCCATTCCTTTGAGGTGAATTTAATCATGCCTGAAAGATATCTGTAAAACAGAAGCACTTTGAGTTTCCTACAGAGAAAAAAGGAAGATAGCAGCCTGTGGGGAGAGAATACAACTCATGTCAAAAAAAGCAAACAGATAGGGTGCAATTCCAAGGCTATACTTTTGAGTTCAGACCACCAAAGTTTACAGTCAGAACTCCAGTGAGGCGGGACAGGAGATTATGAGGATATTTGCTACTTGTTATAGTTAATAGCACTAAACATTTATATAATTCTAGTGATCTGACTTGATAGAAATTTCTTTGTACTGGAAACTGCAAACAGACAGGAAAAGGGCAGGGAGTAGACAATCCATGCATGGGAAAGAGAGCTGCAGCCCAAAGCCTCCAGCAACCTGTACAGCAAACTTGAGCTGGTCTTTCAGAGTTGCTGTCGTGACAGAAAAAGGACTCTGGTTTCCTGCCTGCTTTGACCATGCATGAAATCTTTTCCTGAGATCTTCTTTATGATTTTAGCCTCTGATATGCAAACAGCTGTTGAATAGAATTGTGTGTTCCTAGTTCACTGGGCTTTTCATGATCAGAGAATAATAGTAAAGAGCTGGATGAAAAGATTATGCTAGCTTTGCTCCACCTGTCCTTTGGGATCCAGCAGTGATGTCCCTAACCCTTCTGTGACCTAAGCACATGTAATACATGTAGCATGGCTCGAGACAGGGCATAAGGAAATGAAAATGCATAGGGCTATACCTGTTAATTTATTATCTGCATGCCAAGGCACACAGCACACAGCTGCGTGTGTGTGCATGTTCCATGAGCATGCATGCCACATGTGCACCCCGTCCCCTGCTGCAATAGGACAGATGCCCAATTAAAACTGGGACCTCTGTGGAGTAAGTGCTTCATGCCTGTGCTGTTCCTGGAAAACCTGCTGCAATACAAATAAGAATCAGTTGCAACCATTCAGTACAATTCCTACTGTCAAGTCTTTAAATTCATTAGCCATTTCACATGCTTTGCCATTTACATTGTTGGATCACTTTTCTTTCCATAAGCTTATAAAAACAAACAATTAGTTAAGACAATTTCTATGGCTTTTCTCTCCACACAAGTCATTTCTAGTCTTCCTTTTACTAAAGCCTGCTGTTGGGCTGAGCAGTTTTTACCCCTAGGGTCTGTGTTTTACCAGTGATGGTTGCCAGATGAGGCTGGTTCAGGCTGACACAAAGCACCATCTCCACAGAGGTTGAATATCTCTGGATTACCCCAAAGAGCCACTGGCTAGAGAAGCCAGGGGGGAAGGCAAGAGGCTCAGCTGCTGTTCAGCATGTCACAGGACCAATCTGTCAGTCAGCACGGCCCAGATCCCACACAGAAACCTCCATGGGCTTTGAATCAAGCCTTAAGCATTATAGAACTTTGGGACTGTGTGTGCATGTGTGTGGTTTCTGGGTGCATGTTTTAATTTTGTTCTGTTCTGGAAATACCAACTATGTCCTTCGAGACCATTAGAAATAAAGTTTATATAGACACGGTAAAAGACCACTGTAGGCAAGGATAATAAAATATGAAATTATTATGAGAGACATAACAACTGGTTTAAAATAGGAAGTGCTGAGTTTTTCAAGTTTGGCAAGTATGATTATTTTTCTCTTTCATTTTCTGAGCGCCTGTGAGTATACAGAGTCCTAATTTGAGAACTGGAACAAACTGGGTTTGTTTATGAGCAAGCAATATAAACTCATCTATCAGACTCATCAGTACGTGGGCCAAATCATAAATTACCATCTCACTGTTAGCTTTTAGAGAACAGTGACACTTCCTCCATGTGAAGATATGCCCCTTATTTTTGAATCAGGAAAGTGAAGAGCTTTGCTTCTGGCAAGGGCAACTCTAAAAGGAATCATTCCTAATGCAATCTGTCCTTGAAATAAAGCTTCCTCTCATCTGCATTCCTCGTGTCATCTGATATGGGCTTCAAATACAAAATTTTCATTATTTTTCTATGACATTGTCAGGAATTGAAGAAATATTAGCAACATGATTCCTAACAGAATCTGCATGAAATCATCACACATTTGACTTCCTGCTAGACATAAATCCATTATCCTACAAACTGTGTTGCTCACATGACATTCCTACTAACCAGCTGCAGTTGATAAGAGCTATTCTGCATAATTTCCTTTGAAGTGTCTTTTAAGATAGGATTAACCAGATGATGTATTCTTTTCTTTCCTTTCCCTCTTTCCCTCTGTCTCTCTGGGGGGTGGTGGTGTTGTCGTCGTCATCATGGTCCTGTTCCTACAGAAAGGTTTGTGGACTCCAGATATCCATGTGGTATCTGTATACCTCGTGAGCAGATTGTCTGTATCTTACACTACATGTGTTTAAACCTTAGTATTTGGACTGCCAGAAATAACAGAGAAATCTGGAACAGCAAAAATCAGAAAGTAAAAACCCACTGTAGTTAGCCAGTATGACAGTGCTTGAAAATACATCTGATTTACCAAGAAATGAATCTTTCCAACAGCTTGCTTTCAAGTCCAAGTATGCATTGTTTTCCAAACATGATCTCATTAGCAAGAACACTTTGGCATTATCCAAAAAGAAAGAGAATAGTTTATATTTGTATTGAGTGACAAAATCCCTGTCTCTAATACACTGAATTGTTTTGTAGCTTCTTCCAAAGGATATTTTTGTTGTGTGGAGAATCATATCTTTGCCCACTTGTTTTCTGCATCTCTTGCCATATACAATGCAAAGGAAGTAACTGTGAAAATTCAAATGAACATTCTCATGTAAATGGTGCTAATATGAGAGCACGCTGTACATCTGAGTTGCTCAGAAAACTAATGGGCACCATTCTGAACTGTGGAAACATGAGCCATGGTGAAAAAATTGGAATTCAGATTTATTGCTTCTTTCTTCTCATCTGCAGTGCTTGATAAAAAGAAAGAAATACTTAAAGGATGTAAGTTGAAATATCCTAATGTCATCAGCTTCAGCTTGGCTTTTTGCTCTTATGACCAAGTGAAGCACCTCATCAAAATTACATTACAATTATAAATAAAATCAAGGTCCACTTTTTATTAACTTTTTCTTTTTATCCCCCCTCTGTTTAAAAGCATTGGCTCTGAAGCCTCCTGGCTGCAGCCGCTGGGTGTTTAGAGGCAATACTGCAGACTTTTATGTTTTATGGATTCTACAAGAACAATATAACATGATACTGACAATCATAAACAGATACTAAGTTGTTTCAGTTTGGAAACAATTGCAGCCATATAACCCTTGGTGGGCTCTTTTATATGAACTTTTATTTTTCTCCGTACAATGGCTAACATGGGAACTATCCCCCATCCAATAGAGCAGCTTGTATTTGCTCAGGAAATGGTTAAGTTACAGCTGGTCACCCCTGTTACTTCATGGAAATGCTTTGATTTGTCTTCCATACTAAAACAGTTAGAGTCATTTGTTTTACTAACAACTCCCCTCAGAGCAGAACCTCAATACCATCTTAAAGCAAAATTAACTTCACACATGACTTTGTCAAGAAGCTTATTTCCATCTCAGGAGAGTTCAAATTTCATGAAAGCTAGACACAGTGTAGTTAGGAGGACAGACTTTGGAAATGTTATTTCCTTCTTTGTGCATACTGGCCATTCACCCAAGGATTTTTCAGGTGACATAAAGGCAACACTTTCTTAAATGTATAAAAATACCTGTACTTGACCAGCCTAATCAGCTTGGCCATTGCCAAGAGGTCACTGGGCAAAATATTAATTGTATCTCCACCCTGCACTCTGACTTGTTCAAAGATTAACCTCAAGGATGTGTCCACAGCAGCTACACTAAAATAACTTGGTTTTGGAAAGCTTCTGACAATTTGTAAAATATTTGGCATATCTAAGAGTAGGGAATAACTCTGGGCTGGCTCATCATTTTCAAAATGGGGAAAATGTAGCTGCAGCCTCCCAAATTGACTTACAAAGCAGCTTAAAGATACCAACAGGAGTAGAGGGACAGCAAACATGGGGTCTGTATGTATCCTACTCCACCCTTCCCTGAGCAGTTGTGTGAATATGAAGCTTTTTACTGTTAAATTTTAAGGCCTATAAGGAAAGAAAAGAAACAATATTAAAAATTATTGTAGTCTAATGGTACTAATTCTAGTTTGTCTAGCACATCCAGATAAGTTGAGAACACTTTTTGGACTTGAACAGAGAAAAATGAAAGATTTCTCTTTGTTGGAATTTCAAAGCCCTTCGCATTCACCACAACCCGCCTGCAAACAGTAAAGCTCAGAATACCAGCCTGTAACAAGTCATTAACCTTTTAGGACTCAATCAAAGCAGTGTTGTGTGACATTAATGAATGCTTTAATGTGGTATATAAAAGCTAACAAACATGGAAACTGGCAATGATTCATCAAATTTAATATTCCATCAAACATTTAATTTTGAAGACTGACACTTTTTAAAATAATGCAATAGACTACAAGTTCAGAAGAGTGCCTTTAATGAAAGTCATTCCCCTCTTTTTAGGACTTTTCCAAATTGTATTTAGATGCCTAACAAAACCAAGAAAAGTACATAAAAAACTGACACAGTTATGCAACCTTCTAAATAACATTTGAATATATTTTATGGAATCTGTTGAGAAGAGTGAAGGAAGTTGTCCTTATAAATACACTTGCAGTTTAGGTCACACATTGTCTGCAGTCATTGCTAGGAGGCAAAAGCCCTGTTGTAAAACAGCTGGGCTTCTTGGCTTGGGGCAAAGGCAAATTCCACAGCCAGAAACCTAATTAGACACTTTTGGAATTCACAGCACCCTTTCACGCTATGACCTTTTCCTTTCTGCCTTCCCCTTGCTTCTCTACAGCTCACCCCCATATGTCCTCCTCCCCCCTGTCCCCACATGAACATCTGATCCTCTCCTTACTAAATATGTTGCTTTTTATTGCGTAAGTACTGTCTACTGGCCAAATTCAATCCTTCTGGTAGTAAGACCAACTTGGAAGTCAACAAGTTTATGTCATGGATAAATCTGCCCCTGTGATGGATTTAACTTGTAAGAGACTCTGCTTATCCAGTCTCCTAAAATTTTTTGAAAACATGGACTGCAGAGAAGTGATTTCAAAGAAACAGATTTATCTGTCCTGGAAAATTTTTAAGTCCCCAAAGAATCTTCATGTTGCTGTGGAAAGAAAAGAAAAACAGTCTGACTTTTTTTTTAAAACCCATCAACACATGGTCTAACCCTGCCCCATTGCCAGGGCATCCACCTGAACACAGAAAGCCCAGGTTCAAATTCCTGGAGGGACTTGAACCTGGGTCTTCCACATGTGACAGGTAGATATGGCAGCTCCTGGTCTCACACTGGCTTCTCTTTGGTCTGAGGTAGCAATTTTGTTCAGAACCTGGCTTCTTTCACTGAAAGATTTTGCATATCTACAAAGCATTTTTCATGTGGACAGATAGTATTTTTCAATGAACAATTCCTCATCACAAATTTGCCAACCTCCTAGACCCTCAGACAAACACATTCAAAACTTTTCTAAAAGACTAGTACACTTTAATTTAAATGTTATTTCTGTCAAGGGGAAATAATATCCAAAAACACATAGATACAAAAATCTATGTGTCTTATAAAATAAATGTGCAACTGATAGAATGACAGGCTATTAAATGCCACTGAAGATGTATAATTTATAGTGGGACTATTATATATCATTTTCTTAAATTGTTTTTATAACATAAGCTGCAATTCTTATCCAAACTCATTTCCAGCTAAAGAGCATGTTCCCTCACACAGATTTTTCACTTAACTAAAAACTGCAGGATTCATCCATTAAAAAAAAAAAAAAAANAAATAGGATATTTTAACTGAATTGGGTAATGGAGAACTGCTGTGCCACTCCTGAGAAATGTCTATAATTCACTTATGCCTTCTGGTATTTGTATAGCATGTTGACTCATGAATCACAGAGTCGCTATCATAAAAAAAACAATGTCTCCTTGACAAAAAATACATTTAACTCAGCTGAGATTTGCATTTAAGATTCATGCCTACATTTTTAAAATCACAAATGCTATCATATTACACTTGGGGAACTGTTTTTGTAAACCTGTGCACTTTGGTGGTACATTTCCTGTTCCAAATCCCAGAAAGCACTATCAAATTGCTTCTCACTGTGTTCCTGGCAGTATTATTGTCACTCTGCAGATGGCAAAACTGCAGAGGAGCTCAGTAAGGAGATCAGGGGAGAAGCGAAGTTCAAAGCTCAAAGCAGAGGGCAGAGGTAAATGCTGCTGTGGGCAACTGGTGCTCCAATGTCTTCCATGGTTTCCAGCTCCAAGAGTAGGTACCTGCTTCCTCTGCAACTACCCACCAGCAGTACCTTTCCTCTAGCTGGCCTTTTGCAGAACAAAGAGGACTTTTTAAACTTAGTGGTTTTTATGTAAATGTGACTTTTTCATTAGCCAGAGGCATTCTGATATGGTGTTGGCCCATGAGGAAAGAAACAGAAGGGTTTAGGCAGATTTTTATGAAATATGTAGAGCAGCTGTGATAGGAGCAGGTGAGAGGTGCCTACCAGGGGTGTCAGTATGCCTTTGTCACATTTGAGATGGTGAGAACCAGTACTTGTCACCATCATTGGCAATGGGAAAGGGAAGAAAATACCTTATCAGTGTGCAGAAGAAATGGCCAGATTCGGGGTTTCTTCCATGGAAAAAGAGTTCATCTCTCAAAGCCTGTGAGGCAGACAGTAAATATCAGTTGGTATTTGGTGGGTGTC
This sequence comes from Aegithalos caudatus, assembly GCA_013389925.1. Classification (NCBI taxonomy): domain Eukaryota; kingdom Metazoa; phylum Chordata; class Aves; order Passeriformes; family Aegithalidae; genus Aegithalos; species Aegithalos caudatus. The sequence goes on from WEIU01015656.1 coordinate 121,531, forward strand.
AGAGGTGCCAGGTGAGAGGAGATCCTGCAGAATAGAGTCCTGATATCAACAGAGAAAGAAAGAAAAACCAGAGGGCTCTTTGTGACTTCAGACCCACAGAATATTGCCTCTACCATGACAACTGGGGATTCACAGTCCTGGGCTTCTCTTCACAACCAGAACCAGGCACCTTGGGCTGACTCCAGCCTCGTCTCTCCAGCCAGGACTGAAGAGGTGCAGAATCTCCCTCAGCCTGGGCCCTAGAAGTATCTCTTATTTCATCTTTCCCAACAAGCGTGCATCTACTACATGCTATTGCTTTTTGCTTGAGATTAAATATTTCAATCACTGAAAAATACCATTCATTATCATTTGCAACTATAATTTTCATAATATCATAAACTAAACCTCTAAAGCAACACTAAGTGTGCATGATTGCTAGGTGGTCAGCATCATCAAAGTCCCCTGGAAAAACTAATTAGTATGTTACTGTATATCTGCATACCTGGGAGATAAATGTTGTTTGCATCTCCTTCCCTAAGCACAGAATGGAGATGGTTCAGTAAGGCACCCTACTTCTTAATATGCAGGGTTTGTTGTAGGAGCAGCTCAATTCATATTTCCACCAGTTTGATGGTAAGTGAGCAGCAGTAGCAATATTAATCTGCAGTAACCTGTCAGTGAACTCTACAGCTAATATGATGTAGTTATGATTTTACCATCAATCAGAACTGAACAGGCCCTGGACAATCCTTACAGCACTGCCTCAAAAAATCTAATTGTGCAAAAGCTTCATCGGTTTCCAACATTTCTTTTTTATCTGTCACAGACTTTTGGCCTACTACACAACCTTTTATTATTGGTCTTATTGCATTAGCTTGTAGGACAAAAAAAAAAAAAAAAAAAAAAAAAAAAAAAGGCTAAATCTAAGAGTTCCCCTGCATTCCATCATTTGTTACCTTATAGGATCTTATTTGACAGTTCCATATCATTTTAGATTTAGATAAATATTCTTAGGACATATGGTATTGCATGAACTTTTGAACCACTGATTGCCAATGTATTTAAAAAAGGCTAGCAATATTTTTATCTCTGCATTTGCATCTTCAAATGTATAAGACATAGATAATAAAAATGGGAAAATGGGAGAATTAAGCTGTAACCAGGATTGGATTAGACAAAATGTAAACCCAGAATTTGTTTTTTCTTTTAATTAATTGTATTCACAGAGCAGAAGAATAGTTGAAAAATGAATTATTAACAGCAAATATGAACTTCTACAGGAGTTAGAGTTCTAATAGTAATTAAGATAACTGTTCATTATTCTTTTCAGGCATTTTTAGTACAACCATTTATTATGTAGTTTTGTAGCTTAAATTAGATGTGGATGTGTGTGTGTGTGTAAATACCATAAAAGAAACACAGACAGGCATTCTCAGCCAGAAGCTTTCCTTCAAACAGTGGCCATAAGAGATTACAACTTGCAGTGAGAGACATTACAACCACACTATTTCTGGTGAGTTTACTGTGCGAGAAGTTCTGGTGCAACTTTTGTGATTTTGAACATATAAACCCATCAAGGAAGATGAACTATTAACATTATCTGTTTAGTCATTTTAATCTTTTGCATCTTAAATGTAATCAGGCTTTTCAGAACTGAAATTGCTAATCAGCATGTTGGATAAATGTTTCCATTTTAAAATGTGCACATTTAGACATAATAGCTGGCTGTAAAGAATATATTTATATTTGTGATTTAATGTATCACAAACTTTATATTTGATTTCATTTAGCTTTACCAAGAAACTGAGAAAATTTTTGCTAGCATGATCTGTTTTGACAGCAGTTTTACAGCAGCAGAAAAGCATGGAGTAATAAATGAGGTGTGCATACAATGCATTATGTAGTCTTTAAAGCAAGCATGTCTTTCTAACAAAGCAAATTTTTTTACACAGTTTCAAGTGATTTCATCCCTTTCTAACATAAGCTCAATTCATGCAAAGCAATACAGACTGTGCATAAACAGAACACAGCACTCTTTTCTACTGCAACGGCTGTTCATTAATTTAGCAAACTGTGTTCAAAACTAAGGGGAAACATGGTTTTTAGAAGAATTCTAACTTCAAAGAAATATTTTTGATGATACGAACATCAAATGAATAGCTGAGTTTTAGCCTTCAATCAATCATAATGTAAAGTAATTGTAATCTAATAAAAATAGCCATACAAAATAAGGAAATGGCAGTTGCATCCTGTTAAAAACATGCAGGAATGCAGCTTTGGAACTACTGAGAGAACCGAGGCTGTAGAAAGACAAAAACAGGATGTTAAATTCTTACGACAATTGGAAGCAACTGATTTTTTAAGCACCCACCACCACCCGTGATAATTTGTTCAGCAGCCTCTAGGGGGTTCTGTGTGACTGCAGAACCCTGCAATTTCACGAGCACCTAAAAACAGGTTACAGGCATTTACACTGGCGTTGAAAATGTCCAGCTGCATTGTCACTGCTGCAAATTTGACTGCTGCGCTACCACCAGCGGTCTCTAAAGTGAAAATTACAAATTAAAGTTCTTGAGAACTTCAGCCCACTTCAGTACACAGAATGTGTACTGTCATCATGGCTGATAATAATAAAATAATAATAATAATAATAAAGTAATAATAATAAAAGCTTTCATTATAATCAATATAATTACATTAAACTGCATATAGTCATTCCTTAGGCAAGCGTATTTAAATACCAACTACAAATTTATTCACTTTCCTTCATGTTTTTTAACAATTACTTTACTCCTTGTTTTAGAAGACTGTCAGTAAGGAACAAGTTTTTCTTCATTATTTCATATTCCTGTTTTTGCAAGAGGCTGGAACATTACCACCACATACTAATTTTCGTCTTTAAGAGTCAACTACAAGATGTTGTAGGATTCCTGGTATTAAAGAAAAAATCACTAGACCATTAACAACAGAATGAAAAAAAAAATCAAGTCAGTGTGGTACAATATGTCATGCCTGGTCAACCACAATATAGCAATAGAATTATAAGCTCAGTTGATTAGAGAACAAAAAAGTCACATAGAAGTTCAAAGATTAATAGCAGTATAATTATCAAAAAACCTCAAGCCAATCCTTAATGAATATTATAACAAAAATAACAATATTTGGGGATTTTAAAATCTACTAGTCTGGATTTTTCAAACATGAGAACTTGTAGTCAGAAATCCTGATTTTCTCTAGTGAAGGTCATTGAAGAAAAGGCTGAATATTACCAGAGCTTGCTAAATTATTCTGGTTTGCTATGATACCTGTAAAGCAGCTCACACATTGCAACAAATCAGTCCTCTTAGTCATAGCTGTCAAAAGAGGGTGATACTTATACTTCTTGAGGAAATTGATAGAATGAGTCACACAAATAATTCCTATAATAAGGATTATCTTAACCTATTATTATTCACATGGCCTCACTGTTAATGGTAAATAAATGGAAGTTCTAGCTGGTACAACTTTAACTACAAATTATAAAACACCTCTTGCTAGTCAGTAAGTTAATTCTAAAGTCAAACTTAGACATTCCATAGAACAGGGCTGGATGAGTCCAGGAATCAATGGCCTCATAGTTCATAGCTAGAGGAGCGCTCAAGTACATTTACTTCTGGGCACTTCTTCTTGTGAGGGACTTTCAGGCAGGGATGTCATGCCCTTTTGCACCCAACACGCTTTGGTCATCCTACATCTTTGGAAATCAAAATTTAAATGAGGCTTGTCCAAAATAGAAGTTAATACTCTGCAGTTTAAGCTGTCTGTGGGACTTAGGGCAAGTTTTGTCCTGGTCACAAACCACAGTCACACACAGCCCCCACCACAAGTATGCTGTAACTGGGTCAGAGGTTTGGTGGTTCCTGTGGCATGGGAAAGCTCCCAGACAACCTCCTGAAAACACAGCCCCACCTTCCTGTGGATTTATGGCATGGAAATCGAAGTATGATTACTAAAACCAAAGTGATGGATTATAAAAAGGATTGCAAAATATACAGTGAACTTTGATATTGCTCAGCTCACGAGAGCATGTTACACTTCAGCCAGAACTCCAGTTACCAGTGAGGTCACTGTACCTGCACACTTATTTGGCATTATACTGGCACTGCAATACAAGTTTGAGTGAACACCAGTTACGAGCAAGCAGAGAAGTAGAATATTAAAAACTGCTGGGTTAGACTGTGAGAACACTGGCACATAACAAGTGCTTTTTTTTCCTCATTTTAAACATATTTTTTAAGATTTATATGTGTTTCAATACAGTTAAACCTAACCTTTTCTTAGACTACCTACTACTCAATATACATTACCCCTGCCTGTTTCATCTCCCAAAATAAATACTTATCCAGTGAAAGCAAGAGAGCTGGACAGCACCTTCTCAGCTTCTGCTAACCAAGAGATGATGTAAAAAGTCCAGGATGTTCAGAGCTCTCCAAAAGGACACATTGAGAATTGATTTTTTCCAAAATGTCATTGAGGGATGGGTAAAATGCATGCATGAGACAAAGGCTATCTCAGAGACAACCCAGGAAAGAGGCAGACAAAGTCAATAACAAATATCTGTTACCTTGTGGGCAGTCATAGAAGCCCTCACTCAAAGTACAGTCAGGTTAGTAACATTTTGAGTGTTTTACTCCAAATTAATTTCTCTCAGGTTCTGTGTAACCATGAACAAGTAAAGAAAGGCTTCCTTGTGTTAAAGAAATATGAGATGTCAAAATTCACAAAATTGAAAATAAAATGTGACAAGGAATCAAATGTATCCTTACTAATTTCAAAATACTAGTATTTCTTTTTGGACATTTAAGCTTGTATTGAGTTAGCCTGGTTTTCAAAGGAAAATGCCACTTAAAACAATTTTTTTTTTCCATTAAGAAAATGTTGACACAAGTCCTTCATAATTAAAAAATTTTCCCATTACTTTATAAATCAAACAATTTTGAAACTATGACCCTTCCTTGAAATCATTTCATTTGCAATGACTCACTAGTTTTATGAGAAAACATACCATTGTGTCTACATGTGACTCCCTATGCCCTTGTGAAATCCCAGAGAGAGCAGATTCCCATCCTGTCACACATTTGGGTCCATTGCTTAGCATTTCTGTGAACTGGGTAGACAGTTCAGGAGTATTTTAATTCATCCTTTATATATTAGAAAAAAACAAAAACAACCAAACACACTGTGTGGTGTATGTAATGCAATAAAGAAATTAATGTCAATCTCAAAAGGAAAATTTAAAATTAAATAAAATTTATAATCAAGGCAAGAAAGTTCTTGAAACTAGCAGCTCCACTGGCTATTTTCTGATACATTGACCTTATGTACGCAGAGAGGGCAGTGAGCACAAGCCTGTTCTCCATTCCCATCAGAGCACAGGGGAAGGGTTACAACAGCCCATCATGCAGCTCCTCTGCTTCTATTCTAAGCCAAGAGGCCAATAGTTTCCTCTGTAATTGAGCTGAAGGATATTTAAAAATAATTAATGGGACTTGGTGCAACTAGAATTATTTGTTGTGTAGTGTGCCTTCTAGTTTTTTATTGCCTGCTTCCAGAGTTAAAGACTTTTCTTCAGAAAGGTTGAATACCGACTGTTCTGAAAGTAGTCCCAAGACAAGACAGAATATAAATAGCTCTGCAAACACAACAAGCTGAAGGCTCCACAGAGGCGAAAGTACATCCAGTAATTAAAAAATACTGAATCATATAAGTGGGGAATATCCCTTTATAGTTACAGGACATATATATTAAAAACACTACCAGGATCCAAGTTGTTTTTAACTGTTGTGCCAATGAGAGTAACGCATAAACAGGAAGGGTAAATGCACAAGGGGAACAGTCTGGTCCACACGCAAAACTCTCCCTGTGGCAGGTCCACCTTCCCCACTTCCCCTCAAGGAAGGAACAAACTTTTGTCACCCTTCTAAGAGCACGTAAGCCATGCGTCCTCTTCCTACAGCTGCAGATCCACCAGCATCACGTGCCTGAGCTATCCAGTCCCAGATGGCTTTTGCTTCTCCAGAGGACCAAGAGCTGCCAGAATGATGGGCATGGGGTGGACATGTGGATGAAGTCCCCACCACAACCCCCTTATACATTTATTTATTTACTTACCACATCACTATTTATTCACTTACTACACCATTACCTATACCATGACTGCTTTATTTTCAGAGGGGCTGGTTTCTCCATGCTCCCGCAGGTAGAGCAGACCCAGCCATGTGCACCGTCCCTCTGCAACAGCAGCCAGGTCTGATGTGAAGCAGCTATCTGACTGCACAGGGGAAGGCTGTGCTTTAGCTGGCTCTTTTTCTTGGGCCTTCCACACTGGGATTGACTTGGGTTTATAGGAAGTCTTGACATGGAACCAACACACAAGGCCTTCCAAAGTCTCAGGAGCCCCTGAAGGGGGGATAAGCAGGGCCCTACCTGACAGTGCAGCACCATCCATCACATCAGCAACCTCCACAGCTCTGGGAGCATGATTTGTTCGTTAACATAGCCTTTGTTAGCTCACTCTCCAGTAGCATACACCAATGGAGATCTACAGCTTTCAGAAAATTGCCAACAAGAAGGGACTTACCAAAAACTAGACCAGGTCCAAACAATGTACTGAATTGACTCAATCAAAAATGTGCCCAAAAATATTTGTTTCTTTATTATTGAGATAATCTTTCTTGACATAGAATCTGAGGCAGATTATCTTTGCAATTAAAATGAGATTGATGCTCCTTAAATCTAGTTTTTATCTCCTTTTAAACATATGCAAGGAGTAGAAAACAGAAACCTTATGGATGTGGACTTTTGCCTGTTGTTGTGTACCTCTTTGTAAGAGCAACCACATATGCACCACAAATATTCTAACAATTACTGGTAATGCACTGCGTGCTGTATCAGAGGAATAAAGAACAGAGCTGATGGAACGGGGAGAATAATTTACTCTGCACTGGTTTCAGCTGCCAGTGATTGCAATGGGAACTTGGCAGATGTTTTCTTGATAAAGGTTATTTCCTGTTGAAGAAGCAGCAGCAAAATCTATAGTGTTTTCCTGCAGGACTCTGCACATCATGATTCTGCCATTTCAGTTAGTCTTAACAGCTGGAGGATAAAAAAAAATGTTCCACTGCATTATTTGAAATTTGTCACGTTGATTTAGTTTCATTACTGTTATTAAATTTTATTCTGGAATGGTTTACATATCAAGAAAGCATAATGGGTTTCTGTGTGGCCTGGGATTTATTCCTTGAATGAGGAAAGGACTCTACTGTGACAAAGTCATAAAGCCTTATTGACTTGATCCTTTGCCATAAACATTGGATTCAGGGAGTTAGACTGAATTGATAAAATGGTTGTATTTTCATCAGGAGAATAATTCCTTCCAAAACAGAACATAAGAGTAAGTCTAGATCTATGGAAATGTTTTAGAAATCTTCTATTACCAGGCACAAACAGGAAAATATTCTCCTAATTAGGCAATAAGGGTAGAGAGAAACAGCACAAATATGCATATTTAACATATTGTTCAGATCCTGAAGGAAAATAAAATAAGACAAAAAATGTAAGAAAAATTAAATGTGCACAGACATATGGAAGGACTTAAATATGCAAGAGGGTGTTTCTAAACAAATAAATACCAAACACAAAAAAGCCTTTTAAAATGTAAGTTGTATTGAAAGACAAGATGAGCAAACAAATTGAAATTACAGACAGCACTCTAGTTTGATTCAAATTCAGTTTTTGGATTTCTTCTTTTCTAATGGGACCATTCACAAGTACAAAAAAATTTTAAATTGGCTCTAAATTTTGTGTTATAAGCCAACATTTAAATGGAACTGGCTGCCATTTTGTCATGTTCCTGGAGGGCAATTTGCACACAGGAGAAAGTTGCCATGTCATATAATGTAAATTACTCAAGATCACATGTCACCTCAGAGAGATATACTCTTGCTGATTTGTAAATTAAAGACAAGCCACAAAAGTTCCTAATTCCTTCACAACATAACTACTCATGAATTTCTGCTGAAAGACTGCCATCAAAAGGCAATAAATCTTCAGGAAATAATATCACAATGCTAGCTCTAAAACACTCATGACTTTTTCCCAACTTTCTCTGGAATATTTCTTCCAAAAGAAAGCAGATGGCAAAATACTCAGTGGGTCAACTTTTGTGTTCAGACACTCCCAGGGGTTTCCATTAATTCGAGTTGTCTCTGCACAGACATAGACAACAACACAAATCGCTGCCCACCCTTCCTTGAGAGCACCACATTTTTCCTTGCCTCACTATCAGCAGCATTATTTGAAACCAGCATGACTGTTCAGTGCATCCTGGATGCATAAGGGGAAAAGCAAAATAACACTTCTCACTGAATTGGATTCACAGATCCAGGACATGCCTGGGTCCAACCCAAATCCATCCTTTTCCTTGTGACACCCTTCAACAGACGACCTGACCTTGCTGCTCCTCTGCCAGCCCAGCCACCCAACCAGGCAAAACCAGATCTTCTCTGAATGTCACACAGCATTGCTGAGCTGAAGTGTCTCAAGAATCACCATAGAGTACCAGATTTATTTATTTACTGATTTATTAGGGAAAAACAAAGTCCTTAGAGGACAGATTTGCAGAAGAATTCAGTGCTGACCTCATTGTGTCATTACTGATGTCAGCAAAACCCGCTGAAACAAAATAAGCCCAATGATGGACGAGTCTGAAAACCTCACATGGTGTAAACCACAAAGAGGTGCACAGCACCTTCATTTGCTGCACTGGTGCTAAGGAACGAAGCCCAGCCAGGGACAAGGGCTTCTGGCAGCTCATGAGGGAGCGTGTCAGGCCACACAGCCCCGGAGCGGTGTCCCCAGCCGGATGGGCGCCGGAGGCGTGCGCTCGAGCGCGGGGAGCCCCATCCATCGTGTTTGTGCCGAGGTCCCGCGTGTTGCCAGGGGTTACTGTGCACACAGCGAGGGACAGGGACCGCACAACGAGGGGAAAAGAGTTTCAGCCCAAAAAAGGAAAACATCGCCTACAGAAATGCAACGGCAGAGGCAAACCACCAGAGATAATCAAATGTTAATATAACCACATTCCTTTCCAGCGTAATGAAAAAACATCAGAAAGCACGAAGAACATGTTTCGAGTAACAGAGGGGGTTTTCTAACAATAAATTCAAATATTACGAAGACTAGAAGAGAAGAGCCACTGCAGACCTACAAAATCAGCTTGGCACACCTCCATGAGAGCTGTGCTGCTGGGCTGGGGCCAGGCAGGACCCCCTCACTCTGCCCACAGCTGCTCCCAGTGCCCACAGCCACCAGCAACGCTGACCCAACAGAGAACGAGGCTGAAATATTGCTGCTGGCACCAACCTACCATGAGGTTCAAGCAGCCCACAACTGGGAGGCATTAAACCTTTACGGTTGCATACACACCAATGGCATCTCCTGAGCAGCTGTGCCGGGGAAAGGCGGAGGAGCCCCCCATAACACCTATTCTGAATCAAGGCAGCCAGAAAAACAGCCAACACCTAAATGTTGCCTGCTCTATCTTCAGACCACACACATTTGCTGTTAGTCACCTAAATGCAGGCTGTTCTTCAGGTGCTTTCATTTCTCAAGCTTACACACCATGAGAAAATAATACACTGCTAGTCCTAGGTTAAAAAAAAACAAAACAAAAAAACCTTGAAATTTTTATAAGGGCAAAAAGCTGTTAGGTTGAGAGTCCTGTTTTCCATAAAACTCATAACAAGCAATAAAAATAGAAGTTTGCTGCAATATAACTCACGAGTCTGCCTCAAACATAGATCTGAAGAGATCTCCATTAAAGGTAAAATGTAGCATAGGCTTTATGCCAGACCACTCTTTTGTTTCTTTTCAATAAGAGAAAGAGTGCCAACTATGATAAAGTTTTATAAGGAAGTCACCTGTTTTCTGACAACATGACTGAAATTAGCCATTCATTACATGTAGGCTCTTAACTACTATTAATTGACCTCTTTCCTTCTATCTCTGAGTAAGCCAAGAATAATTTTTAAATTGTATTTCTAATTAGAAATGGATATTTACTGCATTCCATATAAAATTAGACATTCCTCTGTTTAAAAAGAATCAAATGAAAGCCGGAGACCTGACCTGCTAAGTGTGGTACTTTTAACAATGTTTATCAATTTCTTTGATAAGATTCACATTTAAGGCACAAGGTTGTGGCAGAACATCAGATGACACATGCAGAAAAAACATGCTGCTCTGAGTCTTTTCTGCCTAAGCACAGTGGATTCATAGCACATTGAATTCTACAGCAGACTTTGCATAGACAGTATTGAATTTGAGCTGCATCCAGCAGTATGGAGAAAGGGCAATATGCAGTGGGCTGAAACAATGGTTCTGTCAATTAACCTGGCTACAGAGCACTGCTACCATATCCAAGAGGAGTACAGAAAATCATTGTAGCATATTCCAAGGAACTTCTAAAAGAGTGAGCCCTACCTGTGATCAAATTAGTTACTAAAAGATTATCCCTAATAACTTAAGCTTAGATGTTGATAGAACTAGACAGCATCTCAAAAAGTTTGCTCTATTCAGGAATGTAACTCAGAATGTTAAGTATTAGAAATGTGAATTGTTAGATCAGTCTCATGCCTTTCTCTTGACAACAGGAGAATATCCTGCAACATTATTTCCTATGCTTTTGTGTGCTTGTTTTTTTTTTTTTTTAATATACCACACTAAGTGGCAAAGCATATTAGGTAAACAAATTAAGAAAAAGATTTTATTTTTACCTCACTATAGGTCTTGTTCGTGCTACATGGTCTATTTGCCTCACTGCCCTCCCTCTGCTTTCCCACCTTTAATAGGAGAGATAGTAATACCTGTCTGCTCCTGAAGCCATTTATGCTGATTACTGATCACTTACCAAAATCTTTCAAACTGAAAGAAGTGTCACAGAGGCAATATGAAACATAAATTTGTCTTGCAGTGTGTTTCTTACTTCCTTTTTCTGTTGAGAGCCGAGACTTTTTTCTGATAGCTATCATGTTCTACTCCTTCGCTCATCAATTATTTGAAGAAGTTACTGTCATCCAAGGCTATGTTTCTAATGATTATTTTAGTTGTGTAATTTAAAGAGTGCAATATCATTCAATTTCATCTTATTCTGGAGATCACTAACTGTAATTATACATGGAAATGATGAAATGAAGAAAAGCTAGATATACTCTAATCCACTTTCAGGGTCTAGCATGAGAAATCCAGGTCACTTATGCTAATTTCAAACACTGTAAGTTCATCAGTGCTTCATAAAAATTAAACTGGTATCAAGTTATGGAGGAAGTTTGTTCACAACAAGGATTTCATTTTCCCCACAGAAATGGTGGAGGTAAATAAAATGACAAATTATTCTCTTTTGACTATTTGATCAATTAAGAATTGCAAGTCAAAAATAAACACACCTTATATCCAATCCCAAACCCAAAAGAAACCCCTCCCCAAAACCTTCAGCCCTCCTAAACCAATTGAAAAAAATATATTGCAAAATTTCATCTTATGCAAAGAGTTCAAGGAGATTGACCTTGGTTCTTTCAAAGGCTATAATAAGTATTCTTTGAAGAAAATAAATGCTAGTGAGAACAGATCCTTTCACACATGAGAAGAGTAACTGAAAGATTCAGAAATGGCTCGGACATTAAGTTCCTTTTCAAGTATTTCCTCAGTGGGGGAAAAA
>WEIU01015656.1:138900-238309 GCA_013389925.1 Aegithalos caudatus
CCGGGCAGCCGCTGCTCCGCTACCGCCGGACCCGGCGTGGCAGCTCCCTCGCAGTGAGGGCGGCCCGGCCGCCCTGTGTCCCTCGCTCCGCGCTGAGTGGCGTGTGCCACAAAGGAACGCACCCCGCTGCCGGCGCTCGGGGGACGTTTGCGAGCAGCTGGGATAATTTGCTGGAAAATTGAATTTTGGGGGCAAAGAGAAAATCAAATCAGGGACAGAAAAGTGATAAGAATGACGAGCAAGGGTTTGTCGTAGAAATAGCAGATGAAGACGGTTTAGCAGCCGTAGCACGCTGAGCTGCCTGACATTGAGGGACGATGTGGGAGGTGTGTAAGGCGTAAGTGCCCAGCACAGGTGTATTTGGGTTTTATCTCGCCCTTAAACCTGGAGGCAGGTTTATTCGGGTCAGAGCTGGGGAAATGGATACTCATTCCTGGTCCCTTCTTAGGGAAGGTCACACTGAGGGACACTTTTCATTTTGCTACTTATGCCTTGCTCCACTTTATCCCTGAATTTTGTCCCCAGAGAATGATTTAGGCCACCGTGTCCATGTACACATTTGATGTCGTCTTCTGGTTCCAAATGGGAGATGTTTCCCATCCCCAGGATAATCACAAGTGACAGGGTAACACTGCCCCACCAGGGATGCTCCACTGGAAGGGGGACAAGGAGCCCAGGCTGGCTCTGTCACAGCTCCCCATGTCACACTTGGTGATCCCTCTTCAGGAATGTGCCAGGAGCCTTTCTGCTTGGGGACAATGTTCAGCACCAGCCCTGTTCACATGGATCCCTACAACACCTCCACTTGAAACCACTCCCGTGTGCAGGAGTAGTCGGAACACTCAATAAAAGAAAGTGTAGAAAATGCAAATTAGGAGATGAGAAGCTTGTAATGGGAATGATTTGTCATGACGACTGTGTGCAGAGGTGGGAGATGCTCAATGCCTTAGGCATGTAAAGGGCACAGTACTACTCTGACACAAGCTGTTGATTTTGAAAGGCAAGTTCAATGCAGAACAGCATGGAATCAAGCTTTTGGGCTCTTATAGGAAAATTATTCAGTCTGAATGAGGGTATGTGGAAGAGTAAGATCCTGTCTTTTTCTGTCACTGTGATTTTGTGAAAATTACTGAACACCCACAGCAAATCCACATATTTCAGCGCAAGCAGCATTTTGAGGCAGGTTCCTACCTTTGCTATATAGGATTTTTTTTTTTTCTCTGGGAGTGCTGCCACCATTACAGGGCAGAGATGGGAGAGATCCTTGGATTTAACACCCTCCCTCCTTCCAAAACGGAGGTGGAGAAGAGCAAAATGCAGCCCCTCATTCATGGCCTGGTAGGTCATTACACCAGCCACAGCTGTCACCAACCAGACCCTTCAGGGCTGCTGGTCTGTGATGCCTTAGCAAGTTGTAAAAGGAGCTAGTGGCAGTTTGTTACTACAACATAAACAAGAAGGTGTTCCTTTTGTGCCCATCTTTCCTCCTTAGTCCATGAACTTTCCTAAAGAGCTGATTATGGCACTTGCCTGACTTTACTGGGAGCAGTATCTTGCATCTCTCTAATAAAACAAGGTATTTCAAGAGCTCTGCAAATCCCCTTTGGACTGAGGGGACCTTTGGAACTCTCCACATCACAGCAAAGTGCTGTGTAAATTCAGCTTTTAAAATGTTGCAGTTCAAATGACAAGCCTGCATAGATCAATAGTGGCAGCACTGATGCAAGAAGCTTTGGCAGTCCATGAGAACAGCAGCAGGGACACTTTGGGAGCCAGTTGTGTTTTGTATGATTTTTTCCACCTTGTACTCACACCAAGGCACACACACTCAACTCTATCCTGGGAGCAGGTCACTGACAAGTGTGAAACAATCATTTCTAGACAGGCTTAAATCATTCTCATGGCTTTGCCCATGCACTTCTGATCCAAAGTAGGGAATTCACCACTTCCACCTAGAATTTAGCTGGAATATCCACGACTCAAAAAAGTCTTTAGAAAACAAAGAAAACAGCCTGTTGAGCTGGAGTTGGTGGCCCTCAGCCTGCTAACCTTTGGCATCTAGACTGAGTGTCTCTGCTGCTTAACATGAATCAGAAAGCACAGATAGCCAGAACAGGTCTTGGGAAAGACATCAAACGAGTACCAGAAGTCATTAATGAATACAAGGTTTTTCTTTCTTTTTTTATGTTTTGGTTAATCTGCATTTAACAGCCCTACTAATTTCTTTGATTTTAAGAATGAGCAATACCATGTTTTATAGACATTCTAAATCCTGCTATAGGAAAGGTGTGGGGTCCCAAAACCTGCTGTGTGCAGTTTGCGTCATAGCCTGACATCAATTAAGACATAAAGAACAAAAGAGATCTTGCTACTACTGCAAAAGGGGACATATTGAAGCCAATCCCCATCCCCAAGAACATGTGTTTCTCCACTAGACAGATGAGATTGGAGCTCATCAGGGAGTTATTTTCTTTCTTAGGAGTATTATTCCCAACCTTGTTTGTGAATTTAGCCATAGAATAAATAAAACATGAACAGCAGCACTGTGAGTAATCACCCAAAGTGTGTCCATCCCAAAGGAAAAAACCCCACAGCTGTGGCAGGGATGCTGTCTGCTATCCCACATCCAGTAGGATGTACTGGTGACAGCAGTCTGCATGGTGGAGAGTCTCTGTTAGAGCTGCACACCTCTTTTATGGGGTGACCATCAGATGATCACACCAGTCCTTTTTGGACTGCTGAACTGAATTTGAACAGGCAAATTTCTGTGTTTGTCAACCAGCAGTTGTATTAATTGTCCTAGGCACAGTTGTTGTAAATAAAATCACAGATGTTGAAATCTCCCTCTGTTTTGCTGCTGGTAGCAGAACACAGCTCACTGCAGCTGACTTTCTGGTGCTTTCAAGCTGGTTTTGAGGGCCATATAAAAATAAGTTGTTTGCTTAACCCCAAGTAAGCACACAAGAAGGAAGTCTTTTGCACAAATGGCAAAGATCCTCAATACAGTCCCTTTAATGTAGTGGAATGGAGTTGTAAAAGTCCCAGTTCTGCAGCAAAAGGATTCCTTTGATGTAGAGAATGTGGAGTACGCTCTGTAGAGACCTTGCAAATTCCAGTGCACGTGTGTGTGCTGACAAGCAGGGTTCTAGATGGAGGTGCTGTGGAGCGAGTCCCAGCAGTGTCCTGGCCCCTGTGGTGGCTCAGGGGAGTAGGGCTTGAGCAGTTTAGACAGCTCCACACGACTGCAGTGGCTCAGCAGACTTAGCAGAGACTACAGAATAACTCAGGATGTGGCCTCCAGGGAAATTTTCCAAGCTATTTACACCAAACTTTCTAATCCCTTCACGTTGATTCCATATATATTACTAAAGGATGCCAAAGATCTTGACGTTGTGTATGTGTGTATATAACGTATCCATGAAGCAATTGCAGTTTATTTATACAAAAACCCTTACAGGATCAAGGAGACTTCAAACAAGCTGTGTTGCTTTTTTTTTTTCCATTTTATTTCATTTTTTGCCCAGCTATTCTGGGATATTTACAATTGTTTTCATTCTTGGTTCCCATCTATTAGTTGTGTTTCAAGTGAGTGGGAAGGAATTCTATGTCTTGTTTTGAATAAAAGATTTTTTCCAAAATTTAGAGCTTGACATATACTTTTCTAAATCCACAGGTAAAATCCAGTGTGTAGGAATGCAGCAGTCCAACCTTCCTTATCCTTGGAACCATCTACACGGATTTTCACTGAGCCAAGACCACAGAGGGGGGTTGAGGAGCTCATGAAGATGTTCACAAGTGGCACATGACAAGAGGACCTGGATGTCCTTTCAGCCCACTCCTACTGAGCTGGGCCATTCCCTCTCCCTCCCATTTACAGAGGGTTCAGGTTAATCAGTCACTGATGAATCCTGGTTATGTGATGTAACCCCAGGATGAGAACAGCCCTCAGACCAAAGGAGACAGGCCTCCCTGGAGAACAGAGGCCATGTGTGAGACAGCAGAGGAGAACTAGGATTTAAATATGAATCATTATCATGTTGAAGTCTGATGAAATGCATGCTTGTGGCTCAGTTCTGACCCTACCCCCACTCACATGAAATTTTTGAGAGCTTTTCCTTACACTAGCAAACATGTCCAAATTCTAAGTTGCCTGACAGCCAGAACTGGCCTGCTCCAGCTTCTACAAAGAGGCAGCTGCTAAAGCATGTGTTTTCCACTCGCACAAGGACTCCAGCATCAAACATGAGGGGCATTTTTTTTCCCTCTGTCTTCTGCTTCTCCAGCAGTAGAGTGTTTCACAGAAATAACTTGGTCTGTGTGAATTTGCATGACACCATATTCCCTGAACTGTTTGGCCCTGAACTATATAAAGGGTATAGAGAGGGTCACTGAGATAGGGAGGCTTCATTTTATATGGAATAATGAGAAATAACTATTTAATTTCATAGATAAAGCTACATAAAAATTAATCTCCGTTCCTGCTGTACAGTAATGGCCTTGTTTCCAGAATCAGAAAGAGAGCAAAGTAAGTAACACAAATTATGAAATAGGCTGGTTTGTGTCAGTGATGGAGATGACAAAAGAGAAAATGCCTCCATCAAGCTGTGCTTCCTGGTATATTTAGTCTATATTCAAGTGCTTCCTGGTATATTTAGAAGCAACCGAATGACAAAATACAGTTTATAGTTAAGGTCCCTTATTAACACTTTGACTGAGTGCAGACTAAGGAAATACACAATATTCTGCAATGAATAAATGAATATTTAACAAATCTGAATGAAGATAAATTGAGAAAATCCTGTCATAAAGACAAACAAATACATCTTTATTGCAGAGGCAGCAGCTCCACATTGCACATGACAAGGTTTGCTTTATGTAATAGGGTATGGAGGTATTGCTAACAGTGTAGAATACAGTTGAATGGAGAAAATATATTTTTAAATTTCCATAATGGAGGAAGGCAGCATGTCTGAGGTTACTCATATTTTACATTATTATTACTGAAGACATTTTTTACATCATTAGTTTTTAATATAGATTCTGTTTGCTTCCACTTTACAACTTAACTCTGGTTTGTAGATTGAAGATACAACACATGGATGCCTAGAATGTAGGTTCTGTTAGAGCTAACCAGTATTTTTTACTGAATTATACACACATATATCTAGAAGAGTAACAGTTTTCTACATTTTTCATTAAACAGCCCATCTGTTTCAGTATTTTTTCATGTTAAAAAAAAGGGCAGAAAAAGCAGCATAGCAAAGTCAACATGCTAATTCTTGTAATATATCTATTTGGGCAAAGAAATTTTCTTTCTACTGAAGTTTGCCAAAAGAAGATAAATATTATTGGAAGTTTGCAATGAAGATGTAATGGAATGCATTTCTTCCCATCCCCTTCAGAGGCCCATATGGATTCCCACTTGTTCCCAGAGGAAAGTGTGTACCACTGCAGAGGTGCTCTTGCACAAAACTGCTGGTGCCTTGGCTGCTCCATAAAGTCAGATTTAAGAACATTGCTTCAGGTTTTAAGCCTTTGTATTTTTGCACTCACAAATCAATGCAAGTATCTGTTTTAATATCATAATAGTCATTGATGGCCAAAGTGACTGTAATGGTTTTTCTTCCTCCTCCCATATTTTATATGTATACATCAGAGATCAATAATCTGAGGAATATTTTGTGTAAGGTTCTACTATTTACGTAAGCCTCTGGAATTCTTAGAAAGCAAGTCTTCAAGTGGTTTCAGCAGGGTTACTCAGAGAAGTCAATCCTTTATATGAGAAAAACCTCATTTGCAGCTCACTTGCTCTATTTATATTCCAGGGATGCCAAACAATTGGAAGTAATGCATTTCATTGGCATTGTAGCGATGTAGTATAAAAAACACTGGCACAGATGTAACCAACATCTAACACTGGCAGGAAAATATTAGGGTTCCAAGCACAGGGCTTGTTTTACTTTGAGACAAGTTGAGAGTACATCTGGGAATCTACCATATGCCTGTCTTTCTACAAAAGGTGGAATGCCATCAAAACTCTGCTGGTGTGGAGCCACTGTGAGGTGTTTGCAGTAAGTGACTTCCCTAGATAACTGGAGTAACTTAGTCTGCAGTTTGGTATTTCCAAACTTGAGAGAAACCTCATCACTAGAGATGGCACATGCAGCTGAAGAAAATCCCATTGCACAAGTGTTGTGGAACTGAAAATATTCTAGCAATATCCACTATCAACAGAAATATTTTTTTTCTTCACACTCTTGTTCTTTAAGGATGACAGTTAATTAAAAGAGAAAAACATGGGAATTTACACCCACTGAACTCAATGGTTATGAGAACCAGGTAAAAATAGTGAGGCTTGTTGCTCACATAAGCCAAATGGTCTTGTTATTAAAATTTTGTCAGTATACAATAAACACATTATTCAAGAGTTTAGTAACTAAACCAAATAAATTAAACTTTTCATTTTTAAAAGATATAGTCTATGATGAAAAGGAAAAATATGAGTCCATTAAATAGATCTTCAGTCATTATAGGTCTTTTTTATTAAGTTGCCTGAGTTTGTACTGTAGTAATGGTAGATTTCTAAATACATTGTACTCATTTCCATATTTATTTTTGACTTAGTTCTCATTTCAAGTGTGTAAAGTATGATTTCATTAATCTTCACTGATTCATAGGAAATGTGATATGGATTGCATCTTTTTATTAATTAAAGGAAAAATAAGAATGAAGATATAGATTGTGATGAGGTTTAGGTTGTGATGAGGTTTAGAAATATGTTTGCTTCATCTTGTAGTAGTTCTGATGCAAATTATTACAAGATTGGCAAGTCTAAGCTGTGTTGTGTATTGCTTGTAATACAAACCATGCCTAATGAAAAAAATTATGTAAACAAAAGCTGTATTTTTGAGACTCAGGATTCCTCTCTATCCTTATGAATAGCGCTTCTTGTCATAAACTAATGAATTAACAGGTATTAAAAGAGAGGTGTTGCCACTATAATAAAGAAATGGATATGTTATTCAGAGAGTAAGAGCAGGGGAACAACAGGTATTTCATTCTTCCCTGCTTCTTCTGCTATTATGTGGGTTAAAGGTTAAATTTACAGTATTTTCCCAAACTGTTACACAAACTGAAAGAAATAAATCCTTGCTTGCTGCAGTGACCTTTAATAGTTCAAACCAGCTGTTTGATAGGCTGTAGGAATTTGATACAAGCATTTTGGACACCAAACATGCATCCTGGGGGTGAAATTTGTAGTGGGAGAACTGTTTAAATTGGCACAGAGTCAAGGCTAAAACCTTCTCAGAAATTAGAAAATATATTAGTTTTCATAGTTTGTTGCTTATGACAGATGACTGCTTGAAGGAAAACACACATGAACTTGGAAAAAAATTGGGAAGGTAAGTCCAAAAAAACCTGTTTCAATTTTTGCTCTCCTGGTAAAACGTATTCAAAGCAAAACTGTCATATTAAGGAATAAAAAGGCACAAGCTATAGGAGAAATAAATGAAAATGCTGTCCTCTTTTTTCCATGCAACATTGACTATACTTCCTATTTGTTCAAATCTTTGAGTAGTAGAGACAAATACAGCCTTTAATACAACAGTCTTTTCACATTAAGGTTCTGAACAGGGAATTATCCTCCCACTCTAGCTTCTAATTTCCTCTTCCTGTCCCATATATAAAACAGCTGGGTGCGGTTGTCTGATGAGTCCAGCTGCCTTGGTCTCTAAAGCTGTTTTACCCCTTCCTGTCTGGTACATGATCTCTGCTCAGTTTAGGGAAGAGGAGAGTGGTGAGTAATTCTGGTCTGGTTTTCCATATTTGTTTTCATCTCTGTGTTTCAAAACCCTGAGAAATCAAATGAGGACTGTATTTGTTCCATTAGAAAACTCAAAAAGAAAATGCAGTAAAGAAGGAGCAGCACCTCAAAAGGTGCTTAAAGAATAGGCCCAGAGCTAAATGTAGAAGAAGGATTTTTATGCTTTGCTTTTGAATGAGGCCAAGCTACAGAAGGGTGAAAACTGTGGGGAGTTTCAGCTGAGAAAATCAGACCTGGTCTGAATGCAAAGACTAGAGAGCTCAAGATAATGAGAATTTTCTCAAATTTATAACACAAATCATGTGGTGTAGTTCATTGGGATTGGGATCAAGAGATGGGTGCTTAAAATGGAGGAGGAAGGAGGAAGCTTATCCTGAAGTTGTGCTGGGCTTTAGCTGATGGTTGCATATCCATTAGGTTTCAGTGATGCTGATTGAGATTGCTGCTGTGAACCTGGAGAGTCAACAAACAAGTCTCTAGTCTTGAAATTAGGCCAAAATAATCTAAAGGATAACATTTTGTGTGGTACAAAGCAGAAGTCCCAGAGGAACTGGAGGAAAGAAGAGGAAAGTCCTTCTAAAAGATTAGGAAAAAAATGAAGGAACTTGGGATATGATGTTGTTGTTGAAATTAAGAGAGTGTGAGGATGTAAATATTTATTTGAACATATGCACTGGGGAGTGTTAAAAATAATACCACCTGGAGGGGATGAAAATTGAATAAATTATTTTGAGATTTGTCTAGGAAACAGTCTCTTGAAACTCTAATGACAGGATATTTATTGAAATGTGAGGAGGAGATTCACACTACAGAAGATCTTGGCTGGAAGCAGTGTGAAAAAAAAAAAACAACCCAAGAAAAAAACAAGTATGTAAGGGTATTGACATCACAGGATGAGCCAAGAGATGAAAGCCATGTTTTTGTGTGGTTGGATTCTGTGTATGTATTTGAGGAGGAAGCATTTGTTCTATATTCCCATTTTAAAAGAAAAGAGTAATAAAGAATGCAGCAGAGCCTGAGGGGGAGGTTCAGGGGGTGGTCAGGGACTGGCTGGAGGAAAGAAAATGAGAAATTTGCTCACCTGCAGTAGAGACCATATGGAAGAGAGTTGGGGGTAATTGCTGACGGCAAAGGTAAACCGATGAGAGATCAAGTCTTGCTCTGTTAATCTGCTTTTGTGAGATTGCCACAGCCCTGTGCAGTGAAAAGGAAAGCAGAGGAAGGCAAAGATTGGTATCACTACAAACTGCAGTCCAGAGATTTCTTTGTGCTGGGAGAGGTGTTCTGCTGGGGTGAGACCAAAAGAGGGAAGAATAGGTTTCTGATGGGGAAAGTCGTTCCAGGTTTTTGCCAGATACATTCTTGAGCCCAAGAGCAGGGGTGGAGGAAGCAGATGTTTGAGGGACTTGGCAAAGTGGACAAAAATGTTGAGGCATAGAAGATCTGGGAGAGGGGGAAGGAGCATGCAGCATTGGAGGGAGGTGCTTGAGAACAGATGTAGAGTTTCTGCCCTTTGCTAATACTGGGCAGGTCCTGCCCTTGAGAAATGTGAATGAGTAAATAATAAGAATGTATCCAAATAGAATGTAACCTAGTGGCATCTGCCTGGGAAAATAATTGGAATCAGAAGGGTAATTTTATAGCTGTCAGTGCAACTCTTTACATCAGCAGGAAGAGCCAGGCTAGGGTGTGTGGGGAGAGAAGAAATCCTGAGAACATTGGTTCATTCCTTTGCTTCCCAGCAGACCCCCTTTGCCTGAGATTGAAAAGGGGGCAGAGATAAGAGTAGGAAGCCCTGGCAGTTGCAGACAAGGCAGAAGGTGGAACAGAACAGTGCCTTAAAATTTGGGTTTTTTTGTTAAAAATGAAAAAAAAATTAAAAAGGCATCTGGTTTTCCTACGGAAAAAATATTCTGCTTTTCTTACACCTAGTGGAACCTGCAACAGAAAGAGGGTGCCTTAGATGTGGGAAAGGCTAAATAAACAGGGTTGCAGTTGATTTTCCTTTTCCCCCTCTAATTTTGTAGAGGTAAATAATGGTCTCCAATGGCACCACTTAACTGTATTCCACTACTTTTTTCCTGTTTCACAACATGATGTTATTTCTTAGCATTGTTTTTCCCATCAAACATGGATTCCCATTTTATGACTTTTCCCTCATTTTAGAGAAATGTGATTTGGAAAGTCTTTTAAGCAGAAAAGCTAGTTCTGTCAAACACATCTGTACACATTCAGCTCTTACTTGCCAAGAGAATTTCTTCTGTGAATGCTGCATCTGGGAGTCAAGTGCAACAATAAAGCAAGATATTCTCAGTACCTACTTATGTAGGTATAAAATATGATAACCTCTGCCACATGTGACAAAAGCTACATGACCCAAAAACTATTCAGATAAGCCCTTGCAAGCGGCAGAAGCAAAACAAACTGCTTAAAACCAACATAATTGAACTTGAAAACACCATCAGGAAGCATGGCAGTGAGTCCACTGTCATTTCATGCAACACAGAAGTGGCACCTTATTCCTTAGATTGCTGGATATTAATCAAACATACAGCCACCCTTGAAAGGATACTGCTATCAAGGGAGAGAAGCTTTTTGTATATTCACTTTGTATTCTTTAAGAACTGCAGCCCAAAGTAATGAATGGCATCTTAGACCATTTTTCACATGAGGAGCCAGTGTGTCACACAAGATTGTTTTATTCTGTACCAGACTGTCCTTTCATGTTACGTTGCTTGTTTTTCAGTTTCAGGATATCCTTTATTACATGGCTTTTGGGTTTGGTTTTTTTTAAAGATTACTTTTAGGTTAAAAAAAAAAAAAAAAAAAGTCTTTGCCGAGCTCCACTGCTGTTAGCATTTTGTATGACAGGAGCAGCTCTTACAGCTATATACACATTTTCAATTCCCTGTCTTCTCCTTTTGACTTTGCCCTGTGGTTTCCCTAGAAATGTGACAATTCCTGACAGGTCATGGTGAAGCTGGGGAAAAAATCCTGGTTTTCCTGGTTTGCAAATACTTGAAAGGTGTTCAACCAAGTATCAGGGTCAGATAGAACAGAACAGTGTCTGTCTATTGGCCTGTCCTGGTGGCTGTGATCTGTAAAAGCAATGATAGGGCAGATCCAAAATATTTTGTTATTATTCTATTTCTCAAATGATTAAGCTGTTATGAAGCATGTTTTGGCAAACTCCTTTTCCTTCCTCACCACCCTGCTCTCCAGTGTCTGTGCTGTAGTTCCTCAGTCCCAATCCCTCCTATTTTAAGACAAGCAGTTTGAAGGCTGGAAACTTACGTGGTGGTGTCTTGGCTCCCGAGGTGTTGGATGGAGCCCGGCGTGGTCCCTGAGCCGGGGTTCCTGGGGATATCGGCCGTGCCAGGCACAGGAACTGCCAGAGCCTATGTCCTGCTTTAGCCTGGGGAATTTAAGCAGTCTTCTCCAATCAGTTTGTATGCTAGGGAAGGATGGACAGCATGCATTCAGACTTCAAATACAGCCACGGCTGGGGTGCCTCTGAGTCCTCCCTACTTAAATGTTTTTCCCAGAGTATGGCTTCTTCAGTGGGGAACTCCCCCCAAGTAGATGTATGGCCTGACATTTAGCAGGGTGGCAAGCAAGCCTGTGGAGTCTGCTAAAACATTTGTGGGAGTCTGGAAGCACTTTAGAGGCTGATAGATAAGAAGTTAGGAACATCTGAAGTTTTGAGGAGGAAAACAAGATTTATGGCGTCTATGAAGAGCAGGAAATCAAAACTGTTAAGAAATCAGCTTTAGGTCATCATAAAGTTTTGATCCCTAGTTTCACATTAAGAAACAGAATACTAGTAGAAGATCTTGCCTGTGGTAATAAATAAAATTAAAAATTAACTACTATATACCGCTTTTCATCTATAGATTGTGGTGATAAGAAGAACACAGTGAAAGTCTAATTTATTGCAGCTAAATAGTTGACTGTTAAACATTCCTTTTTGTGGGACTGTAAATTCTACCTGTTGACATGAACTCAATCTTAGCTGCTTTCTGGACTGGATTGCTTTATTGTTTAGAATTAACTCCATGCAGACGTTTTGAAGAGTTATTGTTTCTTGCAAGTGTATTATGAAAAGGAGAAATCCCAAAGGATAGAAAGAAACAAATTGACAAAAGACTTTGGCACTAATTCTAGCCATGGCTATGTTTATTGTTATACAAATCAATTAGGACCATATTTTGTGAATCTTAATTGAGGAAAACTGCCATTTTTTTGCCAGCCAAAACTTGATCTTCAAATGTGTAATTTTTAATCACATTTGTCTACAAGGGGAAACACTTTTTATCGTACACTCTGAAAATGTAAGATCATGTTGTAATGGGTACCTTCTGTACATCTTTTTAACATTAGGGATAAACAAAATGCTAGTGAGTTTTGTATTGTTTAAAGGCTTTGCAATTTGCCCTATATTTACCCATATATTATGACCTTAACTCTGCAGAATTACTGGCCCTTTATTTTTGTTGTCCATGTTGAGCACTCAACATGACCCCTTGGGGTGGGTTCATGCAATGAAGAGCAAATTTGGAAATTAGGTTATTTACAGTTCTCCAAAATTCATTACCCAAATCATTGGTTAGAGTTGCAATGTGTTTGTAAATCTATTTCCAAATGAGATGCACATGTCTAAGATACTACAAAGAATTACTGCAAGCATGAAGAAGACTCATAAGACTGGGACAATGTCCTTATGAAATCCAAAGGGTATCCTTTGGTGTGGGTTGGTTTGCTTGAACAATTAATAGGGATTTGTGCCCCAAAACATGGCTGGAAACTAAACTTGGAAGCAGGCCCAAACCCACATGTTTAGACGTGTCTTGGTTTTATCAGGGGCAGAGTTAATTCCTTCTCTGATGGTTTGCTGGATCATAGAAAATCCACTGGTGACCCTTAGGAGTAGAATCCCTTTTAGACTTGTGAGGGAAAGGAGGCAGAGGGAAGTATGATTCAAATCTTTAACTGATTGGTATTTTTTTCTGCTTTATTTTTCATGTCTGATGAGAATCATATGAAGTCTATGTCCTTTTTAATTTGCATATGACATGGATACTGACTGTTTATTGTGGCTATGAACCAAAGCCAAAGATGGTTGTGGAAAGTTTAGATATAAATGTAAACCTTGAAGCCCTGAGTCATCATTAGGTGAGCTAAAGGTGTGTAGTGTACTTTGTACAAGTAGGACTTTATTTATTAGATCAAGGAATTTCCCCTGGAACTTAGTGAGATCCTCCTGGCAGCCAAAATTATTGGGCTGAGAAAAAGGAAAAAACACATATTTGTTGCTGTCCTCCTGGAAGAATAAGCTGAAAGGGATGAGGGTGGCAGGAATCTCATGGGCAAGAAGGTTTATGATAGGACAGAAGGAGGAGGGCTTCAGGAGGAGATGCTGCTTTGGCAATCTCTTTATGGGAGGGGATGAAGGGAAACCTCTAAAAATAGTAAAATATGATCGTCCAGGACTGGCTTTTGTTACCATCACCCACTTGAGTTCTGCTTTCAAGATTTATTATATCACTCTTAAATCTCTTGGAGTCATTACAATCTTGCCTTTCATCTAGTCTGTATATAAATAATTGATCATCATAAGGATTGAAAACTGTGGAAATGAAGACAGCTTAACACAGATATTCTTTATGACATCAATTACAGGGGGAATCATTTGATGAGAACAGAGAATATTTCAAACGGTACAATAATGCTAGCTCCTAAAATTACTTTGTATTTGAAATAAGATGTGTACACTGATTGGTTCTGTTGCCAGTTTATGGAGAAAGTATATTATGGTTCAATGAAAAAGATGGTTAATTATCTGCACACAGGGCTTGCTTCACCCCTCCCCTACTTCTTTAACACTCGTGTAATTCTGTTGAAGTCAGCTGTGTACAAATGGTGTAATGCAGTGGTGAATCAGGCCTATATTTTGTAAGTAATTTATTGCCAGCATTTGTAGTACTGAGAGAGGAGACATTTGGGCGTTGCTCAGTTCTGGGGTTTAAACACCCCGAGTGTCTGTTCTGTTGGCAGCAGTCACATGTGCTGGGCCAGGGGTGATGTGGGGTTAAACACTGAGCACTGTGACAGTAGCTGAGCACATTTACTGTACTAAAACCTGGTAAGATGCTAAAATACTGTAAACAGCATCATTAAGTGTAATGAAGTCAAAGTTAGTGTCTTTGTTTTTCTTCTTTGAGGTATTTAATATAGTGTTGACTGGTGAATCTATATATTCAACTGGAGAGGACACTTCCTCTCCCTCTTGTTAGCTGTCACATTGTGTTGTTCCACTGTTCATCTGTGAGCAGGCCAGAGGTGGCTTGGACCAATATTCAAACTGAAAGGAAGTGTAGGAGTATTCATGCTGTTCTAGGATGTGCATAATGGTGCCTGGAGGACTTGTCTCCTCCTGTGCCTCTGGCTGCTTATGAGCACGTACAGAGCAGTAAAGCAATCTTATTTAATCTGTCTGTGGAGAATGTCATGCTGAAAAATGCCCATTGTACTTCAGTCTGGGCAAGCAAGTGATAAAAACGGCATTGTTATAAATTCTGAAAAGTTAATCTGAAATGTTTCATTTTATATGAGCCACTTCTAGAACTAGACAACATCAAACAAAAATACTTCATGTAATGATTTCATGGTGGACAGTCCCAGGAAATTGTAGGAATTGAGTTGTGAAAGCAGAGCTAAATGGAGAACTTGAATTCCTGTGCATTTGTGGACACTGAAGAAGATCCCAATTAGCATGAGTGAGAAAGGCAGTATTAGCTGTGGGTGTGTCTTGTGTTTTTCAGGAACAATAGTTCTAATTTGAATTAAGACATCTCTGTTCCATTACTCTCTAATGTAAATTCTTTTGCAACAGAGTTGATATGGTTATATGTAACTGCAAAGTTTTGGGAACTGGAATGTGAGAGATTCCAAAAAACCTTTTGTTCTTGATGAAAAGTAAACATCATCATGTAAGTTAGAAGGGTCATCCAGGGGATCAGGATTGCAGAAGATAAGGGAACTTTGTTGGACGAAGAATTTCAGAAACAAGACTGTGACATTTTGAGTATCACTTCCTTGAGCATTTTTCAGACAAGACTTGCACAAATCACAATCTAAATAAATGTTCAGGGGTTTAGGTAGAACTTAATTGCAATTATCTTTCTTTATGTAAAATTACATATGATTAATGATAGTTTCATTTTTGAGAGTTTGATTGCTTTGAGCTAATGGGAACCACAATGTGTAATGCAATATCTTGTTGATTTAGACAGTAGCTTATTTTCTGTATTTCTTCACTTGACAGACACAGGTTTGAAGAACAGATGTGCAGATGTTAGCCTGGTGTGTAGCGTGCCCAGAGGGAGAAGTGTAGGTCAGGGATGAATTTTAAAACTGATTTCTTTCTAAAGGGTGGGATATAATAGTGCCTTTAATCATTACCTTTCTGAAACTTCTATATGACATTTCTAAGATGCTTCTGAGAAAAAAAGCCCTTCCATCTCCATAATATCAAAAGAAAGCTGTGCTAAGAGGTAAATGTAAGATCTAGTCCCACTGCTGAAAGATGTAATTTTTGTTTGCTATTTTGGAAAATGTTCCAACTTGTTTTTCATTGCAAATCATAGCAATGTTTTCCTCTGGGAAAACAAGTAGAACACTTAAAGCTGTGTTACAGTTAACTGAGTTCTGCAGCTCAAGTTAAAGGTGAGGAAGCTGCACAAAGGCCAACTGAATATGAACAGTGGTGGACATTCCTATTCTAAGGGATATATAAGAAGAAATTTGAAGGTATGAAACAGAGTTTGTCTGTACAAATTCACGGACAGATTGCATGTGGTGACAGCAAGTGCTGAACTTTTTCAGCCATTCACTTAAGCAGCTAAATCTGACTGTAAAAATGCAGCCTTTAAAATTCCTGTAATTTCACCCCCCGATTCTGCATGCCCTTTATAAAACATAGCATCATTGTGTTGACTTCTGTGGTGTGTGTGAGCCCAAATGAGACTGGGGCACTGCTCAGGTGCTGCTTTTCTGCAGGAGAATGGTTTGAATGGCCCCAGATTTCCATGGTTGTGTCTGAATTGGCTGTACAGGGTCTTTGCTATGGCCTCTACATTTTTGTCTCCCTAATCTATATTTAAAAAGTGGGGGGTAATCATGGATATGACCCAGTTTAGAGGTATTTTAGACTAAAAGTATTAATGTTTTTAAAGCTCCTGGAAAGCCTGTGCAGGTATAAACCTTGACACTGTTACAGCACTTATTGAGAGCTTCTGAAGTTGAACAGTGTAATTCTGTCAACAGCCTTTGCATTTAGAAAGTTGTGACCCATCAGTAAATTCTCACATGAATTTCATTCAGGAAAATATTTAGAAGTCTGATTGAACTCCCAGACTCCTTGGGCTAATAAGAACTTTCTTTTCAGCCTGCTCTTACAGCCCAGATTGTCTAGATATCCACATAAAAATGTAACTAATACTCCTGTAAAGAGGAAAGCTGGAGTACCTCCATGGCAGAACTTTTGGAATAGCTCTGTTTGATTCAGTTCCCTTTCTATTAAAATCATTGGAAAAATCTGTTCTTGACTTTAAGAGGAGCAAGGTTAAACTAGCACAGTATGTTTTGAAAATTCCAAACTAGTAATTTAATCTTCAGATTTAACCATAGTGGCCCTTGCAATTTTTTTTTCCAAAGCTGCACTCAAAATAAATGATGTGTTAGTCCCTAATAAATGGCCCTTAGTAAAAGCATGTATTACACTTCCTTTGAAAAGTCATTTATTTCTTACGGTGGATTTCTGATTCAGCTGCCTTCCAGTGTGCTGTGCCAACACTTTCTCCCTTCTAGGAGTTTGTATAAAGCCTGCAACGTGCTGTGTTTCTGTACAGCAGCACGCGCGCGTCGGCGCGCAGCAACGCGGGGAGGATAACCTCAGACTTATTAGCATGGTTGTCTTTGGGTTGGAAAATGTTTTCTGGGGGTTCATTTCTCAAACTCAGCTTCCTGATTTCCTGCTTATTAAATCATACAGTGTTTGTGAAATAGACTCTCAGCCTGTCAGTCAGAACTCTAAAACCTTTTGCAGACCATAAATTCAGATTACAGTAGTTATAAATAGAAAACACAATTGCAATGGTTGTAGAGTTCTCTGATGATTGTTTGTTGTAGTGCACCAACAAATCAAAAAAAGAGATGGTTGGAATACTGTTGTCAACATCTTTTTGCACAGAATTTCCATCAAGCCAATAAGTGAGCTCATGATGATGATTTTTAGTATCTGTTATCACCTTTCATCAGACTCTGAGGAGAAAGGAAATACAGGGTATTCCAGATGGGAGTGTGCTGCATGTGTACTGAGGAATCTGTTTGTTTCCTCTGATGGTTATGAAGGACAGTGGGGGTGCTGCTGCTTGTTGAATTATTTTTTGTACTAATGATCATATCCAAGTAACTCCTGTTAATGTGCTGTAATTTACAATCCCTTTAGGATGCAATTATTCATCTTTTTGGTAATTTTGGCTGCTGTTGAACACTTTGCAACACTGCAAATTAGAAGTTGCAGGAATTACTCTTCAGAAGACTACATTTCCTTTTTAACTGTGATCCAGTGCTCCCCAGCTTTTCCTTTATGTTTTTATGTATTACTCTTAGAATCTGTCTCACTAGGTTACTAACTTCTGCAATGCCCTGGTTAATCAATGCTCATACAATTTTCTGGACATGCTTCCCATGTTTCTGGCCCCTTTGTTTAAAACAGAGGTATTTTATATTGAGAATTAAATCTACAGCACACCAAGGAGTATTTTCCTCTATAACTGCTTCTGTGGAATGGTATATGCCATTTTGGTTTGGAGTATTTCCTCATGAATCATTCCTAGTTCTCTCATGCATCAGCCACAGAAGAACACCTGTACCCAAGTGGTTGCAGCCATGGAAGTATATCAGAAAGGATGGAAATGACACAGCCTGTTATGGGATGGATAGGGATAGGATATTTCTCTGTTTTACTGAGAAATTAAAAACAACACAACACCAGTTGAGATGCAGAAGCTGGCAAAATTCATAAAAAAGAAATGCCTGTGTGCAGAAAACCAGTGATAAGTGCAGCATGCTTTACCTCTAGTAGG
This sequence comes from Aegithalos caudatus, assembly GCA_013389925.1. Classification (NCBI taxonomy): domain Eukaryota; kingdom Metazoa; phylum Chordata; class Aves; order Passeriformes; family Aegithalidae; genus Aegithalos; species Aegithalos caudatus. Next base: position 156,874 of record WEIU01015656.1, read on the forward strand.
AGAGGCTTTTAGGGATAACATTTAGGGACCACTTCTCATAGTCTGTCAGCATCACAGCTGGTGTATTACAGATATTAGTGGCCATATACTTGCATGGTCTTATTAGTGTTCATGGACACACTTCCCATTAACTTACCTCTTATCTCACATGAAATTGTTGATACTGTCTGTTGGTGGTAACAGCTTCCTATGGCAGCAAGTTTCAGAGGTTCGCTACTCACTGTGGAAAGTATCTTCACTCTGATTAAATCAGTCTACTATTGGTATTAGCTTCATAGTGTGTCCTCTACTACTTTTTCAAATATTGCAGGATTTTTATTCCATTTGATCCTGCTTGCAATTCAGCTTTTCACTTCTTTTCTGATACAGTAAACTGATGATATCTCCTTTTTAGCTCTCTACTTTCAACAGAAGGGTCTTAGACTATGCAGTGAGGAGATAGCTGCTCTATCGCCCTGATGATTTTAATTGGTATTCTCTAAGTAGTCTTGAACTTCATTACAAATTTAAAACAAAATTTTTACTCTTGTGCTACAACTAGTATGGCAAGTATAAGAATCTCCTGAACCACCTCAGCAGTAGAGGTGGAAACAAATAGTTCCCTGACTGTCTGCAGTGGTATTATCATCCCTTTTATGCCTTTGTCATCAACTGGTCCCACTAATCACAAGATAACTTCCTGCTTTTGATGTGTTCAAAGAATGTTTTACTATCAGTCTGAGCATCATTTGCAAGTTGCTCTTCAAGTTCTTATGTAGCCCTCCGTATTTCCTGTTTACATTTGAGCTACTTTATTTTATGGGATTTTTCTGTGCTCACTTCAGAAAGGTTTCTGGTGATTTTGTTGTTTTGGGTTTGTTGGGTTTTTTTTATGCTGATCTTCTACCTTTGAAAGATTTCTTTGCTCTCCAGTTGAGACATCTGTGCAGAAGGGTTTTGAACTGCTTTGTTTTCTTCTTGTTTTGTGTCACACACATTACCTAAACATCTAGTATAGTGTATTTCATTCTGTAGGATTTATGTAGACCTCTTGGCCTTTGAAATAACCCTTTGATTTTTTATTTTTTTTTAAGGGAAATGGGGTATTGGGTTTTTCTTTTTTATAATTGCTAATTTTTTTAAAGCCTCTTTTTTTTTTTCTTGAAATTGAATAGTCACAAATTAGATGTTTTTAGCCTTCTCTCTTTTCCTAGTTTTAAGCTGTTCTGTGTGTGCAGAGTTGCACAGGAGTCACTGACTCAGGGATGTTTAGTTAGTCACTGACCAGCCTGTTGTGAGTAGCAGGCTGGAGGGAGAGTCACATTCAAGCGATCTCTGCAGAAAGTCAGATTTACCACTGTCAGAAAGATAGTGAGGAACAAAGTGTCCCTTTAAAAAAAACTATTTTCAAAGAAAGAAAAAAGGGGGGGAAGGGGGAATTGGTTTTGTTTTTGGTAGGAAAAGGTGCTATCTTTGTAACATTTTGGCAAGCCTCCTCAAGGCAGATGAAGAAAACAATCAAGGGGTAACACTGCACATTCTTCTTTGAGGAAAAAATACAATGTCACTTAGAATGAAAATAAATTTTCATTGCTAACATGGGAATTTTTTTCAAATTTACTTTGAAAACTTAGGTTCCTTATGCATACTGGAAGCATAGAACACAAAATCTTTGAAGAGATTTAAAAGCAATGCAAATGTTTTTTCGTATTTTCATTAGAGAAGAGTCTCTGCAGACAAAAGGGCTTTCAGAACATAAAAACCTTTGGTGCTTCAATAAACCAAACTGAGTTTTGCTTGACAGCTGAAAGATATTCCCTGTGGGTCATTTATGCTCCTGTCTGCAGAGTTGATTGAGTAAATATGCAGCAACAAGGAACATTCTTATACCTTGTCTGGCATTTGCTGGTTGATATTTTTAACTTAGGGCAGATACAGTTCGATAATGTAGCTTGCACAGCTTGGTGGAATTCATCAAATACGGAAATGACTTTGATAAATACACCTTGCTGCACCTTCAGTTTTTAGCAGCAAGATTTTAAGTTGAAGAACTTTAAGTGTGGATTTCTGGGAGGATGTTAAATCACCACTGAGGCTCTGGATAAGCAGTCTGTTCCTGAGGTGGAGCTAAAATACTTTAACTGTGAAGTCTACCTGAAAAGTTCATGGAGACTCTTTAGATGAGGTGGCAGGAGATTCAAATTCAGAGGGGAAATTAGAAAGGGAAATGCTTTTTCAACTTAAGCAGATAGTTTCCATGGGTACTAGATCTATGACAAGCCATGCAAGTTTTCCTGATTACTGGCCAGCAGACTGGGGGACAGCTTGGTGGGTGGCAGGGCACAGAAGTGGTCTCCAAGTTCTAAGGACACATCAAAGGGAACTTTCCATTTCTCCCCATTATGGACTGTTTGATTGTCCTTTGAGTGTGACATCACAGAGATCCCTGTGTGTGATAGAGAATCTAAGTTGTCTCATGCTTTCTCTAACCAAATGAAACTCAGTGCAGACATTTGTATTGCTGTTCAAACACTGAAAATCATTTCCACATCCTTATTTCGGACACAGCTTTTATTAGCTGATACATTAGTGATGTTATTAGATCTTTAAACATAGTGATTACATTTTTTTAAGTGAAAAGTCAGAGTCAGCCAATAATGTGTGCTTTGTTTTCTAATAATAATTTTTACAAAGTTGGAGTTGTATTTGCCGTGCTTTGTGATCATGGTTGGGTGAGGAAGTGAAAGATAATGCCAGATACTGAAGTGTTGTTGTCATACCACAGGCTGTAAAGAATTTGGGGTTTGGACAGCTCTGTAATAACACATTGCACATGTCCTGTGTGGGTTGATGTTTGTGCTAAAACCTTTCACTTTTTGAGAATATTTTCATGGATTTACAGCAATTACTCAACTATTTACAAGGGACAAAATGTGACCCTCATTAATCATAACCAATCAAATTCAGCATGTTCAGTCATAAAGATTTCAGCCACTGTTTTCACTGCTTTCATCTTTATTCATATTTTCTAAACGAGTCATGGTTCATAAATTGATATTTACGACTACCATGTGCTGGTATCTGAGAGCTTGGGGCGTTTTGGTTTTGTTTTGGGGTGGTTTTTTTTAATAGACATTTAGTTTAACTGGTATGTAGCCTGGAGAGATGAGCTACTCTAAGGCAGAATTGCTATCTTTCCCCGAAATTAATATTCGCACAAGTAGCAGGACTGACAGCTTCTGGAGATTTTATAGTCTGTAGGAGAGGGAAGAAGAGTGTGGCAGAGGGAGCTTGAAGTGTCTTAGTGTACCTTGGCTCTGCTTTTCAGGGTTGAGGGAAATGCATTTTCTTCAGGTGACTCACACTCAGCCACCTCAGACTGCCTCCAGGCAGCCGGCAGTGTGCTGCAGTTTGTAACTCTTTGAAGTCATTTGCTAAAGAACAACTGAGTCCTCACTCCTGATGCTTTTCTCTGTAGCAGCTGTTAAGCTACAGTAGGAACTTTGATCACAACTAGTGAATTTGTCACTGCAAGCTGCTGCTGGCTCCACTGGTGGTGTGAGGTCTGCATGGCACTAAACAACAGAGACATGCTGTGCTCTGGTGTGTACTTGAAGAAAGGCCATTAAGAGCTGAAATGTCAACAGTGACCCCATGTACCTGTAATAAATGTAAGCTTTGTAATTAGTAGCAAGCTGTCTCAGAGGGCTGCAGATAGTTACTAAGATTAATTTTCACTATGGTGTGCCCAAAGTTCTTCTATGATATAAGGCAACCAGTTAACATTGTCAGGAGAGACTATCGAGTTGCAGCACTTGTAGTCTGATGACAGAGCCAGGCTCCAAGTATCTTGTGGCACCAACTGTCTTTCAGTATGTTTTTCTGGAGCTTACCACACCCTAGGAGAGCAAACAGAATACCTGTAGAGACACACCTTCGTTGTATGTGTCCTTTTGTTCCTCTGCTTCATTTTGCATCAAACCTGTGTAGTAAACATTATTTACAGGGTAAAATAATACCAGTTTATGTGTATATGGATATCTATATAATCTATCTAGATATATATAAATTATAAGTGCTGTAGGTGTCAGGGAGTCAGTAAACACCAGCCTGAAAAGAAAAACCCCACAAAACCACGCTGAGGAGCCCCTGTGCCCATCTGCTTGAGGCTTTCCTCCTGCCTGTGGAAGGCAGGTGGCTCTGGGCTCATGTAAGAGTACTCAGACAAGAGTAGCTGACACTGGAGCACACTTTACCAAAAAGACATTTCAAAAGGCATCCTAGAGCATGTCTAGACTGGAATTTGCAGTTGAAAGGAAAAACTATTATCCTTTGGCTTGAAAAGTGACCCATGGCTTTAGGCATGAGTGATTTTTGATAAATGGCTGGTCGTCCCTCTCCCCGGTGTGGGAGGCAATTGGTTTCCACTGTAAACCTGGACTACAGACAATTTCCTTTGTCATATTTGTAGCAAAGGTAGCACAGACTAATGCAACAGAAAAGAGGGAGCTTCTGAAAGTTTATTCCTTGTCTATTAGAAGAAAGAATCTGAAATAACAATATACCGCTTCAAACTTAAACTTTGAATATATTTGCTAACATCAGGGATCTTTTTTCTCCTATTTTATGAAGTAGCTGTGTTTTCATGGAATACGTATTAGCATGATTTTTGGTATGTTATAAATGTGACATTGATATTGCATATGAACTGTTTTGGTCGAGAGCCATGTTAACTGCCCCATCAATTACACTTCTAAGTACCTGTCACACTAAAAAAAATGTGGCTCTGGGCCCCTTAGGGTATTTCATTCTTTTAGGCAAAGAGTTTTTTGTTTTCACTCACTACTTTTGATCTCCTTATTCTGGAAATATTTTTGCTTGCATTTCATTTTGTGGTGGGGGGGGGTGTTGTGGTTTTGATTTTTTTAATGAGAGAAGTATCTTTTGTGTGGGAAGCATTGTGAGATCCAAAACCCCTCAGGATTCTTAAGGAGGGCATTTAGAATTTCTTATGAATGGGTTACTATTATTAAGGCAGCATTTAATGTGTTAGGTAGAGTCACAAAGTTGCAAAGGTAATTGCTTTTATCTCTTATTCTGTATGTTTAAAAATGCATACCATAGTGTGCAGTGCTTCTGCTAAGAAAATAATGCCATTTCAGCCATGGCCAGGTATATATTTGCATATAATTCTCCCTTAGTATATTCTTGTGCAGAACTACTTTCAAGGGCCTATGACAAAGTATCTATGCCACTTCAGAACACACAGGTGCTTAATTCTGTATGTTCAGTAGAGCAAACATTATTGAAATGAATGTGGTGGAACACAGCTGGAGTTAAATGAACTATTGTTCTCGCAGGGTAGGCTAGATTAAAAACCAAGAAAAAGTTAAAAATCCTGTGTTTTTAATAGCTCCAGCTACAAGCCTGTATCGAGACAAGCAGCTGGCAAACATATGACATTTTTTCCCTACTACAGATCTTCTAAAAATGCATTTCATGTTCACCCAGCCTTGTCTTTCTAAGGGTGGCTGCTGGCACGTCATTCCTGAAGGAAGTGGTTCATCTGTGAAGGTTGTTGGGGGCTGGGAAGGCACCAGTCCTAGTGCCCAGGGACTGGGAGCAAAACACACCCAGGGAAAGCTCAGCTTGTACCCAGCCTCTAATGGACAGGTGTGAGGACAGAAACCTGGACTGATGAATGTTCTTTCCCTCTCAGATAAGCTACCAGCACATGGGAAAATCTCAGTGTTTCCTCTTCTACTTGTGCTGCTGCATTATGATACTGCAGGAGCATACAGCTATATGAGAACCTCATGTAGTCCTGAGAGCCTCTGTGTAACATTACTTGGCTTATACATCTTTTATTATGTTTGGCTGTTGGTGAGAGTCAGATGAAAATTATTTCCAGATTACAATAAAGCAACTTCAAACATAATAAGTGTTGTTAGATCATTGACCGTATTAAAATAAAATTTTAAAAGGCTGTACATCAAGGCTCAGAGAACTGTTTAAAGAAGAAAAAAATGTGTAGCATTATTGCCCTAAACATACTGCTGAACCTTGGGAAAAGATTTGTGCCACGTTTCTTGTGACAGTAACATCACAGAGGATATAAACCAGTCATTGGCACTCTCTCAAGAAACACATCACTGTAATTCATTATAACAATACCACTGTGGTATTTGTTCATAATATTTATGAAAGTTAGGCTATGAAAACAGTATGCACTGACTGTCGGTGGTGATGTATCATTCTGCAAAAGAGAACATACATGACAAAACACTTTAAATGAACTCTAAAAATGTATTGGGGACTTAAAACAATTTGCCTGGTCTTACACACTATGCCAGGAGGGGCTTCCCAGGATATGCTTCTGGATGACCTTTTTGAGGACATATATCAAATAGTCATGTATTTATTATGGTCCCAGTCAGTCTTCAATAGCAATGATGAATGTTGTGTATTGTACTCAGTCATTACAGCTCCATGTAATTCTCTTCTCAGTTTCCAGTTGCTGTCTTTTCTATGGAAAACAGAGTGGCCTGTGTCATGTCAACCCAATAAACCAAACTTTCACCCACAAAGTGTTCTCAGTGGCATAAAGCTTTATCTGACCTGGCAGTGGGTTGCAGATGTCAGAGAGCCTGCAAGGAGGCTTCTGTTCTGCTTCCCGGGTTGTGCCTGGGCAGAGCTTGGGGAACAGCCTGGCTCTCGTGAGCCAGGAGCCTTTACAAACCCTCACAGCTTCCAGTACATGCTGGGATTCACTGCAGCTCTGACGTCAGTGTCAATCTGGATTTCTGGGCACTGAATAAAGCAGCAGACTTACTCTGTGGCTGAGTGGTGCTGATGACATGCCCTTTTTCCTCCTTCCCCATTAGCATTGTGGGGAACATAAGCAGCATGAATGTTCTGATAATTATTGTAACCAGGCCTGGGCTCAGTTCAGTTCCCTGTGAGAGGAAGTCAACAGCCCTGGATAAGCTCAAGAACAAGAGCGGGCTCCATCTTAAAGGTACGGAGTTTGAGCTGAGCACCACTAAGTTTCTACTTGGCAAATACGTGAGATTCCACAGTGGGTTTGGAATGTAATTTCCTAGGAAGGGAAGTAGAACCACAGCCTCTGTCTTCCCTGTCTCTCCAGGAAACCCTCTGACTCTGTCCACTCTAGTTCATTTCTCCCCAGTCACTAGATTGCTTCCTGTGATGGCGTGATGGGAGAGAGATGAAAAGCAAAAGGAAAGGCAGTTGCAACTGATCACCATGCTCAAAACCTCCAAAGAGAATTCAAACTTGTCTGGCAAAAAAAGTGGACAAAACTGAAATGACATTTTAAGCTCAGTTTCCTGCCTTTGCTATTCATTGCAGGAATGCTTAGATTTGAAAACAATAAATACCATCACCGCAGGAAGCCCCAGATTTGAATTGTGTGCGTGCACAGCTGTTTACAAATCATCCATTTTTACTTAGCCACTTCCATCTAAGGTAGTTGTCTCTTAATAGTGAAATGGTCTCTCCAGAAGTGTTCTGCCAGATCAGCTTACTGTTCTGAAAAAAAAGGGAATCTCAATGCTAGTTTTCAGAAGGACTTCTTTTAATAGAAAAGATAAGGTAGATGCCACACTAGACTTACTGTGCTGCAGTCAAGGACTAAAGGTTAAAAACATGTGAATGCAAAAAGGGGGATAAATGGCAAACTTAGATGGAATAAATAAATTATAGGAAAAACAACTAAGACTGGATAGCAGGAAGAGAGAGATTAAAACTGGAACTGAGATGTTTATATAACACTTTGGGCAAAAGATTATATTCTACTGTGTACCTTTAGTTTGTGTATCATTAAGATAAAGCTACAAATCTTTTATCCTTTGAAGCTATTATTATATATTATTGATATATTATTTTTTTGATCTTATGGGCTCTGAGGCTCTGAAAGTATAATCATATTTTGCCACTTTTTTCCGAGTTTGATTAAATCTCATGTCTATGCATTTCCTTAAGTTAACATAGATCATTGGCATGAAAATTTCCTATTCTTTTTCCCTACTGAGTGCATTGTTTATTTGGAAACATTTCCATGAATTAAGAATTGATGTTCAGGTACATGCATTTTAATTATCTTGAAGATGACTGATTTATGCTGGGATTTCACCTCTGCCAAAGGTTACATCAGTGATTCTACCAGATAACATAGACATGTAATTTCAAGCACAAATAACTGTCCAGGTGTATAATGAAGTTTCACCTGCAACACTAAAATCAAGGCCAAGATGAAGCTGGCCAGAAGCTGAGGCTGAACCCTTCCTTTTTATAGGTCCAGAGGAATAACAGGATATTCAGGGCAGTAAGAAACCCAAGACTCCTATTAGCACTGCAGAATCTTTCTCACTGAAATTGTCAGTGTCCTTGAAACAAAAATTAAAAATGGAAACCAGTACACATTTGGTAGCAATTTGGTGCCCATTTGAGCTTTAATCAAGACTTAGTAATCAGTTTATCAACATTACTGATGACTTCAGTTGGAATAATTAATAGAAAATATGGTGTTTAGATTGAAGTGTAAGAAGTCAAAGAAGGATTTAAAAGCAGGATGTAGATTAAAAATAATTAATATCTTCATCTGGCCTAAATAATGGTTGCTTAGTATTTGCATACAACTCAGATAGAAATTCACATATTGGATGGCTTGTAGAGACAGAATATATAAAGTAACAATTAAAATTTTTAAAATGTGAATATGTATCAGGCATACTATAAACCCTCTCCAGATGATCTTATGGGGTCATCCAGACTCTTGAATGAACAGCCAACAAGATTTCAGTATCCTCCAGTCTGAACTGTAATTCCAGGTTTTTAGTTCTAGACCAACTAATCTCCTTTTAGGCATTATTTTCTCAGTCAGTTCCTGATACTGATCTTAGTGATAACAAGCATTTTATTTTTGCATAGCAGAGAGACAAGGATACTTTTTATACTGTATAAATAGCTGAGGCTGTGAAGAGTTCTGTGTCAGTGGAGAAACCTATGGATGCTGCTGTTTATTCTGAGTATCAATAGACATTTGGAAAAACAAAAACTTAGAAAGGGGGGAGGACTTAGACAGGATTTTAGTGTCGAAAGCATTCCCAGCTCTGACCCACCAGAACATCCAGCCATTGCAGAAACAACAAATTTCTTAGGGAGTGTTTTGTAAGCCATATCATCATAGAAATCTCTTGACCTGCAAGAATTGATTACTTCATTTTCCATTTCCAGCTCAGAGGGAGGTTTGTTTTGTGAATGGGGAGAGTCGTTGTTACTTCTGAGCTTCATGTTTTCAAATCACTTTTCCTCTGATGTCTTTGACCAGTCGTGAACTGGGCAGTTGGCCATAAAGCAAGTTGTGTGTGGTTCTTCATCTCCATACATGCTCTTTTTGAAGGTTACTTTCTCTCCTTTCTAATCTCTACAATAATTTATAACATTTCTTCTTTAAACATTCTCCTTTCTTAAATAGCAAATTTTATTTCTTGACCTCCTCTGTATGAAGTGCAAAGGACAGAAAATAAGGTTTTCCAGCCAAATGAGTGTTCTACATCAAGCTGAATTCTAATAAATGCCTACAGTTTGTAATTGATACTTCCAAGATGTTCTCAAGGAATTTTAAACAATCCAGAATTTAATAGCAATCAACAGAATCGAGACAAAGTGAAACTATTATGCTGAATTTATTGAAAAGCAGGGTTTAAATTGATGCTGCATATTATTCATTTTGACAGTTGCAAATTCACATTAAAGATAGCAGAGACCAAAAGACAGCAACTAGAAGAGGAAATGCTAATTTATTGCTTGCAGAGAAACAACTCTAAAGCTAAGCTGTTGAGTTAAAATTATTAAATACTTTCCATTTCCAACGTACCCCTGATCCACAGAACCCCCAAAGCATATTGCAAATTATAAATACAGTTTTAATTTCCTATCATGGCAGGTGATAGGCAAATGTCTCAGGAGTAGAAATGTAGCAGACATCACTCAATAGCAACCCTATGCAAAGACAAAATGAACAATTATTTTTAAGCAAAATGACATTGCTAAAACACATGTCCTTATCATACTATGCCACTTGCATTAGAAGAATGGGGAATGAAGAATTCCAAACTCAGTTCCTGGGTGTACATACACTACTTGGTGCATAACTTGAGACAAATCACTTCATTTCTTATGCCTCACTACAGAAATGGAATAATGCTGTCTAAATTCAGTGGTGGTGTGCTGATGGCAAAAGAATGATAAAGTGTATTTCTTCTTGAAAGAATTGTATCTCAGTGTTTGGGAAGGTTGAAGTATTACAGCTCTAAGAATGCTCTGAAATATTATTTTAAATCATTCAAGTGTTAGAAAGCATGTAAACTGTAAATACAAATTACTACATAATTTAGAAATTTATAAGCAGAGGGATGTAAGGCTGGCGTTTTGCTAGGCAATAATTTCAGTTTCCTGTACAAAAATAACATCACTTCCCATAACTGACACTTTAGGGAGGTTTGTTTACGTGGGGAGGTTCAGCAGGGGATTTTTAAACCACTAAATCTCTGATGATATTACTCTTTAATGAACAACTGTTAGATGCAAATACAGAGCTTTGTTGAAGAGAGGGTTATCAACTTTCTAAAACCCTTGAACCTGACTTAAAGTCATAACTTAAAGGCCTGATGAGGCAGGGCAAACCATTCTGGTGATACCATGCTTCCAATGTTCCATTTCCTGAGTGTGTGATTTGATTCCTGAGGTACAGTGTCGATGAAAAATCCTGAAACTCCCTTTTCTCCCTGTGGTGTACTGAACAATCTCCTAACTGCTTCTGAATTGATTGACATTGTTGCTCCAGCTTCACTCTGATGTCTGTTCCACCTAGCAGGTGTCAGAATGTTACCTGGAGAGCAGTAAGGAATGGGGCAGTTCCTTGGAAACCTGGGAGGGTTCCTCCTTTCCCTTGGGAGTATTTAGAGGTACTATGCTGAAGACTGGGGGGTTGAGTTGGCAACTTTTATTAATGAAAGGAGTTACAGAAGCTGTCATTGGAAAAGTTCAAATATTACACTGCTCAGGCACCCTAATACATGTGCAGTAAGGCATCAGAGAAGTTTACAGGGATGGTCCTGCATGGCCACAAAGCTGAGACTGAATTCCTCAGACCAGCATCTTCTCATGGGATTGGGAGGATACGACTGCCAGAGTTGGCTCAAGTATATTGCTAAAAATAGGCTGAAGCACTTCAAAAATTAATGAGCTGTATGAGTTTAGGACTACTGAGATTTATAGGCTAATGGATAACTATCAGAAGGAAATTTAGAGCCCTTATGTCTCTCTTGGCTTACACTGATGTAAATCAGGATTAGTTGCACTGAAGTCACTTGACTTACAATAATGTAAGTAGGAAGAGATTGGGGAATTTATGCTCACTTTGCAGTAACACACAGATAGAATTAAGTCATCTTTTTGGAAGTGAGAAATGGGTCATTTCTGAATCATTTTGCAGAGATTTAAGAGTGGCAACCAGATGCTTCCTTCAATGCAGAATTTAGATGGGGGAAAAAACAAGCATTTTTTTGCCTGACTCCACCAACCGTGGCTGCTGTGGTGGAAGATTTCCCTGAGCTTCTCTGCCATGGAGGAATGAAAGGCAAAGCTGCAGGCAAAACATAACATCAGCAGTCAGGGTTTTGTAGCTTCAAATCTGAGGTCAGGAGAGGAATTTCCTTGGTGGGGAACCTGGTGGGTGCTGGTGGAATGGAAGTGAGGTGGTTTGAAGAGCAGCTCTTTGCACCTGCCCATCCTGAGACTGCCCCAAACACACAAACCTTCATTGCCTCCTCACAGGGTGGAGCAGCTGTGTGCCAGGAAAAGATAAATAGGAACTAGCTCATTTACTCCTCTGCTTCTGCTTGGAGAAAGGTGCTTTTGGGGAGTAAATTGGTGGGGGTGTAACCTGAAATTCTGCAGTTCTCAAAAGGAATTCTCTGTTGGTGTTCAAGCCTGTAGGTAAACTTCTTAGTTAAGCGTGAAAGTCAGAAATAAAGCGTGCCATTTTTAAGTGTTCCAAAGCATAAAATATACTTCAAACAATGTTAAGAAGCTGACTTAGAAAATCCTCAGTACCAAAGTAAACTTAATTTGTCATTCTACTCTTATATATTTGGGGTGTTTCAGATTTGTGACCAAAAAGCAGCCTTAATCCAGATTTTTCTTGTTATTTGGTCTGTGTGGCTTAAATACGGATTTTTTTTTTTAATTATTGTTAAGTATGAGACAAACTATTAATCCATTAGTGAAGATATTGATATTCTCAATGAAGCTCCCTAATATCCTTCAAATATTGATTTAATATTATTATAGCATGGCCAAATACTCTATTACTCTATCTAAATTAACATTTTTTCAAGATATATTTAGGAAGGAAATGTGTGTTTATTGATTGTATGAATGAAATTACTTTAATTAAGGAAACAGGCCTACTGCCAAAAATGGCATGCATGATTATTAGTGCAGGATGCTTCCCACAACAGCCCAAAAAGGCATCATCAAAAGCAGATGCCTAAATTAGTTACGATGTACATCCTGGCCAGACAGATGCTTCAGACTCTTGGCCACTTGTAGGACAGATTCTCCTTCCTTTGAAAGCAAGCCAGGGCACAGTAACACTTTAAGTTTTTCTACCAACCATAATTAAAGACTTTTCAACCTTAAATTAAATATTACTTCAGTGAAAGCTTGATTCTCTTTAGAGTTGACATGGGAATTTCCTGACAATGCCCTAGTTTAAATTAGTGCTTGGAGTAGAGTATATGAGATTCTAAAAAAGTGTTGAAGTTTCATCTTTTTGCCTGAAAATACGGGTTTAAAAAGTGATATCAGGAATAACTACTGAAGAGGAAGCATCAGTAGTGCTTTGGTTTATTTCATAGCAGCATTGTAGTATTTTGACTTGCTTCAACTGCATGTAGCCTGAGAAGTAGTTAGAAGCCCAGTATGGAATTGCAGGGCCATTGCTACTTCATATGACAAAGAGGAAATCATCAAAAATGGTCAGGAATTTGCAGTTTTGTAACTTCACGTAAGAATGTGGTTTTGGGATGTTGTGTAACTGAGAAGTTACATGTACTTTCTGAAGCCAGTCTCCATGCATTTTCTGAATACCAACCTGGTAGTTAATGGGGTCCTATATTCACTGAATCTTCCTCTAGTGCCTGGCAATAAAAAATATTTCAAATACAGACTTTATGGAATTAAAAAATACAGCCTCCAAAGCCAAACCTCACAGCTGAGGGTCTTAAAAACCTGCAGGTGGAACTTGAAAGGGAGAATCCCATCACAGCAAGGGATCACTGTGAGTCCTGGGATCACTGATCCAGGGATGTCTGGGCAGCACAGGTTTCCTGCACCTACCTTTGCCTGATGTGACAGTGGAGTCCCAGGAAGCCTTGTGGCCTCGTTGGGGCTTTGGCCTGGGCTGTAATCAGGATAGAAAGAGACACTCACTGCTCAGAAAGAGGCAGGCTTAGCTGTGGTGCTGGTGATTTGGGCTGTGGCATGTTCAGCTCTGCTGCACTCTTTTCTTCTTCCTCTGCTGGGAGCTGGTTGTTTGGGGAAAAGGTTTGGTAGTTGACTTCTGCCTGCATTGGGGAACATACATGTATATGAGCTGTGTGGAGGAGATAGTTAGGGGCTCTGTTATGGGATTTATTTTAATTATTTTTTTGCAACCCAGCAATCATTTAGGAGACCACAAGCTGTTTGTACCCCAGCCAGAGGAGAGCACTTGTCAGGGAAGGAGCCTTGTCAGTCAATCCAGCTTTCTGACAGCCAGTAAAAGTACATCTGCCTGTGTAGCTGGGAATAAGTGTGGTTCATGTGCAAACCATGCATGTGAGAGGAAGTGTGTGGAGAGGCTGTAGCTCTGCCTCCAGTGCTGGTGGGCAGTGTGCACCCTTCATCTCACACTCCAGCACAGTCACTGTCAGAAGTGAGCCTAACCTTGGGATGGTAAAATTACGTCTGAGGAGCCTGCTTAGCCTGGGCACCTGAGATTTCTCCAAGTCCCTGACCTGACCGCAGCAGTCATGTTTATTCAACCTTCCAGATCAAGATTTATAATTTGCCTTCAGTGTGAAGGGGAGCATCTACAGACATTCCCACCTTCTGCTCTGTGTGTTATAGATGTACCCCTACCAGCAGAAAAAAATTCAGTGTAAAGTGCCTAGTTGCATGCCATGGGAAATGGAGGAAGATTTCTTCCAATGTTCCAAATGGAAAGCAAAAATGTGTTTCTTCTGGCCTTTTTAAAACAAAAACAGAAATAAGATATTCCTTATTCTTGCTAGGTAGACTGGGACTAGCCATGGGAAATACTGAGCTTTCAGGACTTAAAAACTAATCCCACTCATTTTTAGTAGAGCTGCTTTAAGCAATAGATCCTCTCTTCAAGGATTAGCTGTACAGCTCCATTTGCTGAGCTCTGCCCTGTAGGGTTCTTTGTGTGACAGTGTGAAAATGCATTGCTGAAGTTGACCTTCTCTGCTCTGGCAAGCACCCTTTCTCTGCAGCCATGAGGTTTTGGAATCCTCTGTGCACACTGTCAGGGGATAATGGCTTCAGCAGCACTTATGGGATGACTTAAATAATTGTCACTCAGTCATTTTTGTAGCCACTCTATGTAAACGCCAATAAAATCTTTCAGCCATCCTATATAACTATAATGTGTCTGTATTGTAGCTGTAAATACTGATTGGGATCTTAGCACAAAATGTTTGCTGACACACATAACACAAATATGTCCCTCCTATGAAAAAGTATCAAATATCATAAAGACACTTGCAAATCCAGCAACCAGTAGCCAGTATTTATTGACGATTTGGCATATGTTTGTTAAACATACTCATAAGCGTTGAACAAAGACTGCCTCAGGGGTCCCCAGATCAAGACACAACCAGCAGCTGCTTCTGCTTAAATGACTTCAGCAGTTTAAAACCATAGAGGACTGAGTGCTGTAGTACACTGAGACACCAGTAAGGGGAACCCTTTTTGCAGTAAACCTTCAAGCTTTTACTGCTTTGGTGGAGCGTGTGGTCATAAAGATAACGTGACATTTTGGTTCCAAAAAAATTATGTTTAATCAGAAGATGAACAGAGATAAGCAGTTTAAAATGAAATCTGAATTACAATTTCAAATCTACTTCTTTTTTTTTTTTTTTCACTTCTCAATGAAATTAAATAGGAAATGTGAATGAACGTGCACAAGGCAGGCATTAACCCTTACAGGAATGTTGAAGAAAAGGAGGAGAGTTGATTTTGACAACTGGCTTTAAAACAATATAAATCAAATCACTCCAGTAAAGTGGCTGTCATCAGGCATCATTTTAGCAAGAAAAATAAATGGTGGATTTATTGCTTGAAATTATGTCATCATAAGTAAAATTTCATTTGTGGCCAAGACTTCTCACTTCAAAAATGTCATTTTGAAATTCAGGCATTAACATTTGAATATTCTCAAAAGTTATAGCTTTCAATAAGCACACAGATGAATCTTAATGCTGTAGAAAAACTCCTGAAACTGTTGTAATTAATCTGTGTTGCTGTACTATAGATGTGATGTCAGGAGAAAACAAGTATGCATGTGCTGTTTACACAATATCCAAAATCTTTAACAGTCTTTAACTGTTGTAGAAGGTATATTTTTATATTGCCCAGACAAAGAAACACACTTTAGAGAGTTGAATGGAAATTCAGTATTTACTTGGCTAAATAACCTAACTGTAGTTTTTCTTACCTCAAATGAGCAATGCTGGAAGTGATGTGATGGATTGGTCTGCAGGAACTCCCCTTCCCATCCAGTGTAGGCATTTCCATTACAGCTGACCTGGAAAAAACTTCTGTCTGGTCAGCTTTACTTTCTGTCTATGAAGTAGCAACTAACTTTATGAAACCACTGAACATATAGACTCAGTACCCCCATCAGATCTCTAAATAAACACCACTGTAAACCTAAGCCAAAGTCTCTGCCATGCTTTTCTCAAATGGCCTTTGCTCTAGACTGCTAATTAGCCTCTCTCTAACTTTGAATACTCCATAAATGCACTCTGCTGATTGATAGTGCATCAATATTAATTAATAATTTACGACGCTGGTGGAATTTTCTTCCACATGTAATCACAGCTGCAGCTCCTTCTAAACCTTTCTTTAGCAAAAAAGGAGGAAAATAATTTTACTACATTCACCCTATGGTGTTTAATCTCCCCTTTGGTATATCTGCAAATATTTGGAAAAGCGTGTCTTGGATACTCCTGAAAATTTGTATGGTTTATATGGCAATGTACTTCCATCTAACAAAGTGTGCTGCTGCTCCTAATTGGAACTCCTGTAGCGTGCTTCATGTTTTATTTATTCTCACAGTGCATATGTGAAGAGCTCCAAAGGATCTGTACTCTGTTAGGATCTGCAAGTCTGGCTTCCTGACAAAGGCCCTGTTGGCTTTCCCACTCTAACCCATGGGTCAGGGGGATGTGCAGCAGGAGAGCAGCTCTGCCCAGGTGGCCAGGGGCTTGTCAAAGTCATGGTTCTGCCAAAAACGCAACTTGTTCCCAGTGTAGATAGTGGCAAAATTCACAGATATTTTTGAAGCTGTTTATGATTTTTATCACCATCAAAAATAATGTAGTTCATAACAGAAATAACAACTTCTTTTAAGTGTACTCTAATAAAGCAACAGGTGCTCCTTAGGTGGCAGAGAGTAGCCCAAATGCATTAACTGCAATTCCACACTGATCATGAGTCACTTCCAAAACACATCTTTGTTTCGTGGGAGTCTCTTTGTAGTGCCATATAATCAATTTTATGTAAAAGTTACTCCCTAAAAACTTACATTCAGGCCAATATCTGCTTTGTAATTAAGCAGTCTCAACACAAGCAAAAAGCTAGACCTGAGAGATGAGTGATTAAGAAGAAAAAGAAAAAATGTACATTCCAACTGCATTTGGATGTAGTGTACTGTGCCTGTCACTCAACTAATCTTATCTCTGTAGTCTCCCTTTTGTGGGGAAGACCTGATGATTTGCAATTCATTCTTGTTGCAATTCATTCTCGTTGCAATTCATACTGCTCAAAGCTTATACAATAATTCTCTTTTCCAGGTGGCTGTCAGCACCTGCAATGTTGCTGAAACATCCCCAAAAGAAACTGCCTTTGCCCAAGACAGTATGAATCTGCAGTTTTTGGTGACAAGCTTGCATTGATTTTGTTTGTGCTGTTTCTCTGTTTTCTGAATGAGAATCCAGTAGACAGCACTAAGCACACCAAAGAAAAACCTTCCTTAGAGTAAGTTTTACAAATATGAACTATTTAAATATAATAAATTCAGTGTATACTCCTAAACAGTGTTCAAAATACACACATATGTATTTAATTGACATTAATATTTTATCTTCAAGGACAACCTCTTTGAAATGCAAGAACAGCCATTCTGATCTGCAGGAGTCTGACTGATCTGGCAAGATAACTGTGTGAATGTGGGGAGAGCAGTGGATGTGGTCTGCTTTGGCTTTGGCCTCTGTCAGTGTCTCCTTATTATCCTTGTTGGGGAAATGGTAGCTTTGCCCTGAAGAAATGGATGTTAAGGCAAGAGGAAAATTGGCTGGCCCACCAGGCTCCAAGGGCTGTGTTCAGAGGTGCAAAATCCAGCTAGCAGGTGTTGGCACAGAACATTGGACATCTCTAACAGACAATGGCAGGGAGGGCATGATCTGCCAGTTTGTGCATGACACAGAGTTGTGGGAGAAGTCCAGATTCTGGAGCACAGGGATGCTCCCCTGAGGGACCTTGACAGGCTGAAGCAAGGCCAGGCAGGGACCTCAGGGTTTCAGGCAAAAGCAATTCCTTGCAAGTAGGACAAAATAGTCCCAGGAGGCCATACAGACTGGACAGGGGGAGCAGTGTTGCAAAAAGAAAGGCTTGAAGATCCCAGCTGAAAAGAAGCTGAAAAGCAGACAGCAGTGGGTTTTTATGATAAATAAGGCCAACAACGAACTGCTGCCTTCGTAGCAGGATTTTAGCCACATGCACAAGAGCAGAGATTATTCCCACTGCTCAGGGAATGGGTGGGTGTCCCATGTTTTGGGTTTTCTGGATGTTGACGTGCTGGAATGAGTCCAGCAGAGCCCCTCAGGGTGGCCTCTGGAGCAGCTGACACACAAGTCAAGGCTGAAGGCTTTGTAGCCTTCAGGGAAGAACAGGGAGCAGGGCTGTTACTGCTGCATGTGGCAGTCAGAGCCTCTGGAGAAGGCAGACTCTTCTCAAAGGCACACAGTGATACAACCAAAAGGCAACAAATGCAAGTTGTGACGTGTGAGGATTTTACTAGATATTAAAAAAAAAAAAAAAAAAAAAAATTCACTGTGATGATGGTTAAACACTGGAGTAGGGGCCCAGAGAGGAAAAGTCTCTTTCCTTGGAGGCATTCAGAGCTTGACAAGACAAGGCCCTGAGCAAACCCATCTAGTTGGACTTGTTTAGAGTACGAGACTGGATCAGATGATGTCCCAGAGGTCCCCTCCAACTTGAACTGTTCTATGATTCTGTGATATTGCAACAAATTCCTTACTAAGTATTGACAGAATCAGTCAATATTACTCTGTTAGAGCCATTTACAAGGCATTTTGTCACAGATCTATCTGTCTCCATACTATAGATTAATGATGTTTTCATTATCAGACTATGTCTTATAGAGGAAGCAGCTATCTCTAAAATGCACTCTATTCTTTAAAACAAGAATCAAAATAAATAAGCCAAGAATAGGCTCCAGCTTTAATGTTAATTTTACTAGCGACAGTGAGGATGAACTCAGCCTAAAATATTTTTCCAGTCAAAGCAGAACAGGACTGCACAGTGAGAGCAATCCCATCAACATTGAAAACATAATCAGCATTCAGGACTTCATCTTAAAATATCCATTTGATAAAGTGTGAGTATTGTAGGTTGACATGATATTTTGAATGAGCTTTAAATGGTGTCAGGCATCTCTGTGCATTTGTACCATATCCCTGTAGAGACATTACAGTGTTGATACATCACAGCACTTGCACATTTGCTATTTACTAGTGACTATGTAATTTCCAGTTTGTGCAGTGCTGCATTTTTGTCTGCAGAAGGTGATTTACCTCCCCAGCACTGTAGGTTTCAACAAAAGAAAGAGAAAGAAATGTATTAAGAATGTGGGTTAGTGGTCAGGTCTCCTCTGCGTCTTGAAATAACGATATGCTGCTTCTGGGCCAAAGCAGGAGTATAATCACTACAATGTTACTGGAGAAAGTCTGTCATCTCTTGCACTGGGCTGAAGACAGATGACCATATGTATCAGGCTGCTGAGTGTGAAATTCTCTCTGGTATGAAGATATCCTAAGAGTTGGACATAATAGGATTTGATAAAGAGAAAAGCCCTATGTGGCAGAAAACATATTGTGAGTTCCAGACTATCCTGTATGCCCAAAGAAGGTTGTATGCCCAAAGAAGGTGTGGGAGTTTTCCCTCATAACATTAACATAAACTTTGTCACCTGTATAGGAAATATATCAAAAGGAAAAAAAAAAAAAAAAAAAGTAACATTTTTAGAATGTGGCTGTACCAAGATAAATTAAAAAGTCCTAAAAAGTTATCAGATTTTATACTAAAAATAAGCAGTCTATTGGATTTTTACAAAGGGGAAGTTTAAGCCCTCTCATGTCATCTAGATCTTTGTAGAGTGTTAAAAAAACAACCCTGCTTATACTGACTGTGCCTTGGATGGTGAGAATGCAGACCTTTGTTGAGTTTCCCTGGTTCTCACAGACTTTCCAGGTAGGAGAGTTTCCTCTTCAGAAACACATGGAATTACATAAAGTGATCTTTAGATTTTCCTTTTCACACTGGTCCAGGAACACCACAACAGCTTGCCTTGCTCATTTCAGGGTTCAGTTCTGAAGGACTACTCACACAGGGTTGATCTTGGCCATAATGGTTGTGTGCTGGTCTCCAGAAAAACTGGTTGAGCAACCTGGAAACTCAACACTACTTTAAGAGGAGTTAAAGCTGTGTGCTGGTATTGGCCTATATGAGAATCAGTTCTGATGCTTTTCCTGGTTGGATTCCCTGCAGATTACATGAGAACAGAGAATTCCACAAAAAATTATATGTAAAATGAATATAGATCATAACTCACTGAATGCCAGTTTGCCAGCACCCTATATCGTGGATTATCATGGAATATACTCTTTGACTTCTGTGACAGCAAAAGTTACAAATTAATTTCATATTGGCCAGAAGGCATCTGTCCTCTTCTTTATAGGAGAGGAGCCTTTATCGAAAGACTGCTTAACAGAGCCTTAATTAAGGCTGTTTTAGTTTGGTATACATCTAGTGGAACAAAGATATAAATGTGAAATTTGGTTATTTTCTCTGACTCATTTTCCCTTTTCCTGATGTGTCTCTAGGTCAGTAGGCAGGCTACTTGGCTGGGGTGACGGGAAGACTGTGTGTGATTGGGAATGACAGCTCAGGATCCTACTGAGTGGGCTTGAAACACCAAGATTGATACAAAGGTGTCAGTGCACAAACTGCCAGCAGCCTGTGGGTGTGTGGATTTTGGTATGGTAAGCTACAGTGCAGGCTCTTCATTCCAGTGAAACATCCAGTCAGTATTGCCCACAGTGGGATACAAGACATTCTCAAGAATGTGTGTTTTTGTTGCTGCATACCAAGGCTGTTCACCACAATGTGATCTCTTTACAAAAGTGAAGGGTGAAGTTTGGGAAATGCACCTGTGGCAGAAATTCCCGGGCCAGAGTGGACAGACGGAGAGTCCCAGAACGCAGGAGTGTAACTGTGAGTTCCCACATCACAGCTCATGGGAAGTTAAAAACACTCCTTTCTTTGTTTTCTTTAGATTATTGGGTCAGTAGTATTCAAAGGATATGTTGTGCTTTCGGTACCTATTTGCCCACAGGAAAGCCATGACTTTTTTAATGGGTTCTTTGGTGCCAAATGCTAATTACAAGACTTTAAGCGTAGTGTGCCTTTTTCCTTTCATCTTCAAATATCCCAGTATTTGTAAAGTATCGAGTCAGCTGCTATGTTTATGGACCAAGGGCTGGGCCATAGTGCACTCCCCGGAGCTGGCAGGAGCTGGGATGTGGAACATCCCCGTGGTGCGGGTCCCTGCTGGCCGCGGGGGCTCCTGGCTGTGCAGCCCTGTGCCGCCCGGCCCGGCTCTGCCTGCAAAAATCGGGCAGAAATTTCTGCTTGCAGAAATCGGGCTGGCTCCGGAGCTCTGAAATAACATCCAGGGACAGCGATGCTGGTTGGATTTCTGCTGCTGGAGTGACAGGGAAACAAAATGGAGGGGAGGGAGAGCACAGAGGGTGTGGGAGGAGGGTTAACATCGAGAGACAGGGGATGGAGAAAAATCAGACAGCAGAAGAAAGGGAAGGAGCTGAGAGAGGTGGGCAGAGAGCAGCACAACAGCGGTAGTGGGAATAAATTGGAGCATGAATAAAAACTCCCTTGCTAATTGCACGGGGAGGTGGAGGGTGAAATCCAGCAGGAAATGGTACAAGTGTCTTTGTGGCAAGAGTGAGGGGGATAATTAATGGGGATTTCTTGAAATAGGAAGAGGAAAACTGACCTGCTCCAAACAAAGCAGGGGAAACTGGGATGTATGACAATTTCTAGTTCAAGTTTTCCTTACAGGTCTGTCAGTATGGACTATTTCATGCTTGGCAGTATCAGTAATAACAAAACTAAGAGTTCAAAAATCACAACTCTAGCCCTTCCCAGATACTGAAATTTACTTTAAAGTAACATATTTTGGGTTCTCTTTGCATTCTCATGGTTTTGATGCCATATATACTTGAACCCTGTTTTCGTGGAACTACAAAATAATGTCAATATTTGTCTCTGTTCTTCAAGAAATCCCCAGAGTTTAAGAACGGAATGTTTACGAATGCACCACAACTGGTAAAAAAAAAAAAAAATATATATGAGTTGGTATTTCACTGAACTGTGATTAATATGGACCAGATTAGGTTAGATGAGAACTCCTGTGGTCCAGGAGTATTTTATCATCTGTATATTTGATGGGACACTGAAGTGGGTCTGTTTCCTGTTTAATATGATGCTGTACCTTGCCACAAGGGTTACAGAGTGCCAGAGGACTTGGCAGCTCCTCTCCCTGAGGAAGGGAGGCAGTGAGCCAAGACTGAGGAGGAGTGCCCTAGAAGTTAAAACCGTGAGTGAGATAAGGGGATACAATCACAGGATAATCATATCATGGATGGATAGTAATACAGCTTTCCTAATCCATCTTATAAGTGTGGTAAGGGAGTGCTACCTCTACGGGGTTTTTGAAGTTAACACGATTACACTGCCAAGATATTCATCTGCAATTATATCTTGTTTTCATGACGTCTTTTAATAAAAGAGTGACTGTCCAGCTCTCCAAGGTTGAATACCCTCACACTGGACTGCTCCATTATCATCAGTATTTCCATTCCCTTAGCTTGAAGATGTTCCTAGAATATTAAGCTAAATAGGTTAAAAACACAAGTAAGCCAGAAAGTTAAAAATGGTCTTTAACTGAAACTTTTACTCACTGGTGAAGCTTCAGCTGGATGTATTTTTACCAGTAGCTATATATGTAAGGAATAACTGTTCTAGCTGTGTAATGCATACTTGGGACATCATACGAAAATAATCTTTTGTTTGGAAAGCACTTTCTACTATAGATACAGAAGCTCATCACTATAATAAAATACTCTAAATAAAGGAGCCCTTTTTAACACTTGTACTAGAACATTTGTCATGATAAACTTCATTTCTGGACAATATAGAGACTGACTGGTGACACAGGTAAATAATGGCAGGAGTGAAAGACCTTTAGAAGCTTCTCTGCAGCCTCTGCTGTATGTGACAGGAGAATTTTTTCAAGGTACATACCTAGAGGCAGGGACATTTAAAAATAAAACAGTGCAAACCCCACCCAAACCATGCACTGCCCTACATGCACACTTCTTCAAGAGAGGAGAGTGAGGCAGAGATGATGGATGTTAGTCTTGTCAGTTAATGTGCTACTCAATGGAGTTTGGATGCTATGGGGATGAAAGCAGCTTAAGAGCTTCTATAGACTATGAAAGAATAATTCTATCACTGCCAAAGCATGTAACACCTGCTCACATAGGGGTTCTGACATCAGGAAGAGATTTTCAGCAAGGTCATAAGAAAGCTTCACATTAGGGAAGCTTAGATAAGGTGATTTAAAAAGTCATAATAAAAGCAGATTAAATAGAAAATCAAAATTAAAATTGATTATCGATGAAATTTATGTAGAAAATAAGCTAAATTAATCTTCCCCAAATGAAGAAACATCCAACACCAAATACTTTAGTAGAATAAGCCATCTTTAATCAGTTAATAGAAAACAATTGACAATGTGTTTTGGTCTATCTCTTATTTACTAGTATTTATGTACTTGACCTTGCAAGCTCTTTTTTTAAGTACATAGTTTTTATAAATATGCCTGGTACCAGAACATACAGTGGAAAAGAAAGGACCAGCCACTCCTATCTGCAGTAGTAGCCATTGACTGTACCACAGTATTCAGATGCAATCCTGCTCTGATGCTGCTTGGAGAGAGTCTGTTGGGAAATGGAGCAGAGAACTCTTTAATCATTCAGATGAGGAAGAGCCAGAGGAAACAGAATCTAAACTTTTCATATGGCAGAAAAATATTCTGATGTGTGAGCTGTGATATATCTAGGGAGTGTGAAAACAAAGGGACATACAAAATGGAAAATCTATGGTGGTTTCTTTTTCAAAGACAGCATAAGCCTGTTCTCCTCAGTACTTCCAAATGATTGGAGGTAAGTGGCCTCTGTTCAGCATGTTGGTGCTGGGACACCCATCCAAAGGTGGCTGTTCCAGACACTGAAGTTCCACGTATGAATTTGAAATACCAGATCAGATCATCCTACCCTTCAGTGTCATACACTCTTTTGGTTCCAGCCCTAGTGCTCTGGGAGTTTAAACGTCCTTTTTGTTTTGGCAAAACTCTTACATCTGTTTCAAATTACACAGGAAGATGATAATTTCATTAAATGCTTCAGTTAGATTTATAGAGAGTCCTAAATGCACTTTGTGACTGATACTGGACATTAATTCCTCTAGGTTTTGTTTGCAGCAAAGCTCACGCTGTTATTACTCTCTGGTCAAAGGTTACACTTCCTGCTCTCTATCAATGCAGCCAGCATGTAAAGTGTCTTCAGATATTAGTCAGATCACCATGTCACAAGAACCATACTAGTGAGGACCTGCCTGTGGCTATTAGCAAAGTTACATCTGCATTGAGATGTGTTTGAGTCTTCCTCGTACTGGGCACTAACTCCGTACTTTCCTAATTTGAGAAACTGTGGGAGTCTTTTTAATATACCTGTCTACTCGTTCAATCATAATCAACTGTTGTACAGGTAGCCCATATCCTAAATTCTAGAAACTTTTGTAGCAGTAATCCCCTTAGTAAAACCTACAGAATAAGGAAAAGTGTTCCAGGACTGTCTGGCAGGGCACTGAATGCCTTCTGGTAAGGCAATAGACTGTAAGTCTGCCAGAGCAAATGATCCATAGCCATGGGAGGTAACACTCCATGCTGACTCCAAAAGAATTATTTTTAAAGTAGCCACACATGATCATTTGTCTTTTCTACTTGATCTAGTCCTTTTCTTATTCTTCAGCTGTAAGAGTTCATTGTGACAGAAACCCCATGTGTTTGAAGTACCAGAGAGAAGATTCCCTGGAGTTGAGCTACAGTTCTTAGACATCTGTGTAATCTCAGTTCATGTGTCTGGGGTGGTTTGAAATATTGTCCACTCTAAAGACCACTTGTGTCAGCAGGCCAATGCTCTCACTGTACCTTAACTTAGACCCTCTTGAAAAAAACAGCATCTTTCTGTATTTCCTTCTCTTTTGCATCCCTGTCCAAGCTGGTGTGCCACTCTTTGTGATGGGTTGTGAAGAATATCTCCTCCTTCTATCCACACACGTTCTTGCTAAGTCCCTTTGAGTATATAATCAGTCATGACAAAATGTAATCTTGCATGGAGGTGGTGGTATTTCCCCTTTCAAAGAACTTTCTTTAAGGTAACTAGATGAACCACTCTGGGCCCATCCACTCCACTAGACCCCTGGCATTCTTCATCCCTATTTTCATAATTGTTTCTTGAGATAAACCCTCCAAACTTACATGATTCCCCTGGGCAAAACTTTGAAACTCAACTAATTTAGCAGAGTGAAATTTAACTTGCTGAAGGAAAGGATTATTAATTTGTCCTGTTTCCTTTTGTTGGGTTTTCATTTTTCTTATATACAAGTCACAGATCTATGTGCAAAGGATGAGGGAATGGAATATTACTTTCAAATATCTGAAATGTATACATTGAAATGTAAATGTTGAAATGTAACACTCATTTGGTCATTGGGTTTTTTGGGTTTTTTTGCTTTTTCAAGTTCTGTATGTTTTTGTTACAGTTTTGCTGATCCCAGACATCGTTGTTGACATGACCAGATCACAGACACCTGGCATTCGGATAGCAGCTTAAAAAAAGAAAGGACTTTATAGAAAACTATGAGAAATCATTATATTTTATGGAAAATATTTTTGGAGATTGTGTTGTGAACTGAAGCCCTGAAGTCTGTTCTTAGTAGTGATGCTGCCAGATGAACATGCTTATTGGTGCAGTAGCACACACCCAAGATCCCAGAGAGTGAACCACAGGACACGTGGACATACATGTCACTGATGCTCTCTCTGTGATGATGATGCCTTAGGATCTTAGCTTTTATATTTTTCATATATTTATAATCTTGCAGTTCTTTATTGTTTAACTCTAAACTCCATATAGAGTGTTAGCTACTGGACAGCAAGGACACCTCACTGCCTCAGGCCCTGAAAAATGTAAACAAAAGTGAGTTGGGGGGGAGCAAACTTGGGGATAAAACCTGTGATTGGAAAGTTAATCCCCAATATGCAAATGGACCAAACAAACAAACAAACAAAAAATGAAAATCTGTGACCCATTGTCCATTTTGGGCATAGGCCCTGGTGGGGGGGGATCTGTCTGCCCCAAATGTACCTGAAGGCCCTTCAATAAATATAACCACTTTTTATTCCCTTAATTTTGTCTGTCCTCCATCTTCAGGTGGCCCTGAAAAGGCATCAATGGTTACAGAATTTGGCCACTACCTATGGAAAAACATGCTATGTTTGTAAGATGTCAACTTCTAAAAGTCTAGTGACTGTATTAAATATTCAGTGTTGATGATCTAGAAGTATACCTTGCACACAAATAAAAATTTAATTTTAAAAAGTCATTACAAATTTTTGTGACTAAATTAATGAAGATACTGTACTGGTTAAAGGGAAAATGAAAACATTGTTTTGTTTCATCAACATGAGCATGGATGAGAAATCTGCAAATAGTAATAGCTAAAAGTCAACAAGTCTGGGTTTGAGATGAGGTAGGACTCCCAAATATTTAATTACATATGTGAACTTGAGAGCATTTGATACTGAAGAATTCAAAAAAAATAAAACCTTGTTTAGAGGAAGAAATAGAACATGATATAGCTGGACCTGATTCCTGCTCAGAAATTCCACAGGAAGTAGGCAACAAATGTTGTGCTGCAAGAGGAATATTTGGGGCTTACCACAAATACTGAATGACATCAGTGCTTTCAGTGCTGACAGAAGTGCCAGTTGTTCTGAGCTGTGTTTGCACGCCTCATGCTTGTCATGGTTTATCACTACACAGATGTTTTGCACCAAAAAAACCCAGTAATTTCTTTAAAGTCATCTTTTTGACTATGTTTTCAGAATCATGAATCTGCAGTAAAACAAAAAATGGTTTTGAAATGAAAAGTGAATATGGCTAAGAATTTTTTAATCTAAGTACCCTGCCTGACTACTTGAGTCACATTTAATTCTGCCTTAATCTGGCACAGAAAAAGGAGGTTGAGATATTTTCTGGACTGAGTTGTACAGTTTGCAAATCTAGAAGCAGCACTAAAACACAGCTAAGTGCATCAATTCACTCTTCATTTTTTAAGACCCTTTCCTCCCAGTTATTTTTCAAGTGAAATAGTTTGACATCACTATATTTAATGATGATTTAAGTGATTTTGATCTCTGATGGTTTCATAAAATTGCCCATCAGCTTGTAAGAAAGCATTAAGATGAAGTTCATTTTTTTTGTTGGAGCTTTTTTTTCCCCTTGACTTCTCCACTAGTTCAAATAAGCTCTTTTACTGTCCTTGCCACACCACCCAAAAGTGCATCAAACAACTCACATTGATGACTAATTACTAACATTTAACATGTGGTCTGTCCTTTCTTCAGTCCTCCTCTTGGAGAGAAAATTGCATGCATAAGGGAATATTCTGCTTTGGCAGAGTTTTATTGTTTAAATGTAGAGTTTGGGGGGGAGTGGGGGTTGCATGTATGACGTGTTTATTTGAAAGTTGAAGAATTATGTCTTGTACTTAGAGCAGAAGCTGGTGATATTTCTGCTGATGTTTGCTACCACAGAAGTTCATTCTTGGCTGGCTCTTGAAGTGCTGGGTTCTTCAAACACAAACATTGTCCACTTAAAGACATGGCCTGTAGTCTGAAATTTCATTACCTCTCCTGCAGGAGTCAGGGTAGGCAATAGAGGATTGGGTTTGATTAACCCTGGGTTATTACAAATCTTTCCATGCCATCCTTTTGAGAAACACGAAAGTATTTTGGGATCTTCCTTTGGGTTTTGATATTGTGTCTGCTTGGTATGTCAGGCTTCTGTTCCATATTCTGCAACCACCTTGAGAGCTTCTTTTGAGGAAATATATTGATTTTAAAATTGCTCTCTTGACTTCTTTATCATTGTCCATTTTTATTTAATTGATTTTCTTTCTACATAACCTTCTGGAGGCTCTGTGAAGTAAGAGAGAAAAAAAAAAGAAAAACAACTACCAACAGCTGGTTTCTTACTTCTGGTTAAACATCCCATGATAATTCTCAAGGATCAGCTGATAGTGCTAATTTTTCCAATCAAATTGTGTTTGGTTAATAATTATCCCCTCTAGCTAAATTATGACTCGATCTGTGGCATCAGTAGTCCCTTATGTTGTGCCTGTATGGCATATTATATGCTGCTGCTAGATATTGTTAAAACATGATAGTGTGTCCTCTTAGGGAATTTTTAAGCCAAGCAGAACAGCTAATATGCACATGCTTGAGTGTACAACACCCACATACATTCTCATTCATACATAGGCAGTAGTCATTAATAAAAGCACTTTGCTGCTAAATAAATTGAAAATAGTATTAATGCAATAAATGTCCAAACAGCATTGATTCTATCTATTTTAAAGCATCTGCTATTGCTCTCTATTCTCAAGCTACTAATGTGCTCAAGTCTGCATAATATTGTTATTTACAGATACAATAGTGGAGTCAGTCTGAGAGTGCCAATATTGGCTTATTTATCTAGTATTAAGTTTTGACAGAGATATGTGAACCATATGTGAACAATATCTTGTAGTCTACATTGCTAAAGCATAGATTAGTTGTTTTCAGTCCCTCATGTCCATTTCCTATCAGCTGCAACAAAGGTCTATCTTCTTTTCCTTGAATTTAGTAAAAACTACAGAAGCTCAACATCAAAGGTCAAATGTCAGTATTATGAGGATGCTGGTGGCTTTAAAATTATGAAAATTTACTAAACTGACTGTAGTAGGAAAAATGCCTTCTTGCCTCTCTCTGATTTCTATTACATTACAGAAGCATAACATGCCATTATTCTGTATTTACTCTTTCTATCTAGTTCATTTACAAACATAAGGCACAAGAAAGCAGTGATTAGTGTACATAGGTATGGAAAGACATGTTACCTGTTAATGTAATGAAGCAGCATAATTCATTCTTTGCTGTCTACATTATGTAGAGGGAAGCAAATGTGCATTAATCATGCAGAAAGCAGGAAATTGAGACGTATGGAAGGGAAGAGTGATATGATACAGGAACCCATCCCCCAGCCTTACAGAGCTGGCAACAGGTCTATTTTTGAATAATGTATATTTTGACAGATTTGTCATTTGACAGACAGGGCTGACCAGAAGGGATGTAAGGAAGCAGCTAGTTATTAGCAAGAAAAAGGAGTGAACAAAGCATTATTACATCTAATGTAACATAACACTGACCCAGTTAGCTTCTGCTAATGTGGAGGTGCTGGCTGACAGGTTCCAGAGAGCAGCCATCCCTGGGGACTCGTCACTGACCGCCAGTGTTGGGTGGTGTGTCCTGCACAAGCCGCTGCCAAGGCTAAGGCCGCTCAGCATGGCTTGGTCCCAGCTTCCCAGCATCCCTGCTGTGCACAGTTCCTGCATGGAGAGACAGAGAGAGGGCAAGGTGGAAGGCATCACCTGTCCCCTGAGGGGAGTGTGGGTCCCAGGCTTGTAGCGACTCTGTCGGCGCTTGTCCTGCGGCAGGAGCCGCGTCCTCCTGCGAGATCCCACCTGTGCCAAGAGCCGGGCGCAGCTCGACAGCCTGCTGGGGCAGGGGCAGCCAGGGGCTGGGACCCTGCTGAGGGCAGAGAAGCACAGAGCTCACAGCTCCTGCAGTCTTCATGTGTGGTGTGCGCCTATGCTTCACATGTGCCCGTGGCTCACAGAGGGGGACAAGCTCATCCCAAATCCGCTGTGCCAAGCAGAGCGGCGCTTGCACGTTTCTCACTAAAACTCTGGCTCCTGGGGTGCGGGACCAGCTTGGCACTAGCTGTGCCAAGGCAAGCAAGACATAACCCCGGAGTCTGCTCAGCTGGTCAGAGCCACATCTTAGCATCCATCTTCTGTCACCCTTTCCCCAAGGCACAGCATCGTGGAGAGAGAGGCAGTGCCTGGGTGCCACTTTCCTGTACCTCCAGCTTCCTTCAAGAAGGGGTGTCACATCCGTGCTGCTTTGACAGGCCTGAGCTCTTCATTTCCGAGGTCTTTTGGAGGGCTGTAGTGCCTTCACCACACACTGTTTTACAAAGGGAAAACAGGAGCTGGGTGGGAGCTGGCCTGCACCCTGGTACAGCTTCATTGTAACCCCTGCTCGGTTCTCAGTGGAGGTGGGGTGTGAGAGTGAAAATCATGAGTTCTTCAATCACTGATTTGTGGGCTCTGTTATTCCACACTGGCCAAGGCTGATGTTGCTGAAGGTGCCCACCATGTGCTTCTGCTTGGTTAAATTTTAATTCACAAAAATGCTGCATTTGACATTCATATATACTTTTAGCTACATATATACATTTATACACACTTTGAATTTAATAAGATCATAAAATTTTTAAAGATTAAGCATAAAAGGAAAATTGCAGAAAAAGCCACTCCTGCTGATGTTCACCAGCCTAGCATGCTCAGTGTTACTTTTTTAACTCCTACCTATTTTTCTACTAGTTGTCACTTAAGGAAAGTTAAAATAATTTTTCTTTATTATGACTCTCATAAAAAATGATCACTGTTTATTTCATTTCTGGTTTATTTCCTTTTCTCCTCTCATCTCTGTTTTTTATATCTCTCAATTTTAGATTTAGTTTGTGGGAATTTATTTTGCTTTTCTATTTCCCCAAGTTCCAAAGTGCTTTATACTTAAAAGAAACCAAATACATCTTTAAAAGTGAAACATATTTATCTTGCCTAGGTAGTCTCATACCCAGGCAAATAAAATATAGTAAAAATAAATCCAAATGGAGAAAAGTACTGCTTATGAAATTACAGGCATAAGTGTTAGATAACTCTTAAGCCCTTGTACTGGTTATAGGTAACAGATTTTTACATTAAGTTTGTTATTAGTTGGTTTGGGGCTGTTAACTGGGAACTATGGTTCAGTTACTGGCACACAGGACTATGCTCGGTTACTTTTCCTTGATTTTGATCGTTCTGCTCTTCTTTCTCTCTTCCCATTTTCCCCACAGGTTCTCTCAAATCGGGACAAAATTTGCAGGTCTGTACTGTTTTGCTATAGAAAAATTATTTTTCAAGAGCCCCTCGATGGTATTTCCAGTCACTTTTTTGCCACATTATTTTGTCTCCAGCTGCCAAAAGAAATTTGAAATGCATCATAGTCACTTCTCAAACTGATAACATGTGAGAAGTCCAGAAGAAATTGTTTATACAGTTTCTGACATACTTTGTCTTGTAATGCTGCTCTGTGTCATGTTCCATAGTTTTATGTCCTAATCTGACATTATGAGATTACATAATGCATTCAGTCTTTAAACAAGTATTCCTTTGAAATGTTTGACAGAATTATGGCACTTCAGATATTATTTCTTATTATGGACAGATAGGTCAAATCTGCAAACAATTTAATGGCCATACATTGCTACCCTTGTCAAATCAATCCTCCTAGCAAGTGTGCTATCAGCAGAAGAAACATTTAGAAGCCTAATCATTCAAGGTGCTAAACATGCTGGTGCTCTAAACTCCAGGCAGAGCTGAGGGCTCTCAGCACCTCACTGGAGAAGGGCTCCAATTAACCTGCTTTTATAGTGATCCTGAATGCAGGGACTTCCTGCACATATGTTAGGATTCAAACTGCCCTTCAGATTTGCTCCACTGAAACCTGAGAAGAAGCTATGCATCCATAGACTAAAATGGCTCCATATGCTTCTTGGCTCCAGTATGTGCTGAGAATTTGTTTTTTTCTTTCTCTCAGCTGAGAATGCTGCTCTCCATTCTGCAGAGCTTCAGAGAAATGTGGTATTCTCATTAACACTTTAACCCTGATCCCAAATAAATTACATCATGCCACCATCTAGCCTAGCAGCAGCAGGCACATTGAGAGGATTTGAGGTGTCAGAAGGAGACCAAACTTGACCCTGGAATTTTAGGAAATAAGTGTTTCCTTGTTTAAAGAGTTGGAGAAGAGAACAGTGCCTGAAATACACACAGCCCTGTGGAGCAAACACTGATATGATTAGTCCTCAAACTAATCTAGGTTGTCCAAAGAAGGCCTGACACATCCTTTTGCATCCTTTGTTGGAGCAGTGCCCTTGTGCGTGTGTACATTAGCTGAAGTTCTGTCTGTACAGGAAGATCACTGGCCTCTCATTTTATCTGGTTTTCTGTGTAACTCAAGGGGAATTCCTCTCTGACTCATGCAGACAAAAGTACTAATGTAGGAAAGAAAGATCCAGATGCTGGACCTGTAAGATTTCCAGGACACTTCCACCATTTTGAAGGTATGGAAACACCAGCTTTCATTTCAGAAAACCATAATGCCTGCTGTACCCCTGCTTCTCTCCCAACTTGCCAGTTTCATGCCTTCTTTCTGAATTTGTATCACAATTTCCATCTCCTGATGTGCTGTGCAAGCCATGAGGCACTTCCCTCAGCCGGGAAAGCCACCAAGGGGTCAGGCACCCCAAACAGCAGCAGATGTCACCAGACCCAGCACAGGCATCCTGCCCCGACTCCCCACTGCTCAACCAACACCCTTTGGACATGTTTCCCTGAGAAGCATTTCAGATATGCAATGCAGAGCCGAGAGAGAAGGATCAGGGTCATGACCAAGAAGTCTGAGAGGGAATGCGTGCGCCTGGGAGGCACCGGGTGGTGCAGCGTGTTCCCTCAAGTCTCGTGCAGGTGCACTGAATAAATCAGCCCTAGATTGCTTTAAAGTATGCAGGAATTTATTTGTAGCCAGAGGAGCATGTAATAAGGGTGTCTGGGAATGAAAAGCGGGTCAGCACCAGCTCTGTATCGTTATGGACATTAGCAGTCTAAATCAGGGAATAAGCCGTGCTTGTAGGCACTCTCAGGGGGTCTTGCAGTACCAGCTGAAAGAGGAAGATGATCAAAATGCAGCTCCAGATTGGACCCTGCTCTTAAGTCAGACTTAAAAGGAACAAGGCCTCTGAATATTCTGGCTGCAAACGATGATTTGTTTCTGACTCTGCAGAGCCTTGCTGTGAAGAACCCTGGAGCCATGTGATATAAAAAGGGGGGGAAATGCTTAAATTGGCACAGAGAAAATAAATTCCATGTCCTAATGCTGGCTTTTTAGATATGTGGGGTTGTAAATGAAGAGTTTTAAATATTCCCTCACTGTAATATGATGTTCCCAGGAAGGCATTTTGTTCATGGAAAAACAAAATCAATATGCACTTATTCTAATAGATTGTTTGAATATTCCAGTAAAAGTTCATTTTATAAA
Source organism: Aegithalos caudatus (assembly GCA_013389925.1). Lineage (NCBI taxonomy): Eukaryota > Metazoa > Chordata > Aves > Passeriformes > Aegithalidae > Aegithalos > Aegithalos caudatus. The sequence goes on from WEIU01015656.1 coordinate 190,142, forward strand.
AACAGATTAGTGGTGAAGTAGCATTTAGCTATAATGCCACACAGGTTTTGAGTAGTGATATCAAAGCTAATTTTACCATTTAATGAATCAGCACAGTGGGAAATAGGTTTTGTAGCACATTACAATATTTACAATTCCTTCCAGTATATTTCCCTCTTTCTTCTGAAGAGAGTTCATTGTGTTTTCTTCTTGCTATTCCGGTCTATTACACCTGTGTGGACTCCTCTGAGTCTGTGTACAAGCATGCATGTACACACAAACTCTCTTTAAGCTGATTTGAATAACTCTGGCCCATGAGTAGGTGTCCCAAGAGTGCTTGGTAAGTCTCAGTAAAGCCACACTATATATATATAAATATTTTTATATATATATATATATAAACAGAGAAGGTTTCTTACGAAATATTTCCAAATGTGTTAAGTAGTTCTGGATTCTCCTAGGAAGTTCAGAAGATGGGGCATTTCAGAAATGAGTGTAGTGAAATTAGAGCCTTTCCACCCTGTTTCTAATAGACAAAGATATATAGCATCTTATTTCTGCTTTTCTCATGTAGGTGTTGGAAGGGTTAAAATCACCCATGATTTGTAATTATGAGAGTGTTGTTTGAACAACAGTGAATAGTCTTCTAAAATCTTAATCAGAATGGATGGGATTTGCTTTGGCTCCAAATTATTTTCTTAATCAAACAAAAATGTTTAACCATTACTGATAAATAGTTGAGAGAAAAATGGGCTGGATTGTTCCTGCTAAAAAAAATTTAGTGGATGCTGAAAAGCTTTTCCATGCATTGTCCCTGGAAAGTTGTGAGGGTACTTGTGTTGCTATTCTGCTACTGTGTCTGTTCCTATTCCAGTGGAAAAAGACTCCTATTGCAATCAGCAAAGCCTCCAACAACAGCAGGGTGAAAACAAACTGCAAGTAAACCAGCAAAACCTGGGTTTTTTTACTGGTAAAGTAAACAAGTTTATTTGAGCATGGAGCTTCAGTACTCTGTGCTAATGCAGTCTCTGCAGATGCCACTCCACTGGTCACTCACAGAGGCTGGCAAAAACATCATCTCCAAGTGAGCATCTCCTGCACAGTGGTCATGGAACCCAGACCCCGTGGTGTAGCTGCATTTTATACACTCTGTAATTCCTTTAGGAAAGCATATGTTTTAGGAAAGAGTCGAATTTGTTACAATAATTTGGGTATTTTTAATATTTTTTATTCTCATAACAAATGAGTATGTTATTGTACTGCTTATGATTTAGTCCTGTATAAATAGTACTCAAAATTGTGCAAATGTATCACCTTCAGTTAGCAGAGCACTATGGTGTATGCCTAATTTTAAGTAACTTCCGTGGAATTAAGGCTAATTTTAAAAAATGTACTTTGAACATTTTGCCAAATTTGACTAGTCATGGAAGGAGTACCTTAGTCAAGTTCACTTGCATTCCCTTAAATGTAAGCAAAAAATTTGCTTTAACGTTTTACATGCATGCCATTTCTGCAATTATCCATAACAGCAAGATGTATCCCATGGGCTTGAGAAACTGCTTGGCAGTTGAGATTCTCTGTGTTTCACAGTCCAACAGATTATCTCCTGGTTTGGGCCATACAAATCACTGACTCCTAAGCTTGTGATGCCTATGAACACTATAAGTGTTCATATAATTACATCACATATAATTAGAAACACCACAGATACTCTCAGTACAACTGGGCCATCTGATTAAACTTTATCTTTTCTTATTCTTTGTGTGATCTAATGCTATTTTAAATATTTAAATGAATGCTGACAGTTTAATTCAGGTTATCTTGATCACACAAATACAACGTGATTTGGTTGCTCAGTGTACGTATTTATATCAGCTCTCACATATCCACTTACAAAGACTATTGACTGAACTCCTGGAAACAAGATCACAATGAGTAGTTTCCTTTATTGGCTAAGTGGCTGTTTCTTCATGGGGAAATGTGGAAGTGCATTTATACTCTAGGGAGAATTTCTTAAGAGATGTGTGACCAAGGAGTTTTAATTTGAATTTCCAGATAGCTGAAGCAAAGGAGGACCAACAGAGTCACAGCTTCAGAACTGCTGGTAGGAGGTGACCACTGGGGTCAGAACTTGGAAAACAGGACTAGGCTGGCTTGTAATTTTTCTTGCCTTTGTTTTGTCTTTTCTGAGACTTTTTTCACTTACTAGTGGAAATGTCTCAAGAGCAGAGAAGCTTGCCACAAAAGCAAACCTGGAGAGAGATGATGTGAGGCATGTAGGGCAGATTCTAGTGTAGAGCTAGTTCCATTTAGCTAGAAGTCTGTTGTGATCCTGAAATGCTTAGAAATGTAAGCATTACATTCAGATGGGATGTTGGAAGCAGGTTGTTGCTTGCAAGTTTGTTCCAGCCTGCAAGCCTGCTACAGCTTGTGGATTTAATTTTAGCTCTGGAACTTGCTCCAGTTTTGTTACGTTACTGAAAACCTGAAAGAAGCCATATTTCTTACATGCACCAAGAATAGCATGACAGTGTTTTTTCAAGAATTAAGACCCACCCTCCAAAACAGTTCCCCCCAGCAGCAAGGGCTTGAACCAGATTTTCCCACGTGTCAAATACATGCTGGACCATTGCTATTTGATAGCAATCATTCCCCACCCCTTTCCTCCCAGGAGCTACAAGGATTTAATTAGTGAGTTTTTCCCAACCTCAGAAACCAGGAGACACAAAGAAGAGCCAAAGTTTCTTGGTGCTGTAATTCATACTGTGCCCTGCTTTGCTTCACCTCTGCTGCCGGCATTGCAAATAAAAAAAAAACCTGTTTCAAAAGTTAGAGCAGTATTGGTTTGACTAACAGCCTGCTCCTTGCAAAGTATTTGTATTTGAGTTTATTGAACAGTCATTATGTATCAGGTACTCAGCCTTGCAAAATTGATCCAGGAAGGTTTGCTGCACCAGCTGTGCTCCTGCCTTGCTGGCTGTATGTTGAGAAGTGCATTGCTTTTGCTCCACACTCGAGCAGATAGCACAGCTGAAGTTCCCTGAAGCAGCCTGCAAGTGAGAGCACCAGAACAGCTCTTTTCTTTCCCATTAATTCAAACATCATGCAATCAGTCAAATGTATCTGCCCTCCTCTGCTCCTCTTGTGGAGGTTGCTGTCCACTCAACTCTCTTGAAATTCACCTCGACTCAGTCGTGCATCTTCCTTTGCTTAGAGTCCATGATAACCCACGGGCAGGCTCATTTTGCCAGCAGGCATATATCACACAATGGTTTGGGTCAGAAGGGACCTTAAAGATTCAGTTCCAACCCCTTGCCACAGGCGGGAGCACCTTCCACTAGACCAGATTGCTCGAAGCCCCATCCAACCTGGCCTTGAACACTTCCAGGAATGGGGCATCCATAATTTCTCTGGGAAAACTGTTCCAGTGCCCCATTACCCTCAAATCACATGGCCATCTCTGCCTGGCATCAACAGATTGCTGTCTGTAAACAGAGCTGACATGAAAACAGCGGGCATGGCAACGCCCCATGGGACCATAAACGTATCTCTTATATCCCTCCTCTCTGAGGCTGTCCCACAGCCTGGCTGGGTTTTTGTGGTTTTCTTAATTTTGATCACATGTCAGAGCTGAGAGTGGCCTTGAAAGGGCATCAGCCTTGAAAGGGCCCTTTGAAAATGCCTTTGTAGGCAGTCTCATCTCAGCACCAAGCCCAACTGCTCCAGAGCAATGTGCATTTTAAGGAGAAACAGCTTTGGCAGTCCATCAGCTTTCCTCTGTTGCTGCTGCATGTTTTATGTCACCACTGTATTGCAAAATGAATACTCAATATTACAAAATTAATATTGGAAATATTTCCTCTGCATTTTATGGACTTTATTTGTGCTTTGTTTTCCTGAGGTTATCTTATTTTTGCCTCTGGAGAATTAGCAGTATTATTATCAAGAGCAAACAAGCCTGGAATTAATCTGATTTAATCTTTAATTATTACTTGTGATGGGTTTTAGATTACATACCATTATTGTCTAATGCCATTTTACAAGCTAGAATAGAGAGATGCACAGTGAGCTGAGGCACTGGGGTTACTCTGAAACCGCCTCAGTGAAGTTTTTCAGCAGTGGCAACAGCCATTGTGCACTGTGAGCTTTGGTTTAAATTGCTGTTGCTCTAATCAAGCAAGCAGGGACAACATTTGGACAGGAAGCTGAAAAAATTATAAAAATTTTAAAGCTGAGCTGAGAGCGCCCACCTGGATAATTTCATAGTGAGCACAGCTCAGGCATCCCAGCCTTCCTCTTTGGCAGCAGCTGTTGCCTGGGAGGTTGCACAGAGCATCTGCTACAAAAAAGAATAAAAGAGGAACTGAAAGATCAGTGTACATGTGTTTCATATCATCTGTGTGAAAGCAGTGGGATATTTCTGTGGCTTCCTTTGAAAGCTGGTAGGGTTGAGTTTCCCCTAGAGCATACCTGGCTGCCCTGCTTGCACAAATCCTGAACGATACAGATGCAATTGTGGGCTCTCTGAAGCTGGCAGATAAACTGTGGTTGGCATCAGTGAGAAGGAGGGAGTGAGACTCAGAGTCTTCCCTGGTCTTTACTTCCTGCCTGCCCTGAGGGCAAGGGCACGGGTCTGGCTGTGTCAAACATCCTGCTTTGGGTGTCTGCTGGGAATGCTGAGGATGCCCTGAGGAAGCTGAGGGCAGGCCTGTGAGCAATCCATTCCTAGGAGGACAGTGTTGGTGCACCGGTGAAATTGCGACGTCTTCATGTAGGGAAGCAGACACATCTTCTGAGATCATTTCCAGCCTTCCTAGAGAGGAAACCCTGCACTGAAGCCCTGATGTTTGGCACTGTGTAGGCATCAAAATCAACAGCAGGGCAGCATCATTCTGTTAAAGATGGGCTTGCAGACCCTAGGATAGTGCTGTCCTCAGCAGGGTTATGCTTTCTGCATTACTGCAGATCGGGGAGGGAGCTGAAGCTGTGTCCTCAGGCCTAGCAGGGTTGAAAATACCTGATTTCAGCTCACTTTATCCAGTAGGAAAAATTGCTTTTGAATTTTTCTTATTCTCTCTGTCTTTTTCTTCTTTTTTGACTTGAAGAGTGATTGCAATAGTGGAGCTGAGGGGTGACCAAATACTGAATGCAAATAGTTTGATTTAAAATAGGGCTTTATAACTCCTGGCATGTTCCAGACAAATCATTTCTAAAACCTCCTAATTGCTTGTGGCTGTCCACATTTGAAATTTAGTTTACATGGAGATTTAGGAGTAGTGCTAAATAATTACATGGCAGGATAATCTGTTCTTTTTATATAAGATTATAATAATTTCAAAATCTATCCATGGAGTAGTTCAGGAAAAACTGTTCTTCAGCAGCTATTTTGGGTTAGCTCAATGCATAGTCTATTAGAGGTATTACTTCTGCTGCAGAGTAATGAATCATATTTGCAGTCACAAAGTCACTTGTGTAATTGTCATTAAATATAACTAATACAGGGCTATTTAAAGAATTTCAGGACTGTCTGATGTCCTGGAAGACACTGTTTCTCTGGAGAGAAGTAGAAGTCCCTTATTCCAGCTGTACTCAGTGATTTGATGTGGAAGAAAGAACGCTGTCGGGATTTGTGCAATGGGATATTGTCATGGTTTTTCAATTTCTATATAAACTGAAAAGAGGGCTTCTTAATTTGAAAAATTTACTTGTAAGCAGAGTACAAAATTATAACAGAATTCCTCTGCCTTGATTACTGATTTTAAAACCATTCTCTTTGATTATTTATTCTGAGCCCTATGTTAACACAAGACTTAGACCCCATATTGCAAATCAAAGCAGAAGCTCTGAAAATACTGATTGTTGCAGACAAATTCCCTCGTGCTTCATTTGACAAAAAGATGGATTAGAACAAACTCCAGAGTGTTATTATTACCACATACATGAAAGATTGTTTCTTTTATTTGTATTAATTACTGATTAGTGCTTTCTGTATCTTCAGCTCTTTCAGATCTTTTGAATGAGATGTATTGCTTTCCATAGTTTCTTATCTAAAGAAAATCCTGACGGAAAACTGGTGTCTAGCCATTGTGCACAAGGAAGCCATTGTGCTGAGACACTGCTCTTCAGGGGAAAACCCTGGGTGAGATTCTTGGAGAGGTAAAGTTATGTTCACAGGTAATAATGCAAACAGATCATTTTCTACCCAACAAAATTGTCCTGAGGAAATATATAGTTTTAAACTGAAGCACAGAAGAAGAAGGAAGCTGAGTGTGTGGGGCTTCTTGGTTGTGTGGTGCTTGGAGAGCAGCCTGGAGCTCGCAGCAGCCCCAGCTGTAGGAGGAGTGTGGGGCAGTTCCATACTGGGTGGCTTTCCAACCCTGCAGGGCTGCCCCAACCACTCCTCCAGGCAAACTGGCACTGTTAGCATTGTCCACCTGTGGAAATGTTCGGGGGCTTTTAGTTTCTTGGAAAGAAACCCAAGCAGAGTGGCTCCCACCCCAACTGGGACAGAAAGCTGTGGGACATGTCCTAGCCAAGGGCATCAGGGACAGGGTGGGTGGCTTCTGACTGCCAAGTGCAGCATCACCAATCAGCCCTGGGGCTGGCAGCTGCTCCCAGTCCTTACAGCTTGGTGTTCCAGTGGTCTCAGCTGGGAAGAAAAGTCTCCTCACACAAGTCCCCTGGGTCTCACTGCTCAGGGGGAGCAGAGGCCTTTTTCTCTGCCTGGGAAAAGGCACTTGAAAGAGGAGCAGTAGGTGGAGGGGGTTGTGCTTAAGAACTTAAAAATATTGTTGAGCCCTTTTTTCTCCATGGAGGTTTAACAGAAAACTCCAAGCCAGGTTGCCAAGAGTTAGGGCTGCAGGTTCAGCATCATATCTGAGCATAAGGAAACAAAACAAAACAAAACAAAACAAAAACAAAACCAAAATAGGTTTCCTGAGGTTCAGCTGTCTGGTTTTCATATGTTTTGTGCATAAAACTGATCACAGTGTTTTGGAGGCTGGGAAGTGAGTCAAGGTATCAATTAAGGTATCAATTAACATGAGACCAATGTTTTGTCAGGTGACTGCATGAAATTCAGTGATTAATCTTTTGTGGTCCAGGTTATGTTAAAAAGGGTGGTTTTAAAATAGCCTGTTGTACGTCATCAGTTGATATGTCATTTTCCATAATTCATGAGCACTGGGGCAAGATTAGACAATGGAGCCTTGAGTGAGAATTCATTAATTTCCTCCATGGTTTTAGAAATGTCAGAGGTGCAAAGCTGAGAATAATAAAAGTCAAACTCCTCAGATATATCTACTGTGCTAGGAAGAATATTACTCTGAGCATCTCTGATAGTATACAGTGTCTTAGTGTGCATGTGTCTTTAATCGGTATGCAAGGAGTTTATCTGCTTTACTGCCTGCACTTATCAGAAAAGATATAAAATGGGATGGTGATAATGGCTGCCTTCAAAGAAAAAGATATGTTCTTTCAAGGGTGTAAGTGCAATAAATCTTTCTGCTTTAAGGGCTCACTGGAAGCAGAAAGATTCTGTTCTGCTGACAACTGAATGTGGGGAATTTTCCCAGGGGAAAACAAATCACATTTCTCCATTCAAAATATAGTAAAAAATCACTGAAATGTGATACTCCAGAATGTATATTATAGTATTTCCTACTGAGTCCTTTACCAATTAAGCACACTTACAGTTCTCAAATGGTTAATCAAAGGTGTCTGGCACTAAATATGTTTAGAATACACGTGTGAACTCCCACAGTAATCTGCAGTTCAAATTTAAAAAACAAAAGACTAAGTGGTCAGCTTTAGGTCTTTTTTTAAACCATACCGCAGGAATTAATTTGCCAGGAATAAAAGAGACAATGCTGAGTTCATTGCTATTCCAGAACCATTCTGCACGTCTGTGGAAAGCAGAGTTAATACTACCGGTACCTACCGCATCTCAAAGGGATCTTTTGTGAGTTGAAATCATTTTATTTACTTTAGAAAAGCCCACATTATTCATAAGAATCAAATGCTGTGCCTGACTGTTATAACAAAACAAAACAGACAAGGGTGTTTTAAATTAATCTGTCAGTATGGTGCTTTCCAGTGCTCACTTTGTTCATGCAGCCAGCAACTGATGTTAGCATGAATTTAAATAATTCTTCTTGCTTTGAATAATGACCATGAAAGTTGAGTAATGGTATCTAGGAAATATGCAAACTTTTGAGGAGCTGCCTCTTATCTAGGACTGTTTGCTTGCTCCTCATCTCCCCCCACCCCTAATTGCAGGGAGGTGCTCCACACAGCATATAACTAAGCATAATACAATTTGATTTGTGTTGCAGTGTTCTCCAAAGAACAAATCTGTAAAATTACAACATGTGAAAGCTTAACACAATGATATAAAATGGCAGTGGCACGGTTCATATCTTAAACTGACAGACTGATGGTGATTATTGCAAGGACAATGCCCTGCGTATGTCAAACGATTTGCAAATAATTTATGTCACCTTATCCTCCATTATTGTTTTTGCAGAGGACATAAACTGTGTCACTAATATTAAACTGTCGGCCAGAAAAAGCCTACCTCAGCTCTTTCCTAGCTGAGAATGCAAAGACATCTGCACAGAGACAAACATGCATATGGCCATCATTTGTCCAACATCTTACGCATTGTGAAGGTTTTTTACTTGAAATGCCAACCTATGTGGCAGATGATGTATGTGTTTCTTCAGTCCTGTGATTACCAGCACAGAGCTGCTCTGCAGTGCTCTTCACCTCATCAGTTCCACAAGCTGCACTCCAAGGTGTGTGAAACATTTGCAGGGAGATGGCATCTGACATGCAGCAAGGCAAAAGCATTCTGGTGTGAATATTTGACTCCAGATTTTGTTCAAATCAGGGTCAGATTCTGACCTGGAGAAATTAGTGTGGGTAGAGATTTAGCACTACAAAATAGCAATTTGAAAACTGGAATGAATATATTTTAAAGATGGGGAAGCAGAAGAAAGTGGTGCTGTCTCCTGGGTGACTCCCAAGGGGCTGTTAAGGAGAGGGGAAGGGGAAGGGCTTTATAAATTACCTGGGCTTTATTCTTTTGGAAATGAGCAGAGGACAAGGCAATTTTAGTCATTTCTGTTTGTTAAGTTGCATCATCTCAACTGCCGGGCCCTTTGTTTAGGTTTTGATGGTTCATTTATTGCTACCAAGAAATGCCTTTGAAGGGTGATTTTCAGAGGCTGTTGTGGTTAAAAAAAGCAGCACAGAATGCAGTGTGGTGGTTGGAGCGTGGAGCTGGGAAACCAGCCTTCAGCCTCCCTCTCTGGATTTTGCCCTGCTCACATTTGGGACAAATTATTTGCAACTGCTGTGGCTTGACTTACTCTTATGTCAGGCAGGTTTTTCTGTGTGACTCATCCAGTTGGGTAAATTCACCAAGTATTTCATAATCTTGAGCTAGAAATCACTTGTTTGATTGCAGACCATTGACATTTCAAATAAGATGCATCAAATAGTTTCTATTGGCTTCAGTGCAAGAGATGGCTCCAAATCACTGTGGGTGAGGAGGACAATGCACTGACAAACTCACTGAGCTAAGCACTGGAAGGGAACTTCATTCTCTTACTTCTACTAGTTTTTCCTCTTTTGAAATCCTAATTTAAGCATTTTGCACTTTTAACTCTCTCAGGAGTGAAATATCCTCTCCTTGTCTTTTCAAGCTTTTCTCAGCCTGTTTGTCAGTAAATCAGAGTTTATAAGTACATTGATAATTTTTAGTGTTATAAGACATAAATGCCAGTGCATTTGAAAGAACTGTGTTATCTGTGTTTTAATTTGACTTCCTGTTCTCCCAATGTTGAATTTTGCCAACCCTAAAAAAATCCCTGTTTACACAAATTACCTTGTTATTGGAAGTGTTTGTGATTACTGAGTTAGACAGTGAATTTTAGGCACTTTAATTTTTTGGAAACACAATGTTTCCTGTGGCAGCAGCTTTTGGACTCCCTAGAGACACAGAGCAGAAGGATGTTAGCTTGTAGGATGACTCTTTGCCTAAACAAATCCTTGAAAGCATGCTTGTTTCTCCAGTCACGCTAAAGGGATTTTACTGGCATAAGAAATCTTTTTTGAAGTAGAGGGAGGAATAGAGTCCACAGGTGTGAAAACCTTTCCAAGGAGTGGGGCCCTTCCTTTTCTCAGTGCAGGAAGACCCTGAAGCATCAGAAAGGGCAGGGGAATCACAAAGGAAGTCAGGGAGAAGGGGCAGCAGGATGGGCCCCAGGAAGATGCACTGAACCAAATGAAAGTGCCTCCATAGAAACAGGTCTGCAGGAGCTGTCCTGTGTGTGTCAAAAGCTTTTCCATCAGATGACAGGCAGCTTTCTCCACAGCAGTGGTTTTGGGCTTTGTCTCAAATGTGCTTTGGCACAACAGCAAGACCTTTGCACTCACACTTGCACGTAATACACAAGTCATGGTCAGGGCCTGTGGTCTTTACACACACATGCAGAAACCTACCTGTCTTTTGCAAAATTTTATATATAACCTATGATAAAATATGCTGGAAAGTTTATTTAAGTAGATAAAAACTTACCCTTCCCATAATGCCCCCAAACTACTGATCTTCATCAACTGGTTCTTAAACGTGCCACAACACAGACTTAAAGCTGCAAATGAAAGAGATCATGGTGATAGTCAATAATCTCAGTTATACACTTCTTTGCTAGGAGGCATCCTAGATAAAGATGCTACACACTTGTGAGAGAAGGAGCCAGTTAAAACTGCAGAGGAACTTTAGGGAGGAATTTACAGGAATTAAGTTAGAAACAGCAGTGGACCTAAAGATACATTCTCATTGTCTTGACAAGAAAAGAAAGTGGATAGCCCTTATCTAACAGTCCGAGTGATAACATCTGAAAGATCAAGGATGTTTCCACCATATAATCTAATGTAACAGTCCTGTGTGTTGGGGAAAAAGCTGTTGATCTCAGCAGTGAGAAAATGGTGTAACCAGAAACAGATGCCTTCACACTCAAGAAATCTGGACAAAATTCTACTTTGTAGCCAAAAGTCAAATGAGATGTCACCAGTCATGAGAGTATGGTAGGGGCAACTTGAGATGTATGATTAGGGAAGTGGACTTGCTGTTGACGAAATTTTGGCAGGAAGAAGTGATAAATGTAAATTCATACTGAGAGAAGACAGCCTTGGAAGAGGTAGATGCTCTGGGGACTGGGTGATGCCATAGTTTGGCCAGACCAGCTAGGTGATGATTGGTCTTTTTGCAGGTCTACAAAATTTGTCATGGCTAAGCTTCACTGGTTCCTCCCCATGGTACCTACAACAAGGTTTAGATACATTCTGGTGACTTCTGACTTAGCCTCAGAAGATGGTATTTTGTTTGCAGCAAAGCCATTTGCTGCTGCTTAGGTTTTCTATGAATGATCATCCTTTTCATTTTTGATTCAGATCTATGTGAACTAAGAACACAAACCCTGGAAGACTGATGATTTGAGCAGTGATTATAGGGAGGGTGGTCATTATGCCTTACATTCCTAAGATCCTTAGTTTTATTCTTAAATGCACAATAAACTTCTAGGTATTAAAAAAACTGGATGAGAAAACACATGATACAATGCTTACACAAAACATCTTTATTGATAAACTGGGTTATGGTCAACCCACAGCTACTGTCAGGAGAGGGGGGAGTTCATGTTGACCTCTCAATGTCAGCTCATTGTTTCTAGTCAGCTTCTGAGTAGACCAGCTTGTAGACAGGAGTTACTTTGGCTGCCACAGATGTCATGTGTGGCATGGATGGCAGTCCATCTGTGTCAACAGTGCAGCCTTTATCTCAACTAGCACCAAATTTGAGGTCTGCAGCAATAGATGGGAATGGTTGATACTCTCTATGGAAAAAGCCTGTCCTTTCTTTCTAGGTAATGAATTACTTGAAGCCAAAAGGGGTCTCTAAAGCTCTCACTGGTAAATCTTTCCTTGTAAGTCTCAACAAGCAAAGAATCAACAGAGTTTTCAGAGGTGAGGCATCCCTCCCAGGCTGAGTTCTTTGACCATAGTCAAGGCTAACACTGGATTTTTACATCTCATTTCTGAACTCAGAATTAGCACTTCTGTGGGCACTGCTGCAGAGTAGCTCCTCAGCTCCCTGCAATGGCCTCTCAGGGAGGGGATGTGGTGTCACGGTGATTTGGTGGCTTGGGGTTGTAGCAGCACACAGACCTCATTTCAATGCAACCACTTCTGTGTAGGCCAGCCCCTTCTGTATGTGAGATACATGTGAAATACACCTGAGCAGGCAGCTGTGATTTGTGGGCCCTTTTAATCCCATAGGTGCCTAATGGCCCCAGTATGGATACAGTTACCTGGGTGTGAACTTCACTCTGTTGATGTCACTGATTTTGTTTCCTGCACGCCTGTTATTGTCTTCACCCAGTGGTATTTTGCCAGGCTGGTAGCTGTTCCTGTGGCAAAACCTTCCAGTCTAGACAAGCCCTAGAAGCTTAAAAGCCTTTGATTTCTTTTGAGGCAGTTACACAACAGGCCTCAAGCTCCCTGCCAAGTGCTGGTTTTTCACAAAGTTGGCACTGGGGATGTGAGCCAAGTATCACAAACCTGTGAAGCAGATGAGTGCATGTTAGTCAGCCAATGACAGAGATCAGCCAGGAAGTCTCAAACTGCATCAGGCCAGAGCCTGACTTTGCTAATGCTTTCTACTTTCTACTTCCTACTCCTACTTTTATCCTAAGATCAGATAACGAGTAGCAGTTTTTCTTTGTAACAATTCATTAATCAGAGAAATGATCCTTGCTGGTGTTTAGATGTTTTACTTAATTTGGTAATTCTGGCCTGCTGCCCCAGTAGTGCCAAAATTATTATTTCTCACCCAGCAGGTGATAAATAACAACTTCAGTCATGATTAATACTATGAATTTCTCAACCTGACTAATGCAAAAAACTTCAAACCTGCAGAACAAGTGGGTGCTAATTGTTGTGAGAGCCATTGGAGCTGTACTCTGCTTATAAAGAAAGAAAGCCACAGGAAATGAAGTGATTTTTAGCAGCACAGCTGATCCTAAGAGGCATCATTAAGTGCAGCTCAGCAGCATTCTCCATGTGTAGGGCTATGCTAGCCTCTTTTTTTCAACACTGAGCTTTAAGTACATTTGAGAGGCAGGAGACTGCCAGGTTATTTTTCTTTCCCTGGGGAGGAAAAGGAGAAATAAAACACAAGGCAGAGAAAACAGCAGTTTAATATCTCATTAACACCACTCAATACTAAAATTTTTATGACTGATATGTGGAAAGTGATAGATACTAGCAAAAGCTGCTCCCACCAAAGCCCCTTCACATGTCTCCCTTGAAATCACATTATATAAGGCAGCATCAAGAGGCTACCTAGTCAAGGAGAACTTGCTTCAGAGAGGGACAGGAAAACCAGAAGATTAGGAAAGACTGTCAGCAGGAAACAAGGATCCTATACTATAAATTAGCCTATGGCTGAGATCCTGGCCACTTTCAAATCACCAGCTGGTTTGCTACAGCCTGTGGTGGAGCAGAGTGGTTGCTCTTTTTCCTGTGCTGTGCACAGGGCACATTGGATCAACAGTCTAGCTGTGTGTACAGTGCTGGTCAGGCAAACAAGACCTTCACACCTGGAACTGGCACCATGCATATTTCTGACAGGAGCAGACACCAAAATCCAGCAAGGACATGAGCAGGTAACTGCTGAGGGAGGTCTGTGCTGAGCAAGATGAGTCCATTCCACAATCCCAAAGAAGCATCTTAGGAATGGAGAAGCAGGAATGTTTTCACCAGGACTTTCCCAATTGTTTTAGCTCCATCAGGTGAGGAGTATCTACTTTCCAACTTGAGCACCTGCCTATGAAGCTAATTACTTGTGGAATGAAAAGACTGTGAGAAGCAAACCACAATGGTCAGACTCACTTGTACTCAGACTCACTCATGTCTATTCACTCGTAGCTCTGAGAGCTTTTGTGACTTTGTGGCTGTTTTGGTTGGGTAACTCCTACACTTCCTGGTGGGGCATACTCAGAAGGTGAATGATAATCCATGGTACAGTTGCTTCTGACATTTTTTTCTGTGAGAAACCTAAATTTTGTCTTAATTTGGGGAAACTTGAGAAGTTCCAGCTATCTCTCTTCACTCAAAATAGCCTATAGGAACTTCATATTTTCGAACCTGAAAATCTAGGAAAGAAAATCATCATCCCCACTGTCCTGCTATGTGAGGCAAACCACAGGCATTCCTGGCCTGATTCCTGTCTCTGCTGCAGCAGCTGTGCTTCAGTCATGGGAGATCTTCTAGAAACACCAGAAGTCAAGAGTAAAATTCTCAGACTGCACATGCACAGCCCTGTCTACTAGAGGGCCACTCAGAGCCCTTGCTACTTCACCTTGGAGAAGGCAAGTCAATGCTCAATCCCCTTGCAAGAAAGGCTATTGGGTTTGCGTTGGTTTAGGGTTTTTTCCACCCTTGTTTTATTGCTGATGTTGTTAAAACTTTTCATTCCTTCTCCTGAACTGTGCCCAGCATTTCTGGAGCAATCCATTTAAATGTTCTTTGTAGGACTGCAGCTCCACGAGCAAGTGTTGGTCCTCAGAGCTCAGCCCAGTCTGCTCCACAGCACCAGGCATGCTACCAATGTCACTTTAAAAAGTGTAATGGTTTCTTGTAGTTATGAAGTACAAAGAATGTTGTTTGGCTAGGACTTTAATAGCTATTTGCAACATAGGTAACAAAGCCAAGATTTTCCTTCTAAGCTTAGGTATCACCTAGAATGAGGTGCAGCCTGAACTACAAACCAGCCCTCTAGCAAACACGCCATAGATAGAATCCTCTTCAGTCAAGGAAGTAAGGAATTCTCTTTTCCATTTAGATGAAATTATCAAAGTCATACACGAAGAATGAGGGGTGGTTAAACTTTCAGAAACTTCAGTGTAACCTGAGAGCTCAGTCCCTGCTTGTCCTCTCCCTTCAATATTGAAAATTCCATGTGATTTGCCTGTCTCTGTATCCTTAACTGGAGTCTGACTAGCTCAGGTGGATTTACACAAACTTGGTTTCCAAGAGATGAGTATCTTTTCCCCAACCACTTCCACAGCACTTATTTTCCAGATGAGACATTCAAAGCAGGTTAATGCATATCTCTCTGTAGGATTTTTTTTACTACTCTGAAGCTATAAAGCTTGCTGTTTGTTAGTGCACAAAATTTGCAATTACTTGCCATTCAGCATTCAAGGTGTTGTATTACCAGAGTTTCCTCTGCCTCCCCTTGCCAGAATACAAAGTTTAATTCAGTGCTGTTTCAAAGCAATTGCTGAAATTTGGTTAAAGTGGCTAATGGCCACTGCAGCCTTGGGAGAGGAGGAACACATGTCCACCAGCACTTTTTCAGACTGCATAAAAATTAATAGGTAGGTTTAGAAATCCATTAAGCAAATTACTCCTGTAGCTCAGTCTACTGGTAGCAGAACTGCTAAAACAACAGAAGCTAGCTTAAAATCTTTCCTAATGAATGGTGCTCTGCAAATAGCAAGAGGGTAAAAGACCAGTCTAATTACTCTCGATTAAGATACTTGAGTTTTCACACAGGATTTCCTCATCACCATAGCAGGCTAACTTTAGTCCGTGAATGCTCCAAGTAGAATGTATCACAATGTTCTCTCCAAACTTAAAAAAATCCCAACACACAACAATTTCCTTTTAATTTTTTCAGGGGTTGAATTAATGCAGAAAAGCAAGTCTGAAAGATATATCTGAGTTCTCAGCTAACAACTGCTTTGATAGTAGAAATGGTCACTAAGCAGTCAAGAGCTGATGGGGTTTAGTTTAAAAAGGTATTCAACAGAGAGACATGTGAAATGTTAAGACTGAAATGCAGGCAATTTACCTCTCCTGGCAAGAGTGGTTTGATGAAAGACCCAGACACCCCTATGCACTAAGTGGATTTGAACTGCAGTAGGACTTAGTATGGTTAAATCAAAAAACAGGCAGTAAGAATTCAGCTCTGTTTTCCAGTCCAGCTGGCAAGACTGGTCCCCCACAAGAGCAGTGAGTAAGCAGGAGTGGTTCAAGAACCTGTCATGGGAGACACAGCCAGTCCAAAGCATGCAGCTGCTCTCTGCTCGGTTTTAGGAGAGAAGGAAATGGCAGCCAAAACCTCATGACCATTGTATAACCAGTTCAAGCCATTAAGAGTTCTGACACTGAAGCATATAGTCAAAATAACATGTTTCAAAGAACATAATGGTTCCAACAAGCCAAACAGCCTGAGCTGGTTCCCAGTTGTGCCCATGATTTCCTGAGTGCACAAGGTTTGTTTCTGCCACCAGCATGTTCCTGGTGGTGCTTTTGGAAAAGCACCAAGTACAACTGACACAGCAGAACAGAGCAGTACCATTTGATGCACTTGAGATAATACTAGTCAGATCAGTCCTTGCCTACACACAAGAACTCTCCCTTGAAAAGTTCAATGTTGCCAGAGTTTTTGGAGCACCACACTGGTATTTCTTGGTTTACTTCTATATCATTGTCACTACATGTACCAAGAACAATGCCAAGGCAGAAGGACCAAGACATGCCAGCCACAGGCTCACAGTGAGCCCTTTTTCCATGAGAACCACATCCAGTAGATCAAAGTTCAGAAGAAATGTTAACATACTGGAAGTGGAAATAGTGAGGCAGACTCCTACCAAATTAGTTTCTTAAATAAATAGCAGGACAAGCTGGGGATTAAAACTGGGAAACTACAGGAAGAAGAAAAATTATAATCAAAAAACCAAAGGTGAATGAGAGATAAAAGCAGAGGCAAGACACACACGAGATGAAGGACTGACAGCCAGAAGCTACTTTGACACAAAAATGGGAGCTGACTGAATAAGATCACATGAGTTGTGTGCTAGAGAGCTCCAAGACATTTTTTTCACTCAACTTCTAAGTAAGTTTTAGCTGAGGCAGACAAACTTTAAGATCTCTAATGCATACTTTCATTCCCAGCCTAATAATTCTAACTAGTTTACAACTTTCTTCCAAGTGTCCTGTCAAAAGGATCCCACTTGTGAACTACAGAGACATTAAATTTAGTAAAAAAGGCATTTAGAAAGATCAGAGATCAACTTTCAGTGTTTTATTTTTTGAAACAGATACAATATTTTTCCAAGGTCACTTTACAGTAAGTGGCATACAGGCTATTAAAATGGAAATGTTCATACAGACACTTCAGCTTAAACGTGCACAGTATATTCTACAACACAAAAACTGTATTTAACATTTTTTTCTCACTCCAGAATGATTTGGCAGCCTCAAAAAGCTGAGACACATTTCCATTCTCCAAACCAACTTACTGAATAATGATAAACCCAAAACTGCAACGTGATCCATCCCAAGCATCACGCTTATCTCAGCAAGGGCCTCTTGGAAGATCGGGCTGCAGCTGTGGAGCAGTCTTTGTCATGCCCCTCAAAGTACTGCTGCTCTATTCGCCGACAAAATGCTGTCAGATTACTGTAGTTCTTCACTTTTTCAGAGAGTTCATCAGTGATTAGTTGAGTAGTAAGGATTGTGAACAGATGTCCAAACACCAGAGCATCTAATTCAGTTGGTCTGTAAAAAAAAGACACCAGAAAGAAAGAAGAGGTATTTTGGAAGACAAGTCCTGATAAGAAAAACCGTGCTCTTCTGAGTAACCCTTAGACAGCCATGCAGTCTAAGAATTGGGCTGACATCAAGCAAGGCTAAACCAAATGTATGAAATCTGTGCATACAGTATATTGAGAACCTGCCTGTTCTCAGGATTACATTTTTCTTGCTTTAGGGAGCATGGAAATGTGGGAATAACGTGCCTTAGACCAGACAGACTTACTGATCTAGTTTCAAACCATGCTCCACCTTTTAGTCCAGTAACAAGGGCAAATGCTTATCAAATGTTTTGTGAATCTTCTCTTTCTTCTGCAGATGTGTATTAAAAAAAATACAACTATTATCTTACAAGGGGAAAAAAAAAAAAGGGAGATGAGTGGAAGCTTACAACTCCCATTCTTTTTTTTGTGCTTTGCAACAGTTTGAAACTCTTCAACCAACAAGAAAGGAAGCTCCATGGTGGCAACAGCTGGAAAGATCTCTTTTCTGAAAGGGGATTACACAGAAGAAAACAGACATTTTGGGAATGTTTCAGGTATGACCCTTCTGAATTGTCACCTTGAACCTTCATGCAGTCCATGTAAAAATATTTTTGAATTTATTAATAACTTCAGAATCCCCCTTTACTAATGTTCAATGTATGCAGCATGAAGCTTTCCTAAATGATTTTTTTTTTCTTTTTATTTGTGGACCACTAAGCACTCTCCAGTGGAGACATGGACCTCTGCATAACAAATTTTTATCTGTCAGAAATGGGCTGATTTTCTTATTTACTTCCCAAAGACTCAAAGAAGTCACAGACTGAAAACTACTAGACTAAAACCACATATTTTCTTAGTAATACTTCAGACAGCTAAAAAATTTAAAGCCTGAAACTGTATGAAAAAAGCCCGATTAACAACCAACACAGATTTCCCAAGTTACAATTCTTTAGAAATACAGAAAGAAAATTTAAGAGATACTATGCTTAATAATCATAAGAGAAGATGCAATTTAAAATTGTCTTCTATAAGGCATATTTCTGTATCCTCTGAATTAACACTACCCAACTAGTCTCAGCTTGGAACAGATTAATGCAGACAGAAGATGAGTAACAGAAAAGTAACCAAATGCTGCCATTCGAAGACATCTCCCAGTTCAAATGCAGTGAACTGAAATCCAGACCTGAGCATTTCTAGACTGATCTATGCACAGGAGACAAAAGAAACTAAGGTGATGTTATTTAAGTCTGTAACATTTAAAAAATAGTGAATTCTTGGAGAGAAAAAAAAAAATAAAAAGAGCATACTGCAATTGCAAGAAACCAGTGAGAGCAGAGGACATTCCATGGAGGTCAAGTCATTTCTTTTTTCTCTCCTGGCAATGTGAATCTTGGTTTCTACTTTTTAGTATTTGTCATTTAGTTCTTAGTATTTAGCATTTAGTTCTTTGTGGACCAGCTAGCTTCTCCCCCAGTTCTTAGAACTCACAGGCACCCTCGTGCTAATTCAGTTCATTCAGAACTGCTCCTGGTGTTAAGACAAGCTGTCCTGATCAGGTTGGCACAACACAGATTCACTCCTCTAGCAGAGAATGTTACCCAAGAAATTCAAGTAAAGCTTTAAACGTATAATTTTTAATAAGAAACTGACTATGGGAAAATGTGCATTTGCAGCCTATGTAAGTTGTGGTAGAATCTGTAGAGAAGACAAGCAGGAGTAAAACCGATTCATAAATACAAACAATTTACAGAAGGTTTCCCTTTAAAAGCTTTAAATACTTATACCTGAAATTTCATGTTTAGATTCCAGTCACACATTTGTATTTTTGCAACTAATCTCACAGCATTAAAATAAAATAGGAGTTTTATATAAATACATTTGTATATATGTGGTATATACCTATATCTCATATTGCTGGATGCAATATTTCAATGAAGAGTAACTTACTGCTTATTGAAGAAATATGGTTGTGTTCCTAATCTCTGGGAGAGAGCATGACAGCACTGATCTACATCTTCAAGCACCTATGAAAACACACAAGAAAGAAAGATCCATATTGTCAGAAATAACACCATTGCAAGAAATAACCTCATTCTATTTGCACCAACAGTGGGAACAAGGAACATAACATTTTGGAATATCAAAAGCTGTTAAACTCAGTCAAACCTACATAGCAGGCAGATAGCAAAGTGTTACTTAATCTAACATTTGATGTAAGGCAATTCTGATTAAGTGCTTCCCATAACATTTACAACTAAGCTTAATGAAAGGTACTGACTCAAACCTCACAACCTGCCACAATCCCACAAAGAGTGCCTATCAGCATCATACAGGAAGCAGGGCACAGAACTTTAAACCTATTTTCAGGACTGTGGCCTAAACTAACACTGACAGAGTTGTACACTCGTGGCAAAGCATCCTTCCTCCCATCCCATCAGGCTGCACATAATTTAAGATTTATTGCTGCTGAAGGCAAATACCTGACTCCTGATAATGCTTAAAGTACAGAATACACATTTCAATACATCTCTTTGAGGAGCATGCTACTCTCCAATGCCAATTAAAAAAAAAAAAAAAAAAAGGAAAAGAGGGTAAAAAATAAGGTTCACTTTTCACACTTACCTGTTCTAGTGTCTTTCCAGCCCATCCAATGGCCTTCATCTTTCTCCTGACCTCCCACTGCTTCTGATAGGACAAAATGCGGTTAAGAGGCCATGGATAAGGAGAGCCATACCTTGGGTGAGTAATCTTTGTTGAAAAACAGAAAGGTACTGCATTACAATACAAGAAAATACAGATACCTCTTGAACAAAACAGCTAATATTTAAATATTTCTCTCAGAAAAAAGATCTGTAGAAGAGAGAAGCAGCTGTGTGTATGCTGTAACTATTTGCACAGAATCCACTGTTTGCAGCATAACTATTTAAAGCTCTTATTTCAGAAACATTAACAAAACCTGTATCTGTTCTGCAGTCAGCTCCCTCCAGTTACACAGCTTCCCTAAAATACGTATGCAAGAGAAATTAAAGTGAAAAGACTTTATCATTAATGGTATAAACCCCCATGTTTCATTTATGAGCAGGGACTTGCAGTTGTGAGCAAAAGTGTTTTCTCATTAAATTTTAATTAGGATAAATGCTGCAGAACCACTCACCTCCTCTACTGTAACATCATCACACCACTGGAGATAGAGCTAGGAAAAGAAAGAACACTTACTAAAACTTCCTAATAAAGGAGAATACAGAGACAATTATTTTTCACTAGTAGAATTTTCTTTTCTAAATTAGATTAAAATTTTCATTTCATTTCTTCTCTTAGACCTTTGATGTACCAAAGCAATTAAAACTGGAAGGCAAAAGCCCAGTTGCTAGTCCTTATTTCACCAGCACTAGAACAAAGCTGAGACCAAAAGCCTGCTCCTGTTGCCCACATCACAGCCAACTGAAGGCACAGGTGACCAGCCCCCAGCTCCTCAGTCACCTGCATCTCCCCAGCACTTCCAACAGCATTCCCACACCAGGACTGAGTCACCTGAACTGGCCACAGACACACACACAGAGCATCCCAGGCTGCCACCATGCACTGTGTGCTCATGGGGACAGTGACAGCAGTGCCTGGCCAGCCAGGGGCTGTGGTAGGAGCCCAGGATCCATTTTCTGGTCAGTTACCTCTACAGCTGTGTCACACTTGACATAGGTGAGGGGAATCACACCTGGCTACAGGAACAGGTCAGCAAGCACCCACAGTGTAAGAGAATTTATTCCTGTCTCCTTTCACCTCAAAAGCTGACAACCTAATCTAAGAACAGCATTATTTCCACTACAGGGAAAAATCCTAAAGCTTTCTTGCCTACATCACTTATGTAAGTGTGTGGAGCAACTAGGGTTTGCTGTACCTCTGCTGTCAAGAGCATATTATTGACCAGTTCCATGTAGGCTTTCATCTCAGCCTTTTGGACTTCATCCAATCCATCACTGAGAGAATGGCCCTAATGGGGGAAAGAAAAAAAGACACGTGTAGGAACAGGTATTGGAATATTCAGCAACATATGATTCAAGGACCTTTAACATCAATGAGCATTGGCTCAGATCCTAATCTCTTACATAGTTCAATAACAAATTATATATGAAAATTTTACACACAGTGTCTTTTCCAATTAAAACCAAATCAACATAATGTAACTAATCTCTAAGACACCTAAACTAATCTACAAGAAATTTAGACTATTATCAGTTATAGATGAACACACTTTGAGCACACAACTTCCTGGTTATTGCATCCCAATGGCAAGAAGTAAACACAAATTTACATCTGTGATACAAATTCAACTTCTCAGTGAACACATGGCATTTTTTTTAAATGGAGGGGAGGGCTGGGGGGTGGGAGACTAAAGACAAATTTGAACAGTATCTGACATTTCAGGATTTTAAACAGTCAGTTCTGGGTTTAAGACTTGAGACCCAGAGACAAAGCATGTAGAGAAACAGTCTCAGAAACTGGCATTGGTATGCAGCTATTCTGCATAGAATTTACTTGTAGGTTTGAGGAAATGACAAAGAAAAACATTTTCACCTCAAAAACTCCTTTTCCAGAATATCTTTCTTTTAAAACAGCACTAGGTTCCTATATTGTTTTAACAAATTCAGTAACATTCCAGAAAAGCACGCTAAATCAGTGCAATGCTAAGCAGGATTAACATTAATCAAAACAATGTACTATTACCTTGGCTTTTACAAACTGGACTATGGGCCCAAGTTCAGATACTACTTGATTTCCCACATGAATAAAGGGTACTTTGCCTGTAAAAGGAGAAATGTATTGTAGGAGAGAGAAGGGAATAAATGCAAACCTTTTCTGAATTATCATTAAACCAATATAAGAAAAGGAAACAAAGTAAGTGAGTCAAAGTGAGCAAAAACAGTAAAGGACTCCAGGAGTAAGGGCAAAAAGAATGTATGTAATTCTGCCTACATTTTAAATTGAAGCAGTATCATTTCCCCTCTTGTGCTCCTGGTTTTTAGAAGAAGAAGGAAGTGTTCAGACCTAAATTACAACATCAGATGCCAGCAAGTGTGGACATGAGGCGTGAGTAGCAGAGAAGCCACAGCATGAAACTGTCACCAGTCCTAGTCCTGCACATTCAAGATGTTCCTGTGTGCCTGGATTCAGCATTTCAAAGTTCTATTTACTAACAAATAATTAATATACCTGCATATTTTGCTGGGTTTTCACTCCTGCCAAGCAACTGTTGGTTTTGGGTATTTTTTAAATAGCCTCAATTCACTGCTTTAACCAAAAATATCAGTACCAGCAGTAGAACCCATATAGCTGGCAGACATTTACTGACAGGCACTTCCATATGGCAGTCATCAGCCAGAGCCAGGTAATCAGTAAATATGGAGCTCCTCACACAACAAAAATCTGGGACAGAGTGCGAGAATCACCGGACTTTGGCACCCTGCACTCTGTAATTCTTTCTGATTTTTAGGCAATATTCTGAAGCTGGCATCTGGGCAGTCACCTCCACCAAAAATAGCCTGTGTACCTTTCTAATACTTAACATTTTGGTGGTGGGTTTGGATTTTTTTCCAGACAGTCTCATGGATCTGAGGAAGGTTTAAAATTACCTGTCACCCTTAATAGTGACAATGCACCCTTTGGTCTCCAGCATCCTGGCCATCAACTCCCACACAGAGTAACAAAAGAGAATCTTTCTCCACTATTGTTTCACTCCAGCAATAGGAAAATATAACAGCATTTCCTGAAACATTCCCTGGATGCAGAATAAAGCCACTTTTGGACACATATGTCTTTCTGCTTGAGGACATTTGAGGGGTTTCCACCAGGCACTGAAGGGTGTGAACACTTTATACAGGTACTGTTACACATTGTGCCAATGTTACTACTTTGCATTTTGCTGTTTTGATTGTTTGCAGAAGAGAAGAAACTGCACTGGAGAGGAGGGGGAAAGGCAACCCACACACAGTAGCACTGCCTGACTGTTATCAGCTAGACAAGGCCTAGTTGCCATGGTATCAAAATGGAGGTGGAACACAGTAATCTAAATGAAGGCCACACTTACCAGATGGGGACATGTACTCGGCGTTTGCCCTGCAAATCACCCGGATTGGCAGATTGCACATTTGCAAAAAGGCCTGGAAACAAAGAGTCGCATTTGAAAAGCATCAGTACACCAGTGGCAAACAAATGTGGTGTTCTCAATACATTCTGACTGTGTTAGCTGGTTCCTAGCACACACTTATGAAATATAGTTCCTTGCATACTGGTTTTAGGAAGGAAGAAGAAGGGTAAGTAAAAGAAAAACAAAGGTGTTTTAATTTCATTAGATGACTGTTTATCATTCAAACACTGACTGGAATTCTTCTAATGCAGTTTCATCTATTTCTACTGCTTTTCCAAAGGGCCAAAGAAGCAGTATCTGACAAACACAATTAGTGCTGTGGCTGTAAAAATTGAGTGACATTTTGCCCCTTTTGAAAACCACAGTACTCATTTCTCCTGGCTAAAGCTGGCTAGTCAAGGTAATGTTGTGTAACATGGCAAACACATATGACACCTTCCCACATTATAATTACAATAGCTGCCAGAAATTGTGTCAAAGCACAAGTCTGGTTTGGGACAAAGTATTATTTTTAATTTATGGGATTCATGGAGAGCATAAGTGGTCAATTTACCGTATCCTTTATCTGTGCTCTTAGATTCAAAGCTTTCCCAAAGGGTAACTATTTCTGTCAGCACCTGCCACTACCACAAAATCCATAGGCTGTTTCTGTTGAAATACCAAAATGTTGAGAGAAATATTTGCAGTTTGGACAGAACATGGCAAATAAGGACTCTCCTAATCTCTAGAGACTCTCACAACTCAGTCCTATCATTCATTTTGTCTCTGCAATTAGACAGGTCACAATTCCAGATTCCAAAATTATTCTATTGTCAACTTATATAATGTGACTTGAGGTAAAAAAGGCCTAGAGCAATAAGGCTCCCAACCATGAAGAAAAATGCTGTTGTAACACAGCACTTTCTACACAAGCCTCCTCCCTGCTCTTCAGATTGCAGATCTGGCAGTAAACAACACTCTCAGTAAGCTTTAGCTGCTTAGATTCTGATCACACACATGAAAGCAACCTAAACCTTAACCTTCACATTCATCTCTGCACCAGATGAAACCTTAAGTCATGAACTAACTCTGTCATCAGCCCTGTTCCTAACTTTGTGGTTCCTGTAGTATCAAGGAAACAAAAACGACCCCAACAGCTCCTCTCACCTGTGTTCTACAAGGCTTTTATTTCCAAACTCTCAACCAATCCAGGAAAAAAAAGCCAAAAACTTTGGTCTTTTTCCTGCCAAACTGAAGAATTGCACAATCCATTATGATACTTGGCTCTTGCACGTTTAGATGAACTGATTCAAATCCGAATCTCAATTTAAAGAAAGAAATTATGGTCACAAACTGCTATGCAAGACATTACTGGTGACAAGAGCCCACCTCATTGTGGTGGCTCTACAAAATACATCAGAAACATGGAGTTCTACATCTTTTGGCTAAGCCTAACTAACTTAAAGGTCAGCTGGGGAGCCAATTACTATACATACACATACAGACAGAGACATAGACAGATACATAAGGTAGTAGTCATGGTCAACATCAACCAAATAATTCAAGTCCTGTACTATTAAACAAGAAATTGGCCTCCAGAATGTTTCATACAAAACAGAACCTCTCTAATTGCTTAAGGATGCAGCCGTCACAAAGAAAATACAAGGCACTGGCCATGTTAGACAGCACATCACTTACCAAGGCTGTGCTCCCATCAGAATACATCAAAAATTGAGTATCTTGCTATCTTGGCACTACAAACTCCAGGCAAACCGTCAGAATACCCAAAGGACTAATTCTTCAGTAATTAAAGTAATTTAAGGCACTGGTCTGTCTCAGTCCTAGATCTCTTCCTTTGCCTGCTGGCTCTGCAGGACCTGGCAATGTCCATGCTGCTCCAGATGCTGTTACATGTATCATGTCTTCTACCCAAACTGGGCTTCTTCATATGCAACTTCTTCAGAAACAGTTAAGAGAAAAGAATGCAGACTTTAGTTTAGATCACCTACATGCTCCTACGCCACTGCTGGACACCAAAAATATACACCAACTCAACTGGTCCACTGCCCTCATTCTTCTGAAAGCTCCAGCAGTAGCTAACACCATATTCTCAACAGTACTGCTGCAGTGGAACAGATGGCACCAAACAACAGCTCCAAAGAATTGCATCACTGGTCTAGGCTTGCTGAATTAATTTCTTTCACAGTAAGGCACTAAATTAACTCTGCAATTCTGCAGAGATGAATTTTGTAGCTGCCATGTACTATTCAGGCTGCAAATTTAGAAGAAAAAGCAAGTCTGAATTTCACTGTAGTTAGGGCAACACATAAATAAGTGAAAAGTTTGCAAGTGCAGAGGCACATTTAAGTAACAGGAGGTGAATCAGAGAACTATTTTTACTTTTTCATATCAGCATATCAAAAATGAGACATGCAAGGACACTTAGGTCATATGAGTTGCTTCAGATTATTGCCAGTTGTATACTGTATTGTAAACAGGCTGCTATGTAGGACAAGGTTTCTAAAAAAATAGTTTGTGACTGAAAATCTTTTCAGTTTAGAGATTACACTAGTTTTCATCACATCTGACTGCTCTTTCTCTCCTTCTCGAAAACATCCACCAACCAGGGAATATCAACTCTTATTACACTAGAGGGGAAATTCCACCTCAGTGTCTGGCCTAGTAAAAAGGGGATTGAGAATATACTGACATTTTGTAATTTCAAAAAGGCAAATAAACTGGGCTCATATGCCTTTTTGAACTTTGTAAAGAAAAGGGGAGAGAGAAGGATGAACTAGATCTGAGCTCTACTGTGGAAATAAATATTAACTCTATAAAAATGTTTGCTACTCTTCATAATAGAGCACAGATTCTAGTAATGTTAGAAATCATTTAGTCTATGCCCAGTTAAGAAAAATCAAAATTTAAAAAAAAATTAAGAAGACCCTAAAGTAAACACCAAATCAAAAACCTGAAAAAACTTCCTTGGAATAGTCATCTTCAGTTCTGATGAATGCTTCATTAAATGGGAGACCAGGACTGACACTGAGAAGAATGATTCAGGCTTTAAACTGGATAAACCCATCCAATACTGAATATACACATCAGTCTTCCTGCGAGGTTCTGCAACAGTGACCACTGACTATGGGAGCTGCCCCTTCAGCAGCTTTACAAGGCTTCTTACAGCATCCCTATGCCATGATCTGTTCCACTTCAGTCTTGGTCTATATTTATGATTGGCTTTAAGGTGAGTCATGAAATAAACCTAAATTTGTAATGTGATATGTAATATTAATAGTATAACCTAAATATAAAATACAATCAACCTAAGAAATATTTTTTTTAAAAACCCTGCTATTACATCTTTAAAAAAGATAGTAGTCCAGGGAATAAAAGGACCAATAAGTCTGTCTATTATGAGATGTAATCTGTATCCAAAGCATGACCTGCTCAACTTTAAGTGCTCCTTATATAATATTCTGCAGCAAAATGGAGGAAAGGTCCATAGTATAAGACAAACTTAATCCTCATTCAACCTACACAGCTTAACTAATCATTTACTAGAGAAGTAGGCCAGTATCAAATTAATGGTCCACTGGACACCCTTCAAGTCAACTAAAAAATTCACGTGAGAATCAGTAAAAGAAGATAGCGTTATCCCAAAGTGGGAGGGCTCAGCCTAAGAAATTGGCCTTGCAATTTGCATTACTGTGAGTAGTTACATTCTTTCATTGATGTAACTGACAGGCTTTGGGAATTATTAGGATTAGCAAGACAGGTGGTTTTGACTTTTCAAGTACAGTGAATGCATTCCATATTTATGGAAATTAGCATTTCTTTTAGAAAAAAAATGGACAAGGATCATGACCAATGCATTCCTATAAATATCCACTGCCAGAAAATCTTGGACTTTTTTTCTGATGCATTCAACAAGGTATGCTAGATATTAGACAATAACCAATGTTAGACAGTAAGTGGCGTGAACTATTACCAAAATAGTTCAAACTGGAACAGATCAAAGAAATCCTAGAGAAAGAATATAGGACAAAGCAGCAATTTCTGTGAGTCTTTATCTCATTACATGGTTTAGCCCAGTGATCAAGGGAGGATTTGTTCCCTTTCTGACCACTCACGCAGAATGTCAAGAACCAGCACATTTGGTGTGCAGATGGTATGAGACCACCACGGCTTCCAGCTCTGATAAAAGATGCCACGGAACACTGACTATTTCAGCTCAGAACATCTTGTTTCCCTTTGGGTACCTCACATACACAGTTTGAGCAGGCAAGTTACTCTTCTTGTGAGAGAAATCTTTTTCTGTGAGCAAATGGGAGTGTGCTCAGCTCCTCTGAGTGCTTTTGGGCCAGAGATTGAAGGCTGAAACCACCCCACTGCAGTTTTGCTGAGATTTATGAAGATATCAACACCCCTTCAAAGACACAGCATAAAAAGCTGAGCAATCTGAAAGATCAAGGGCCCAGGCTTATTCTAGTACATCAGAGATTATTGTTAACATCATAAATTTGGCTGATCAACCTAAAAAAGGACTGAAAGGGCCAAGTGAATTCCAAGTAACACACAAGCTAGTTAATGACACCCTTGTGAAAATTCACAGAAAAATGACAAGCAAGACAGTAACAGTGGAACTAGAAACAAGACATTTAACTGAGCACAGCCTGTCCTACCTCACAAAGGTGCCTGTAATTCCAAGTAACAGCATTAAATTTCCAGCTCCCTTCTCTGGGAAAAAAGCATACTACCAAAGAACAAGGAGGGTGACACTACAGGCCTCAACCTGGATCCCTTCCAGCACTGGAAGAACCAAGTGTATCCTTTCTTTGGATGAAGTTAATGTAAGAAACAGATAAAGACATTAAAAATAAAGATTTAGCTTAATAGGGTCTGTCAGCTTCTCTCCCACATGTGATCTCTGCCTCTTTCCTGCAGTCTAACAGTCTCCTCTCTCACACTCTTCCAGCCTCTCTAGCTGTAGCATTACCTAACACCCAGAAAGCAAAGGAAGAAATGTGAAAAATACATTTTTAGCAATGATACCTCACTTTTTCCAGACTGAAACCATTGAGTCTGCAGTGCTGCTACTGCCCCTGTGCACCTTGTTCTTAATGGGAGACTTTAAATGTAGATAGAGATGGAAGATTTCTGCACATCCACGAGGAAAAAGGAATAAGAGGGAGGCAAACAGATGCAACCAGACGTCTGTCCTTCCCTACCCTCCCAGTATTTACTGTTATAGAGCAGGGAATAAAGAGTTATGGACAATGAATTGAAGAAAGTTATGGGGAAGCTTCTCAGTGCCTTTCCTGCCCCACTGCACACTGATACACACAGGACTGTGGCCTGTATTGCACTGCCTGATACTCCCAGAGAACAGTGTGAGCCACTCTGTTTTCAAAATCAGGTGCAACAAGCAAGTTCATATTTTTGCTATGAGAGAATGAGGTAGTGGTAACTATGTCAACAGGGCTGACAGGAAGCTTTGAGGTGACACTTGTTACAAAATTAATCAAATATCTTATGTCTATCATTCATTTCAATCATGGCAGGTGACACCTCCTGCCAGAATTATGGAGTATATTTACAACAGCATTGCTTAAGGGACACAATCCACATAAGGCTTGCTTCTTCTTAAAGCCTGCCCAATTTAAAATTCAAAATATAAGTAGGATGTTGGATTTCAATTATCTAAAAAAACAATCAGAGCAATCACCTTTGCGCTGATTTGGCACAGTTCTTCAAAAGCCCAGAGCCCAGAAACCACAGCCAGACACAGGACAACTCACCCCACCCTTCCCTTCCTCCTCCCTCCCCACCCTCCTCCTCCTCTCACACCAGTGACATTCTCATCTCTGCTGCTGCCACCCCCGGAACAATGCAAGGAAGGGGTGACATTGTGTCCTCCTCTGATGACAAGTATGGAAAGTGACTGTGCATGAAATACAATGGGAAGGCACAGGAGAAGGGCTGGAGGAATTTTTTATTTATTCCTAGAGTTAATTGGTTTAGGTGTGATTTTTACTCTTGCTTTCCCTTCCTCTTTGCCCTTCCCAGCTAAGGACACCATGAGTTGGACACACGACACATTATCAGGCAGCAAAGCACCCCATCAGAGCTCCATCACAATGCTCTCCTCTTCCCCTACAGTTTCCTCCCAGAAAAACACATATGAGCAAACACACACTCATTAAAAGTGAGTTACAACTTGAAGTAAATCATATCCAGATTGCAGTTTCTGAGATCAGAGGCAAAAATGAAATTACTTATGCCAAGACTCAAATAGTTCACAATTTACGTCGCCACATGAGGAACACTATTTTCAGATGGCACAGTCCAGGCTCCATTTGAAGAAGATAGATTCATGATTAGTTTTTAATAAAGAATGAGCCATTCCAAGACATCTCTTATTCAGCAGTACTTCTAAAGGCATTCACACAATATGCTGTTAGGAAGAAAGAGTGAAATGCATTTTCTGTTTTCATTTCTGTGTTATTTCACGAGCATACAATGGACAGTATGTGATGACAACTAAAGAGTTATTCTCTACTTTATTGCAGGAACACATTTTAAAATTAAAACCCATGAACAAATCTACAGAATAATTCAGTTTTCATATCAAACAGCTGCAGTCCCTGTAACTGAAATAGTGTGTCTAAGGTTATAAATGAAAACTGTTCAGTATCATTGCTTGAGTGACAGATTAAATTCCTAATCCAGTTATGGTAATGGCCACATGTGTAGTTTAACATAAATTAAGATCTTAATTATATTTGTGACTATTTTAAACAAAATAACAAATTCCTCTGTACCTGTGAATGTAATTTATAGCAAAGCCACGTTCATTCTCCAAAACAATCTATTTTATACTGCATCATGGCACTGCTCTAATGGTATAATGTAATTCTTGTTGTAGAATGTAGAAAGAGTGCATTCACTGGTAGCACAGAGGTTTTGAAGATAAATGAAGATTCTATTCATTCAGAGGTAATTTCATCTTAGAACTATATGAAAGATGTTTCACTCACAAACAGTACCTGTATAGCTTGGGATTTAAGCATGTTTTCTGCAACAACAGAATGCTGCTAGATTGATTATGTTGATACTGCATTTCTCATCATGAAGAATTTCAGCTTTTATTCTCTTTAAAAAAAAGGGATTGGCATATTTTCATTTCAGTACCAAGCTTTTGTTTAAGACTCAGCAACAAGTTCAAATTTCTGCTAATGTTTTGTCTAGAGAAAAACCAAACCACAATTCATACACACACACAGAGAAAAAAAATCACAAATCTGTCAAGGGCAATTAATCATGTATGATTTACACATTTATTTGATTACTTGTTGAAGTAAATAAGCAATTGGTCTGTGTAGCACAATTTTAAATTGCCCAAACTTCCCTCTGTCATTCAGGGCTAAGAACAGACAATTCTAAAAGCACTTCCCTGGAATATGTTAAAACTACTTACAAGGATATCGACTGCACATGCAATTAATACCTATCTTAACCAAATGAGCTGCAGGCTCTCTAACCTCAGGACAGCTGTCAGAATTTCCACAACTATGAACACTTTAGACAGCCTTTGGAGCAAGACTATGAGACGAAGTGCATAAAGATTCCAGAAGAACCTGTCATAAAAGAGGCAGTCTCAACATCCACATTCCTCTTCCTGACAAGTTGGAACAGTGCAAGAGATGCTTTGAGCTGCCATTTGAGGCAAGAGGCCTGGCAGAGCACAGCTGTGTTAACCCCCTCCCTCCTACCCAGCCACACTCCTTGCACCCAGGCACTAAACAAAATGGCTTTACCTGCACCAGGCATCAGGGAGGAAACAGAGCCTGGACAGGCCTCTGCTTCAGCCTGAAATATACTATCCTATGGTAATTCAGTTTTAATCTACTTCTAACTCCATTTTACCTTCCTTAAAGTTGTGGCATTGTTTGTGTATTGGTTTAGGTGGCTTTTTTTTTTTACTGTGATAAGCCTGATAAGCAGGAATGCTGTATAATGGTAGCTGTACAATAAATACATGGAGAATGGTTTTAACCATGAGTCATGTTACCCAGGAGGTGTGTTTTCATTAACATTGATGGGAAGAGAGCTAAGGGTCTCACAAGAACAGAGCCTTCGTTCTGTTACAATGTCCTTTCAATAGCTGGATAATCATTACTGATTAGTATTTTCCCTTGATTTTAATTAATCTGCAGTGAAAATAAAATTTCCTTCAATACCAAGGCTTTGCAGCCCAAGACAAGTGGTCTTGGCTGTGTAATACACTGTTTCAAGGTAACAAACAAGGAGTGCAAACACCAAGAGGTACCAGAGATAATGTACTTGCCACTTGAAGTTATGTTGTATTAGCAGAAAATACAAAGAATCTGAAGCCAGTAAAAGACAAAGAAATTGCTAAATTGGTCTGTTTCCAAAATAAACAATGAGCAGAAAAGGAATTAAAAAACAAAGAATCAAACAAAAATAAACAATCCTACCAGAATTAACAGAGAAGTTCCACAAGAGAAGGATTTTTGTGTTTGGTTGGCTTTTAACTACTAAACTACTAAAGGCACCAGCAATTCCCAGAAGACTCTGTCATCCCTTCTCTCATCTGACATGTGGCTATTAAGAGTCCAGATTTTATTGCACAATGAGAAGTTTTAAGTCTAATCACTATTAAAACAGCAAGACTCAACCACTTCCTATATTCAACCTGCAGCCCTCTCTACTCATTAATTACATCTGCAGTGAAAGTAGCTTGCTCTGCTATCTGCTTGATCTGCTCCCTTAACAAGAAGTACATGAAATGCCATCTGTGTTGCAAGGTTGGCAACTTTAAAACAGTCAAGTTTTACTCTAACTAATCACTTCCTGTGGCACTGGATTCTATGCATTATTTTATGTGTAGATACCAGTGTGTATGTCCCTCTGAGACCTGAGAGCAGCTTTACAATGAGGTGCTACAAGGAGATTTTATAAAATACCTGAAATATTGGCTGCAGCACATTCAGAGTCTTGCTGTTAAACCATGTTTCTTAAAGATTTGATGGTGGCTGATTCCACATGCTCTTTTGATTCAAATTTCTGATGTTTTCACCACATGGAAGTTCAACAAGCACAAGCTATGTATCTGCTCTGGTGATACTGATGTGCCCCAAATCAGTAACAGGGGGAGAAAGAACGACAGTAGTAGGAAAAAAGTCCCAGGTACTACCAGCTCCTATTTCTCCTCCTATCCCTTATTCCCAAATTTGCCTTTGAGAAAGACACATATCCCCCAATTCCCACCACCCCCTTAAAAAAAAAAAAGAAACCAATTAACAGACAAACAGGCTCTCATCAAAATAAAAAGCAAATTCCTTATGCAAAACACACTGATGTATTTAAACTTCTCTGATCACTACATATGCTAGCATCATTTCAAAATGGATCAAAGACACCAAGAATAGTTATTCTTTCACTGTCACAACCATGTTACACAGATTCTTAAAAAGTGACATAATTCCCCAATACAGAATTATTCTATAAAGTTTAAGATCAGATATCGACCAGAACCATATTTATAGTCATGGCTACTATCAGCTGTCCAGCTAGAGAATATTGAAGAAAAACAAGGATTTTTAATATATTATAGTTAATTTATCATCTAAGTGACATGTGTAGGATAACAACGTACTAGAAACAGTAAAGAAAAATGATGCATTAGAAAAGGAAATTTTAGGGTTATTTTGTTGGTGAATTGGGGAGGGGGGTTGTGTTTTAAATACAAACTACACATACATGTATTATTAGACTGGAAGAAAATTTATGAGAACTCCCAAAAATACAGCTGCCTGGGTAAAAAGGAACACTGAGATCAAGTAAGCAACAAAAAAAATATTACTGTGAAGCACAATATAAAACATATTACTCAAACAAATACACACTGCCCCATTTATTAAGTGTATCAGAGATGATTCCTCTTTCCAGCAAAGCATAAAACTATCAAATTTACTCTTACAGCTATCTCCTGGAGTGCCAGACTGGAAGGAAAAAAGTTAAGAAATCCTGGAAGTAGCTACTACAATCAAATGATCCTAAGCTTTTTACAAGGAACATCAGTTACAAACTCCAAGTGTCCCATTTTTGGTAAATGAGATGTGACCTCTTTGGACAGCTCTCAAAGACTGCTTGCTGAAGCTTCTCTGAGCTGGACCACACACACAAAAAACAAGAAGCAAGAGAACAGTGCAACTCCCTGCTAAGCAAAGCAGCCACAGAATTGCTTTGGAGGACAAGAACCTTACAGACATCCAGCTCCCCACCCCTCTGACAGCCAGGCCTCCACTACTAATGGGGAAAAGGTCCCCTTGAGATTTGGGGTTACTGAACCTAACAGGTTAATGGAGATTACATGGACTTCACAGCCACAGAGGTGCTATTAAGTCAATTAGAGGTGCAAGTTTGTCAATTATATGGACTATTTCTAAAAACCACATTGGAGCTCCAGTCTGAACACAATGATGAAATTGAAAAAAACCTATCAGAGGCATAGAAAGAGGTGATGCTCACAGCATGAAGCAAATATGCCCTGAGTTTGAGGCAGTATTAGCTATGAGAATGAAATGACTGGCAAATATCATGCAAGATGCTACAAGACAAACATGCATAGCAAGTGACAGAAGTTTATGAACCATGCACAGTTCCCAGAGTAAGTAGGCAAGCAGATCCTGTACACAGACCAACATAAACAGGAATACAAGGAGAGGTGCTCTACATAAGACTTTCAAAGTCCTCAAATCCTTTAGACTCTGGCACTTCAATAACAATGTAAAGCAAATCAAAGGCAGGAAGTAAGTAATTGGTTTTGGCAGAAATAATTCTTAAATTAATCTTTTCACTAAATATAGTTACAATATTACATTATATAGTTACATTAGCTAGATAATAATTCAAAAAATAAATTTGCATTAACATCTTTAGTTTAGAAAAGATGACATTTTACCTGAACAGCAAGGGAAGATGCATTATCAGAAAGCAAAATTTGTTCCTCTGTTGAAAGAAAAAATAAAGAAGCAAAAAATAAACCACATAATTAGAAAAACACGGTCCCCATTTAGCTACTGACCTGTAACTGTAAACCATTCTGAGTTGTATTTCTTATGCATAAAACAAGGAGCACATATATAATTATTATGCAGCTGGACTAGAAAATCTATGATATGAATATTAAAAAACAGGGAAAAAAAACCCACAATTTTTTCTCCTGCAAATGCAATTGCACTTATCATATATTACCACCAATGTTCAATAAAAAACACTACAGGAAAAAAAAAAGCCTGACTTTTATGCCAATTACTCTCCTTCTAATCAAAGTTAAATAAAATCGCATCTTCATACCTCCTCTGGCTAAAAAGTAAAAGTATTCAGAAACCTATAAAAGCAGCTTGCAGCTAATATTGCACACTGTGTCTAGGTCTGTCACACAAAAGAAAGATGACAAGTTCACTGCAATAAAAATTCCATGCTTAGAAGACTAGAGCTGCTACCTATTAGTCTTCATTACTTTGCAGTCTTCTGACAACTGTAGCAGGCTGCTGAGCCCCAAATGGGGGCCATAATGTGATCTGATGATATATGAAGAGCTGCTAAAGGGAGAGTGAACCATCCTAGCCTATACATTTTAACAGTTCCTTTTTACTGAGAGCCCACTTTACCACAAGACTTCAAAAATCTGCTGCCTCAGCTATTGGTGCAGTAAATCTGCCAACTGTGCCTGCAACCACATCATTTTGCACTGGCTACAGCAGGCAATATAATGAGTCAATAATAAACCAAGGACCTTATAGGCCATGAATAGCTGGTTTATATTGGCAGATGCAAGTATACCTAAAACCTCTGACCAAACAAAAAACACAAAGGGCTATTTTAACAGTTTCTGTGCTTCCTTGCAATTAATTATCTTAGTGCATATTTAATGTGTTTTCTAAAAATAAAGTAATTATTAATTGCCAAAACCAGTGTACCTACCCTTCAGTTGCTGATACAACGCAGCATTTTCAGGCCAAGGCTCTGCGGCTGTGGAAAGAGAAAAAATTAATTAAGCAAACTGAATATCAATGTGCTTGCACACGGATGCTACCCAGAACAAGGATTCAGACTGCAAAGATGCTGATGCAATATTTAACCTGCCCTAAAAATGTCCCACTGACACTTCTCTCCTGCTCACAGGGGGACATCACAGAGAAGAAAGTCCCAGAATGTAATGTTGCAAAAAGAGCTAAAATTCAAGCTAAATTACAGAATGGCCTTGTAATTCTGAAGCAACTGATGCAGCTATTTTCTCCCCACCACAAAGATATACTTGTGCACATTCCCATCCTAATTCTGGCCACTCCCAAGAGCAACTATTTATTAAGGTACTAAACCAAGAATTCTGGAGAGAACAGAACAAGACACAGAGGAAAGAGGCACAAACCTCCAAACAAAGTGTGAAGAATGCTTTGGGGAAATGGAAAAGCTTTCTGCCTTTTAAAGTTGTGTCCTATGTAACACCCACAGAGCCAGGAGCCCTGGTATGTCAGAACTCTGCCCACCTGGATGACCAGAGCTGCCCATTGCCTATTGCTTTAAATTATGTACTGCTCAACCCTAAAATGGGATCGTCAATACGCATTCAAGAAACTGAATCATCTGCTCAAAACAGTCGAGCAGTTGTTAAGAAATGAGGCAAGGAAATAAAAGACAATCACATCCTCCACTTGAGAACCATTGCATGTAATAAATCATACACCATTTGAATGTAAGGGAAGGCAAAAATAATAATCACCACCAATTTACTATTAATGGTAGCATTAAGGTAACAGTTCATCACATTTTTGTATACATTTCATTCCTTGTTAATGTCTGATTAAAAATCTGTTTTTAAATATCAGTTCAAACCTTGCATTCTACCCAAAACAGCCATTTGTAAACAAAATTTATGTTCTAATCATGCAAATTATTTTTAAAGCAATAATATCTATAAATAGCTATGCCTGGATCAAGCATAAATATGTCACTGGCTTAAGTAAGGCTTTGTATCCTTGCCTTTAGAACTCAAACTAAAAAAATTGCCCAATTTTCTATCATTCCTTTTGGACACTCATGAAGCACTAACTTTATGGAAGTCACACAGAATGTAAAGCTTGAAACACTGTACACAGTTTTATGAAGGTCACTGCCTCTAACATTAAGGCATAGAGCCTATCACAGTGATACTAGTATGGGCATGAGAAAGCAACTAATCACATTTAAGTGTCATGAAAAAATGTTTTATGTTTTATTGTAGCAGCTATTGGTTTTACACCCCACCATTAAAGTTTTGCCCTGGAGTAAAAATTCTTGAGGTGGAAGTACATTTATACCTTTAAATAAAAAGAAACTAAGATAGTCCGCAGTACTACAACCTTAAGCGTTTAAAATAATTTATCTAATATACAGTTCTTCAAGTCCACTGAAGTCTTGCAGGAGCAAATTGAATGAAGAAATTAAGAATGTTATTACTGTATTTCAGCAAACTTATCAGTTCTGGACTCTGAGATACTTACAGAAGTAACTAAGGGACAAAATTACAATGATCTTGTAAATGCTCCAGCCAAAAAGTGGAAACATCCTTTTTACATGCCCAAAAGGGTACAGAGAGTTTCAATTGCATGGGCCCATTCCTACTGAAACTTTTTGTCTAATCCTCTTCTGACTGAAATGTCAGATTTATAACTAACTCTTGGATTCCAGCCTAAACTGGAAGTTGCCTATTTTTTACACATGCACATGACTGAAATATTTCTGGACCACAAAAAATCAAGCAAACTTTTCCTTCTCTAACAAAAGAGCTAGGTACATTTCAAAAAATTCAGATTCTAATTCCATTCTGATTTTGGCACTAAGCTATATATGCAGCCATGGAGATACAGAGATATAATATACACACACACCCCCCAGCTTCTTGGCACACAGAATCTAAAACCACACTGCTGCTAAGGCATGCAATATCCATGCTATAAACTAAAATACAAGCAGAAGACTCTTTGTATCTTTTTTGCCCTTTTCACCTTAAATCTTACTTCCACAATTTACTGCTCACATACATATTTTCATCAATGTTATCTGCTGACCCTAATTTTATTTGTGATGATACAAAGTCTTTATTCCACAATCCTAGTACACCAGAGCAGACACCCAACCTGAGGGAAGGAAATGACAAGGGTAGTTTAAAGCTTTTCATTCACAGTTTAGTTGTGCACTAATATATGTTTTCTGATGAGTAAGTGAAACAAACAGCCAAATGACAATCTCAGCCTTCATTATGAATACACCTTAAACTCCAAATTTCAGCAGTTGTAAGAAAATGAATAATACACCCTGCACCTGGCACCTGACTGTCTCCAGTGAGAGGTCACAATTCTGACCATGTTTGCATGAGGTAGACACATGCTCCCAAGCCTTGAACCAAAGTCTTCGGGGTTTTTTGTGCAAAGCAGGTCAAAGGTAATTGATTTCACTATTTCTATACAGACTGGATTTTAAAACAGTCAGTTTCACATTAAAATTCACATGTCATTGCCTATATCCCAGAAAATAAACAAATTCTGCAGTATGCGTTCAGAATTGCATGCAGATCATGTTCAACAATACCAGAGGTACAAACATCTGTGCAACACTCTGCAAATCAAATAATTAAATACCCGTTCACTATCTGTCCCTACCTTACAATTTCTACTCATTCTCCCTCTTCCAAGATGTCAGAATATGAAACATTTATTTCTGAATAAGCAAGAGGTTTAAACCCACCCTGCTACCAAAGAGGTCCAGGTTCCTAAGGTACAACCTCAACTCAAGTACAAGCTCCCAAGTACATGATGCCTTTGATTAGCTCCAGGGTGCAAACATGCAGCTAAGGGAGACCAGAGCCCTGCTGGGGAGGAGAGGAGGAGGCATCACTGAAGGGTTGTCACATGTCTCCACAAGAGGAGAAAGTGTGTAACATCTTTAATGTGTGGCAATGACTCTTGCCTTATGAATGTAGGTGAAGACATAATTTGTAGAATAATAGGCACTAATATTACACGCTGCTTCAGTTCTGTCATATTTCCAATCCATCAAGTTGATTAATGCCATAATAACTCCTCACAAACTTATCATTTGTGCACTAATGAAGTCAAATCCAGTTTATCCTTCGGCAACTATAATCTTCTGGTCTGTAGATGTTCATTTCCCTGCTAACCACGGCTACTGTGGCACCCAGTATATAAAGAGAAAATTAACAAATGTGATGTCAATTCAACTTCAGAAGCTTTCAACACAGAATCACATTTAAGTGTTAGATCCTACGCAACAGACATTTTTATCATTAGCTGCTCACAGGATGAAATAACTGCCTGGAAGCATGGCTTACAGGAATAGCTTCTCTACACTTCTCAGGAATAAGGAACTATTTCATTCTTCCTTCTGCCTCCATAATCAGAGGAATTACTATTGTGTGGTTTTCAATGGGTCTGTCTCTCAGGCTTGCAGTCTTCAGTAAAAATTGTTTTCCCACCCTACCGAAACTTTTCCCATGATTAGCAAATTCAAATATTTAGTCTTTCATGTGGATTGTCTGCTGTTCAGGACAATCAAATCTCGTACTATTGTCTTTCCCTACTTCTCCTCTACCACACTGCTAGTTGATTAAAACAATAATGCCAGTTATAGGAAACAGCCTATGGGAAACAATCCGTGGGATTATTCCCCCCCTTCACCCCACACACCCCCCTTAACATTGTCTGAAAAGGGTTTGAGCTCAAAAGTAACAGGGAAATGGGAATTTAAAGGACATGGACACAGAAAACTACGTAAGCCTTGTTATCCTGGGTGCTGAGAATTCAGCAGACACAGCACCCCAACAAATGGGGAAGCAAACCTACACCAAATCTTCTTTGGTTTTGTAGATGACTGAAAATGCATGAAAATTTCACTAAGCTCAGTGTATTTGTTAGTCTAAGTGTTTTACTTATTAATAGTTTAGCATAGAAAATGCTGAAGATTTCAAAGAGATAACAGGGTTCTTAGCTGTCGAATTAAAAGAAAATTCTGTGAACTGGTGTGTTGCATGTTCCCAGTGGTTTTAAGTACTAAGGTCTGTAACTATTGAAACAGATTCCTAACTCCTCACCTGTCATATCAGAGAATGACTTAGAAAAAACATAATTTTTGCTCTTAAAAAAAACCTTCCAAGGCACAGAATGAGTCATGACAGATCAAATTCTTTGCCAGTAAAGGTGTATTGCATTAGGTGCACTTTTCAGATTTTCACACTGAGTGAAAGGTTTTCCTTGAGCAATATTAAGACCAGAGAGAAAAACTCAAAAAGCAATTTGAATTCTATGTTTCCAGATGTTTCAGACTGACATTTCAATAAGACTTTATTTACCCAAATACTTTTGGGACAGTAAGAGAAAAGAATGCTATAAGAAGACATACTCAAGAGAATTGAACCCCACTATCAGCAGGGGATCAGCAGCTCACCTGAAGCCTACACATCTCAGCTCCAACTAAATCTCTCGAAACAGGACATGCTACACTTGCACATTGGTGAATTTTAATTCAAAGAACAAGAGGCTGCACTAACATTTCCCCAGTGGAGTCTGTTCAAGAGGAAACACCACATCACCAAGACAGTGCCTCTGCCCCACCAATTCCTTGTCTGGGCTGTTCAGAATCTATTTATGGGTGCACAACACTTGGTTTCAGCTTCTACACTCTGAATTACTGGGAAACTCTTCATCCTGTGCCAGTGCTGCCAGGATGTATGGGGGAAACAAACATTTTTATCCACCTTCCCTAAGCAGCTTCATGCTGATGAAAGAGATGTAATGAAATAAATGGTTTACAGTTATGCCTTTAATCCTCTTACTTAAAAAATAAGACTCTGAGTGTGAAAATGAGAAGACAAAATACTTTGCATGTTAAATTGTGGAATATGCCACTTCAGTGGTCTAGTATGAATAGCCAGTTTCAGCAGTAGAGTAGGCAGTGTGATTTGTCCTGTAGTCTGCCACCAGTGTGGCTTGCTGGCAAGCTGTGACATTCTTGAATACCAGCCACAGACAAAAGCCAGAGATCTCTAGATCCAGGCATCAAGATATTCTCTCCTGAATGAGAAATGAAGTCATCAACAAATTAAAAGTTTCTTAGGAAAACACTCAGCTTGAAATTGGGCTGTTCCCAGCTCTCAGCAATACCAAAGAATTCTGCTGGGACAAGAGTATTTTTGGAAGGCAATGCAAATAGAAATATTTTTCTGTTATGGAAGTACCTATGCCTAATAGGAATCAAGGCTAATAAACAGTAAATCCAGATAATTTCTGCCACAAATTTTCTCTAAACTAAAATTTACTATATTCTCAGTATATGCCACCAATTTATTCTTTGATACCTTCTGTTTCTGTAAATGCAGTATTCAGTTGACTGACCATCTCTTCCATACAGTTCACTGTGGGCTGTTGTGTAGGCAAGGCTAGGACCTGGCCTGGGAATATTTGACCTTCTTTGACACAGCAATTTCATGAAACGTTATGAAGTTGTTGTGGATCATGTAAAAATAAAGACCACTCCTCTAAAATCACCACATTTGCATTGATCACTTTCCTTCTCATTACATTTTTCTTAAACACTTTGATATTAAACTTACATTAAAAAGGAGGAAAGCTGAAACATCTGTATTTACCAGTTTGGTTCACATGGCATTAAAGGCCTGCTACAAGAGCCAAGAGGCAAGATATCCTCTTTTAAAAACAAGCAAACAAAAATACTTGGCATTAATCTGAATCACTGATTGCAGTATTACAGCTGGAGAGATTAACTTACACATTATTTTCACATTGTTTCCTTTAGCCTCTCCCTAGGTACAGATTTGATTAAAATATAATGAGGATTCTCAAAACTGCTTTTTCACAAGAGTACACATGAAAAAGAAATTCAGTCTTACATCTGGGCAACATCTATATCCAACAATATAACTTACAAGTCTCTGAACATCATGAAGCAAATATCACAACAATCAGCAGGAAAAGTTACCCTTTCTGGTTTCCAAAGACTGGT
Organism: Aegithalos caudatus; assembly: GCA_013389925.1. NCBI lineage: Eukaryota > Metazoa > Chordata > Aves > Passeriformes > Aegithalidae > Aegithalos > Aegithalos caudatus. The sequence goes on from WEIU01015656.1 coordinate 231,998, forward strand.
GATATGGTGGGGACCTGCTGCTCAACATCAAAGAATCACAGAATATTCTGAGTTGGAAGGGACCACAATGCCCTAAGTGTAGTAACCAAAAGAAAATCACATGGAAAGCTATTCCCCAGAGTGCAGAAGGAAGGAGGATTATAAGACACTTGAAATTAAAATGCATGAAAAAAGAAGCAGTTCATACTCTTTTAACACAAATCTGTATTTTCAAGTAGCAATACATTGTTTAAAAAGAAAATTCCAGGAATTGATGTTTTTCTAGTATTCAGGAAATAAGTATAAGTGGAGGGGTACATTTTGACTAATACAGTGAAGCTGTAGCCACCTTGGAACCAAAGCAGTTAAATATCTGTATCTCATACATTAAGAGTGATCAATAAAGGAAGCACAAGAAAGTTGTGAATTAGCCTCCTTAAGCCCCACCAGTTCAACCCACCCACACTGAGTACACATCAATTTCATGTAATTGCCTGATCCTGTAAACTAAAAAGGGCCAAGAAAAAATGAAAGCATCAGCAACTCCCTGGCTCTGCTGACAAAGGACCAAAACATGTTCCATAGTGCCTTGCCAAATGAAAACCAACTTTCACACTACTTAAACACTATGCATTAAATCATGTATCAAATAATTACATCATTTGCTTAAATCTGTCCCTGGCCTCCTTTGTAGAGATATTACAATTCAGATAAAACATGACTGTTCAGTAATTATTGATTAAGCAGATAGTCTGTGTAAAAGACTCAATCTCAGCAGCAATTCTCAAACTTGAGTTTCCTGTAGCTGTACCACTATGAGTCAGCATGTGACATTACTGCAGCAGCCAGTTAACATGACATAATCTGCTTCTTCCCCCTCCAAGAAAGCTATTGACTGCATGTACTTCAGCATTAGTCCAATTCTGTTACTGTCTTCGAGTTGACTTTCAAGAGTGTACACATCTGTGCTTCAATCCTCTAGGGTGCTTAGCACTCTTGCTGCTAGAGCAGGTCACAGGAGGGAGATCCTGTCAGGAGACAAAGCCAAAAAAAGCTCAACAAAATCAAATCCATAAATAAAAGTTGTTCCTAAATCAACATCTGGACTTCTTCAGAAAAATCAGAGCGTGCCAGTTAAATTATCTCAAAAGATTTATTTATAAAGTCCTGACAAGCTGAACTTATTTTACTCTTTTCTGATATTCAGCATAAATGCTCTATCTCAAAGAAGCTCTGTAATTCTTAAAATTAGCTTTTTATAGATCCCTAAATCAATCCCTTCCCTTTGGGCTACTTAACTCCCTTGCTCCTCTTTGGCCCTGACCCAAGAAGTCAAACTTCAAGCACAGGAGCTGTGAAGAACGGGACAGTGCAGGTATGACACTTATGAATTCCTTCTTGGACTGGGACATTCCTTAGCCATGATATCTACAGGTAGCCCTGGTTTTCATGTCTGAGGTGTTTTGGTTTTCTAAAATTCTTTTCCCAGGGAAAGTCCTGTAAACAATGGGAATGTTTTGGTAATGGTACCTATGTTATTCATTCCTTCTCATAGGAGGGACTTCTTCATGTCCCTCTGCTTTGACCAATGTGATTGAAAAGGTTTGCCTTTGTTTCACCAATCAAACTGGTCTGTGTAAAACAGTATATAAGGGAGAAGCATCCCTAAATTAAGGAGTCATTTTTCTAGGCTTCTGATCTCAGAGTCTTGTGTCATTATGGTACAAAACAGCGTCCATCTACATTTGTAGATATGTAGATTTTTAAATCAGTCCTTTGAAAGCTCTCCTGTGTTAGGACCCCTCTTTTCTGTGGTAGTCTGAACTCTTCCTCCCCTAAAGATGTTTGTCAAGCTGTCTGACCACCACGTCTGTAGAGTCCCCAAGGATTTCCCTGCTTCCTCATCCACAGCACCCCTGCTGTGGATGTCCACAACAGAGATCCTACACATCTGTCCCACCAGACAGGACCTCAGTATCTCATACCTGCTCCAAAAGCTGCTTCCCACACACAGTTGAGGCTCACCCAGCCCTGGCCCCTCTGGCCTTTCATTAAGGCTCCCTTTCACTGTCTCATTCCCTATCCTGCCCATAGCCCTAAGCACAGCAGCGCCAGTCTTGCAAAGGTGCAGAATGAGCTGAGATCTCTAGGCAGGAGAGCTCTGCAGGGCAGAAATGCAGCACTTAGCACTGGTGCAGCCAGCCAAGTGTTGCTGCTAGCAAGGAGGAAGATGCTACTTCAGGGCTCTGAGCCTTTGAGTCAGCCCAAACCAGACTTGTGGGATTTGCCACAGCACCTCTCACGCTCTCCCTCACCTCTGGGAAACACTGCAGACTCCCTGCTTCAAAACCTGGAAACATTTACCCTGGCCTCTTAATCATACCCTCACAGTCTCCCTCATTTCTTTTCCAAGGCCTTCAGTGAGAACACCCCAGTGCACCCAGAGTTTCTCCAACATGGCATTCAAATGCAAAAAGAAACACACACGCAGTTGAGCTTTTAAAGTCCTTGCTAGAAATGCAAACATTACATTGGCTCCACTGTCATTATACCACAGCTAGAAGGCAGAACTGTTGAAAATTCCCCTCTCTCAGCATTTTTACTTTCTAATTCACTATGTACAAACCAACTTTTTTAGTTGAGCTCCCATCCTCCCCAATGAGACTTTTCCTGCATTCTTTGCAGCATCGTTGGAATTTTTTCCTTTGATGTTGCCAATACTTCTTGAGCATTTCATGGGTTTTATTGCTGCATATAACTTCTTCCAGTTTGTATTAAGACATCCATGTTCATGTGATATCTATGTCATCTTCTTAGTAATTAGAGACCAGAATTTAAGGGTAATAATAATAAAAATTTGAGAGCATGGTATGTACTTTCTCTCTGTCCTCACCATGGCTTGCATGCAGATGCAGATTCTCACTAACTTTGGAGAGACAGCTGAAAATGCCCAGCAGCATACAACATGTGGTGCCAGTTCAACTAGAGTGAAGAACAGCAACCAAGCTCCTTAATTTCATTCTTGTTTTGAAAAAAAAGTGACTCACCTGGTCCAAACCTACAGGAACAGACCAGGTTAATGCCTGAGGACAGTCAGAGAACAGGGCATCCAAGGACCAGAGAGAAAAAAGGAGTGAGAAAGAGAAGAAAAATCTGATTGTTCTCCAGAGTCATTCCTTGCATGATTTGCTATTTTTTTCTATGACCTCTTGAGCTGAAGCTCCAATACAGCACTCTCATCCAAACCACTAGTCATGGTTTCATCAGCCAAGGAAAGTTTACTTGAAATTCAAACTGGACAATATCAAAATAGGTGCGACATTTGGTTTACTAATTTTGTTACTATTATTTCTAGAGCAATGTCATTTCTCAAATGAGAAAAGAAGACATCACTTTAGAAGAAAACATGTAACAATAAAATGCTGATTAGAGAAAGACTGCTTAGTCTTAATGGAGACAGAAACAATTACAGAAGCGTGCTCCATTATAAACTGTAATTATGCTGCTGCTTAAAAACAAGAAATAACAATATTTCAAAATGAAATATGTACTATACTACAATAACTGTGAAAGTAATGTTTTCCCTGACCTAAAAAAAGAGATTGGATAAGCAATCCACTCAAAGGATTGGTCCACATCAAGTCATGAAACATGTCTGAGCATAAATTGGCAGCAGTAACATAAGAAACTTGCTTACTGAAACTGAACAGGAATTAAAAGGCATTCCTTTCAGCCTGATTACCAAATGAAAAGCACACATGTAAAAAACACTGTAAGGTAAAATCATGTGGCCTGACAAATTTTGTATTTTCAAATAAACTCAGATTTTTCACTACAAGAACCTCTACAGCAGGCTTAAACAATCTCTGCTGCCAACAATTTTAAGCAAGAATAACTTTTTTTTTTTACCTTACACATGGAGGAAGTGCTAACATTTACCTATGTGCATTTTGGTGCACAAAATGCACACTCAGTTTAAATATCATGTTTTTATGTGTGGGAACGATTTTGGTGGTCAGGTTTTGCTCCCAATGAATTTTTTCTCAGCCAGATTGAAGCCAGATTGAAGTCTCAATACATAAAACATGTATGTCAAAGATTTATTTGTACTCTGGCATGCCACACTGGAGGCAGACTCACCATGAACATTAAATACCTCAAGGCAGAAAGGCACCTGCTTTTCACACTGCATTCATTTCCCTTAGTATTAAAATCAGCCTAAGACCCTTGGACATAACAGCAATAAACAGAAGTAGTTTTCCAGAGATCAAAGGACAAACAACAATTATTATTTTCTCTCTTTTGATCACTGACCTAAAACTAATGTATTCTGGGGGGAAAATAAAGCATATTGAGTAATTTAGTGATCAATTAAATGTATTTTCAGCAATCACTTAGAAATTATTTGAGCAGTCAGCTTCTCAAAACTACTAGAGTTACAAAGATTAATGTTGCAGACCAGTTGAAAGCTGGCACTCTAATTCTTCTTACAGTATAAACATTCATTTCCTATCCTGTTAATATGTGATTGATGTTAAGCTACTCTAAATAAATTCTCTACCATATTATTTAATTATTATTTTCTACAGTTTAGAAATGGATGATTTAAACTGTGACGCTTCTTTTTCATGAATGCTTGCAACTCATGAAGCTATGGAAATATTTGTTTATTACTCCTTGAGACATAATATCAACCTCTTTATATTTCTGAATGAGCAAATGGCTGAATGCCAGTAATGCAAGCATTACACTCCACGCAGGTGACTCAGTCATGGCTTTGTATTTAATCATTAATGCATTAGAGCAGCCAGCACGGCCAGGTGAGTGCATGCTGCTCAGAGGGAATGCTGAATTACTGCAGCACTGCAAGCAGCCTGAGAACTGATGGGCACAGAACCATTGAGCTTGGAAGGCACCTCTGGGATGTCCATGGTAAGGACAGCAGGTTAAGAGCAGCAGCAGCAGCTCATTGCAACTGCTGTGACAAAAGGGACATGTTCATGAGCAGGACCCCAATGAAAAGCCAATGAAATTTCATTTTTAGGAACATGGAAAAAAAATTCTCAATCATTCGCAACCACAGATATGGGATAAAATGCTATTAAAACAAGTGTCATTGTTAAGCAGTATTCTTTCCTTGTAGATACACCATTTTTCTTCCTCAAAAATATTCCCAGGTTTGAGGGATATATATATCTTCTTAGTACCAGAATGAAATACTCCCTTTGTCTGTGTTAACATCTCGGGAAATCCAGATGTGTGGTATTGGCCAAGATCCTGGTTAACTTTCTTTTAATTTGAAAAATCTTTCATACTAACAAATTGAGCAATTTTGCCATTACTTATTTTAAGTCTGGACCTGGTTAATACAGACAAGCTACAAAGGTCATGACCCGCTGGCAAAGGTATCTTTTATTTTTAAGGCAGGTAACTGCTTTTGAAACCGTGAAACAACAGCTTTTTGAATAAGAGAGCAATGAGATGCCTACATACAGTATAGTCTTGAGTTTGTAATTCCAGAAAAAATAAGTATTAGCAAGCTGTCACTCTAGAATATTCATAAAGGTTACAGAGCAGACAGGAGAATCAAGATCTACTCATGTATGTCATTGTCCTTCTATTTCACAATATAAATAAAATATACTAAAGAGATCATAAAGGCAAGGAAATAGCACTGTACTCTCCACACCCCAAGGATCCAGGGCTCTGGGCCTCAGAACATAAGCATGGCTTGTGCTAACATCTATTAGCATACACTGCCAACTTAAGAGGCCAGCACAACTTCCAAGCTTGTCTGTGGGTACCTCTACAGACCCAGACTGAAGATCCACCACCTTCCCCTGACCTAAAAGTCAGGGTACACCCATGACAGGAGAATCCAACTCAGATTCTTATGCTGAGGCCTCTACCAAGTGGCAGGAGACCCAGCTCCTGAGACAAAACTCCAGCATCCTCCTCAACAGGTCAGTATTAATCAATATGCTGTTCCCTTGCAGTATTTATTTTCTGGGAGTTTGCATAGCAGCAAAAAATCAAGAACAGGGAATAAGAAGAAAGGAGAAACTGACCAAGGCACTTATTTTAAGCATGTAACACACTAACTGTGTTTTGAACTTCCTAGCCAGGCATTACCTAAGGCTCAAGTTTTGGCTTTTTTCCTTAAGAGCATATTATTATCATCTTTTGCCAAATAACTCCACAGCGACGCACACTTGTGTTTCACCCCAAGGTCACGTCCCGCGGCTCCCGGGAGCACGGCGAGGTGGCCAAGGTGCCGCCACAGTCCGAGCCTCCCGCGGGGCTCAGGGGACGCGGCACGGGCAGGGCACCCGC